>OY757919.1:5238845-5335027 GCA_963585895.1 Sepioteuthis lessoniana | reverse complement strand
GTCCATAAGAATTCATCTCTTATGAGTTCGTCCCTGCTTCTCCAGCAGTGTCCTACATATCTGGTTCGTCTAACTTGAATAGTTTTCGTGATCAGAGGCAGGTGACCGTACAGTTGTGTCTTGTGGGGTGTTGCCGCCAGGACTTGTTCAAGATTGCACGCAGCATTCTTGTGTAATTGCCTTCTAGCTTCATCTCCAGCCGTTTTGTTAGCGTCCATGTAGTGCTCCCTTATAGCAGTATCGATGTGACCGCTGCCTGGAAGAAACTGCGTTTCATTTTATCGGTTAGGTCTGATTTCCATATAATCGATAGCCTATTGATAGCTGTCCATGCTTTCGTTAACCTTGTGTCGATGTCATTTTCGGTTGATGCGACGCTGCTTTCTAGGTAAGTGAATTTGTCTACTAGTTTAAGAGGGGTTCCTTCTAGAGTGGAGATGTCCCCCGTTTGATTATAGCACATATATTCCGTTTTATGTGCATTAACATAGAAGCCTATGGCTGCGGCTGCTCGTTCCAAACTATGCAGTAGTGTTTCGGCTTGGTCGGGTGTATTTGCCAGTATCGCTATGTCATCGGCGTAGTCGGCGTCGGTAATTGTTGTTGCGGGGTACCTTCTGCTTCTTTTCTTCGTCAGTTCGAAGCCATTCTCTCTGATTTTGTCAATCGATGTTCTAAGTACGTAGTCTAGACAAATGATAAAGAGGTATGGAGCCAGCGTGTCCCCTTGTAGTACTCCTGCTACAATGTCAAAGTATTCCGTGTCTCCATCTGGTGATCGTACTTTTACTTTAGTGTTTCTATAGAGAATCGTTATTGCCGCTACGGTTTCTTTAGGTATGCCGTACGCTAGTAGGATTTGTTCCATCTTTCCTCTGTGAATGGAATCGAAGGCCTTGGTAAAGTCGACAAATATTAATGTCGCTTCTAGGTTTTTTGCCCGTACACCTTCAAGGATTCTACGGATGGTTAATATTTGTGAGCTCATGGATCTATTTCTTCGGAAGCCATTTTGGTTTTTCCTGAGTATGTTGTCGATTTTGGGTTCTATACGGTTTTGTAGTAGGGCATTGAAGATTTTGGCTGCTATGGATGTAAGTGTTATGCCTCGGTAGTTTTTGGCTAATCCGAGGTCCCCCTTTTTAGGGAAGGGGAGTATGCATCCCTTCATCCGTCTATCTATCGGATTTTGATTGTATACTGCGTTGCAGTGTCGGAGCAGTATGTCGTCGAATTGTCTGGTCTTCTATACTTCTGGTGGAATCTCGTCCAGCCCTGCAGCTTTCCTATTTTTAATTTTTCTGAGAATCGAGTCGAGTTCTTCTTGAGTGAACGGCCCTAGTTTAATGTCCGATTGCTTACTAATTATTCTGGTGATTGGTTCATGCGTTACTTTCGCTTGGTTTCCTAGTAGGTTTTCGAAATGCTGTTTCCACAGTTTTATTCTTTCCTGTTGGTTTGCAGCTTTCAGTTTTGCTCTGACTGTGCACTTCCTTCTACTCACTTCGTTTATTGTTTGCCAGGCTATCCTAGATGGTCTATCTTCCACCGAGTCTCTAATCTTATCTATCTGATTTTGAATGTATTCTGGCTGTTCCTTTATATATATGCCTGCTAATTGATATTGTGCCGTTTTTAGTTTTATGGCATTTGTGTTTGTTGGTTTTTTTCGATAGTTTTTGGAGGCTGTTTTCACTAGAGCCCGTTTTTCTCTCACCGCTAAAGTTTCCCATGGGACTCTATATTTAGTTTTGAGTTTTGTTGGAATACATTTCGCTGCTGCCTCGAGGTGCGCATTGACGAAATTTTCATATTCGTCGTTTGGTGTACTTTTTTCCGTCCTTTCTTGTAGTGTTTCGTATCTGTTTCTTAATTCTAATACGTATTTATCTCTTATATCTCTGTTGTTCAAAAGGGCCCAGTGATAGTGTTTGGTGGTCGCTGTTCGTTTGGCATTTTTTCGTAGGCTTAGCCGTATTTTCGCCGTGACTATTCGGTGATCGGTGGACACACCCTCAAAAAAGGAGTATGCCTCGCATTTCATTGCACTATTTTTCCATTTCTTGTTCATAAGGACGTAGTCTATCTGAGCTTTAGTATTGTTCGCGTACGTGTATGTCTATAACCAAAGACCGGTTAATTTTGGATTATAAATTTATTTCTATCCTGTTTTTCAGTTTCTGGTGTGAACCAAAAACACGAAGAAAAATATAACAGGACTTCTTCAGATCCAATGGATAAATAAAACAGACTAGACACGTGTGGTGGAGGGGGAGGGGGAGAGATTAAGGAGTTACCTCCTGGTTTTATTGAATTTCCGTTTTTCTACCTATTTATTTTATTTTCAAATTTCGTCAGTTATAATTAGGGTAATTTAACTTTTTTATTTATTTGTTTAATTGCTCTGTAAAAAAATTACATTGAGCTCTCCACCAGGGAAATTTAAATGTTCAGCTCCTGAATGATTTTCTTTTCCTGAAGGAATTACTCCCAACTCTGGTTTAACTGGACCGAATAATACTATATATATATATATATATATATATGTGTGTGTGTGTGTGTGTGTGTGTGTGTGTGTGTGTATAAAGACTTGTTTTCCAGTTGTCCTGATTTTTTATTTGATTTGAAAAACAGCAGTAGGTGTATATTTTTTTTTCATTTGATATATTCAAGTGCATACGATATGTTTCCGGACTTTTTTCGTATGGGTGTTTAAAATTGTCGTAGATTTTTGAAAATTCAATATATTATTGCTATACATCTTATGAGATGACTGACCAATTTATGATTTCAGGTTCAAATGAACTGCTACAACAGTAATTGGAATACACCCTACTAAAGCCTGATCATCACAGCTGGTGAATTTGAAAAATGCAAGCTGAGACTTTAGAAGAACGATATGCAATAAAATTCTGTTTTAAACTTGGAAAAAATGATGCCACAGAAAAGTATGGGATAGTTCAGACTACTTTTGGAGCATCTTGCATGAATTGAGCATCAGTTTTTGAGTGGCATAAGAGATTCAAGGAAGGCAGGAAGTCTGTGAGGGATGATGAGAGGTGTAGGAGGGGTAAGGAAGTCAATACACCAGAGTTGATTGGCCAGAGGGTTAGGGTTAGGCTTAGAGTTACTATATTGAGGTTTTAAGGGAGTTCAGGAAGAGAGTCCGTCGGAAGAGGCCAGCACTTTTCGAATCAGGTCAGTGACATTTCCACCAGGACAATGCACCAGTCCACAACTCCTTCCTTGTCACAGACTATTTGATCAAGATGCGCATCAAGACAGTTCGTCACCCTCCCTATATTCCAGACCTTACTCTGGGTGACTTTTGGTTATGACGGAAACCAATACTATCATTGGATTATATCTTTATTCTGTATTCCGTAATCCTATGTTCTTGTCTACTAATAGTCTCTCTATTGTATATACTTTTTCCTGACAAAATATCTGTATTTCCTCTCATATCGTGGTTTGTCCTTTATTTAATATTACCAGCGTTCACTAACCAGAACGTAACAATTTATAACACTATTTACCCTTTGATACATATTTTCTAGCGTTAAAAAACTCTTGCCATCGATTAAATAACACCTTTACTCTCCTTTCTCTATAAAAATGGATTTATCATTACATAACCCTCAAAGACTGATATGGCCTTAAACGAAGAAACCAAAACAATCAACGAAAAAGTATTTGATTAATGTATTTGAAATAAATAATCTTATTTTAGAAAAAGTTACAAATATAATACAACGTTAAATTGAAACTCTTAAAACTGTCAAGAGAACGAAGTTGTTAAAAAATACTGTCTGTAATTCCCAAGTAGTTCATTAACGATTATCCGCCATTTATTCTGATTAATATGTTATACCTCGGTTTTTATAACGCTTCAGCATATTTCAACTCCGGCCTTTTTAAGTATACAATCGATCAGTGAGAAGAGGGTTTTTTTTGAAACAGTAAAATTAGATATCATAAACATCACTCGGTATTTTTCATAGACGAATCTACTAAAAATTATCTTAGAGGATAAAGTGATTTCCAGTTAGATTTTCAACTCAATGATTATTTTCTACCCTGGGCTTCAGCGAAGAATATATATTTTTTTCATAATTTAGAAATAAAATGGAGCTAACTACTTGGGAAGGTACGAATTCAACTATTTGTCTCTCCCCTTTATGGGTAAATAGTCGGATGGACTGTGCTATTTATCCAAGGTATAATAACCGGTCTAAAATTAGGAAAGACTGCACTCAAAATAGTTGAAAACCGATTAAAAACTGATATTTTATCGCATCTGGATTGTCACGGAGAATTTTGGTAAATACATATTTCGTTTTTCATATAACTTATAGAAGCTTTTGTAACAGCAACTAGTGATTGGTAATAAACAGATGATTGAACAAAAACATATAAAAACTCAACCATTTTCTTATTTTGACTAATTTTAATGGCTTTGACACAAATTGGAAGTGATTATTTTCTTTCATTATGGTTATTAAAATTTCCCTTTACTGTAGCAAAATTTAATAATTTTCGAAAAAGTACATTTTCATAAAATTAGAAAAAAACTATTTCTGAGAATTTTATTTTCCTTGATTTGACAATTTAATTTCTGATTAGACTTTTGCTAATGGCTGCCATACCGAATAACAAGAGGTTTCAAATTGTCCAAACTCTCTTTAAATATTACCAATTGACATTATTTGTCTAAATGGGTTTTTATAACTACTATCAGTTTTGTCTTGTTTTTTTTTTTTATTTTCCAATATTGAACATGGAAAAACAGCCATAAAAGGCGTATTGTAATGATGCAATACGACTTTAATATAGTTTTGCAATGATCGACATTAAGATTACAGAAAAAGAAAACATGGTCGCTTGATGTCAGGTGACACTGTGTAAACAAATCACTCTCTCTCTCTATATATATATATATATATATATATATATATGTGTGTGTGTGTGTGTGTGTGTGCGTTTGTGTCAGGATAGCATTTAGTGAATGTCAACGGCCCTTTATGGCTGTCATTTTGCTGACGATGTGACAATCAGTAATTTGTCTTAACTTATAGTTGGATACACAAATCAGCGGAAAATTTATATTGTTTTTTTTTTAATTTCTAATAATTTTCAAGCTATTTTTGTAAATTTCTTGTAATGGCCAAATTATTGCCTTTTTTTCACGCATGAATCATTATCCCTTTTGGAATTATTTCCACACGTAATCTTCATATTTAAGAGTAGTGGTTCTGAATGAGAGAGGACGATTTGAGATCACACCATCTCAGAAAAGCCAATCAATATATTCAGTGTCGTAAAATAGAAAATCTTCGAACTCAATCCAAAGGTTTTTCTGTAGCTGCACCGATTTTCACAAAGACATTATGAAAACTCTTACATTGAAAATTGTAGGTGAAAGTTCTGGATTGATTACACGGGTTGACTTGCAACTTGTTTTTTGGGGGTCTACCTGGTGTTCAGGCCTCAAGGAAGTTATTAATCTGAATTGCCTAGTCCAAGAGGGGAGGGGATTTTCATCAGGCATGACCTATATGGCAAGTCTGAATCCATGGCTTAGTGTCCGAAGGCGTCATTAGGGTGAATGCCCAAAAGCTCAAGAATTTTTTAAATATTCACGCATGAGCCTCAATTTGTGTGTGGCTTTCCACAATAAAACGACCTTATATCATACATATGGTTGTTGGGAAGTCAGTAACAGTAATAAGCCGGATTTGTCTCGCACCTGTTTTGTGGGCGGCTGCTTGGAGTTCGCGCTGGGTGGGTGAATCGCCTTGTCTTCGGGGTCCTTCCTCCTAGCAAAACTTTTTCTTAGATTGAGTTTATTGCTTGGTACCTATAGCGCCTATATAAGAAAATCCCAAAGAAGGCAAGCATTTTTGCTTCAACTGCTTTTGAGTCGATTTGTGTGTTGCTCTGTACAACAAAATAACATCGTGCCCCATATCTGAATCGTGGAAAGTCGGTTAAGTAGCCATCAACATGGGCTTTTACCGCTCTGGTTTTCTCGAAGTCTACGTAGCGTTCGCGCTTTGGGGGTGATATCGAGGGAAATCACCTCGTCTCATGGGGCTTTTCCTCCCAGGCTATACCTGCTTTGTTTGGTTGACTTTAATCTTCGTTGACTATGTTACCCAATTGGGAAAGCCATTGAGCAGGATGATGCAAAAACTGATAAGGAAGGCAAAAGCTCAGCCAAAGAAGACTTCAAGACAAGATGAATGCACTGGAGATAACGCGAAGTGAATCCTTCTAGAATGAAAATTAGAACTGAGAATTGTACCTAAGAGACCAGCAATGACCACAAAACATTCGAACGCAAGTTTAAGTTAATCAAATATGTATGGAATATGAGATACCGACGCTTGGAATAAGACCATATTTAACGATTAAGTTAAATAGCGCTTTATTTTAATGAAGTGGAATTTGCCAGAAAGCCTTTAAAAAAAACTAACAACCCACGAAACACGGTGAATGCACTGAAATTTGAAGGTAAGAGTTGAATGTTTTCCGGAAACATAAAAAGTGATAGTTCAAAATTTGGTTAAAATTGACGATGACATCGTACGTGCCAAAAAGATTCAGTGGCTTAAGGATCGTATGATCACAAACGTGGATGAGAGTGTATATGATAGAGCTCTATGCCATATATCACATGCAAGACAGCAGAGTTTACCCGGTGAAGGTGTTGCAATATTGAACGATAAGACAGTTCAGAGCTCTGACTCAAATATCATCGAGCAAAGGTAGACAGAAGAGAAGGGTCCGTCAGATGAACCCACTGACAAAAGGCATTTTATGCCTGTGAAATAGTGAAAGAATTTATACGCATCCCTTCCCAGGTGAATTGAAGCAACAATTCAAACAAGGGGAAGACTAACAAAATATTAACAATGTACAGTAAGTACTTGAAATTAACACCAGTTAATGAATTTCCGTTATAGTATCTTCATTGGTTTATACAAGTTGAATACTTTTTTCCCGGATAATTCTGGTATTCTATCGCATCTTCCCCTCACATTTAAATCTACTACAACAAAATATAATGATTAAATGTAGAAATAACCAACACATGACCAATTTTTATCGGTAAAAACCAGATTGCGAAACAACCACTTACAAGTTGGTTTGGTTTGGTTTCTTTGTTTAATGGCATATCAACCTTTGTAGGTTATTTAATGGCAAATCCATCCTTCTAGAATAACAGTAGTGGTACTATTTAATCCATGGCTGGGAGAATAAGGGGGTTCATACCTTTCCTTTCCCAAGAACATTTGTCCTAAACTGAACGTAATAGTTCGACTGAAGTTGGAAATCGCTTACTACGATACCGCCGTCCATATAAGTTGGCATTTAGTATAAATTTACTTCAACTTAATGCGTCGGAAAACTTTTCCACATACTACAAATATATATATATATATATATATATATATATATATATATATATAGACGAGCCAGACATGCAGGACACTGCTAGAGAAGCAGGGACGAACTCATAAGAGATGTACTCTTATGGACCCCCAAACATGGCCGTGCAAAAGCAGGACGACCAGCACGAACATATATTCAGCAGCTATGTGAGGATACGGGATGTTGTCCTGAAGACCTACCTAGGGCGATGAACGATTGGGGGGAGTGGCGAGAGAGGGTCAGGGATATCCGTGCTACCAGCGCGAGATGATGATGATGATGTATATATATATATATATATATATATATATATATATATATATATATATATAATTTAATTTTCACAGGAGCTATATGTTTCGATTCTTAAATTGGATGTATATGCAATTAGATTTGATGTGTGTATGTGTGTTTATGTCTCTGTGTGTTTATGTCTCTGTATGTGTAAATGAAAAAACTGATTTATGTTTGTGTATATTTGTATACAAATTGTTTTTCTTGTAATCTGTTGAGACAATACATGAAGCGGATTTCGAAAAAGGTTTAATTCAAGAAATTTTCGGAAAGGTTTTTCTTGGCTTCTTTGATGTTAATGATGACATTTCCTTTCCGAAGTAAAATGAATTTCAATGGATCTTCTCATTATTCAATACGTTTACTTTAGTCTCTGTGAACTCATGCCACCCAAAAAGTCTTTTATCTTTTTAACGCTATCTTTCATTTCTCTTTCTTTCATGGAATAATTTCTAGAAAAGATTTTAAAAGAAACTTCCATCATATTTCCTGAATTTTACAGTTTAGGCAAGTGCTACTCGTGCTGATTATGTTCAAAATAAGAACATGTTTAAAATGAGTATGTGAGCAAGCGTGAGAGAAAGAAATCTCATGACCCTGTTTTGCATGTTTGTTTAGGTCATGTGAATGTAAAAATAAAAACAAACAAACAACTTACCAAACAGCTTCATCAGGGTGTACATCTTTGTTTTCTTGTCAAATGGCATACCAAATAGTAATCAATTAATGCATATTATTCCCCACATTCTACCATTAAAGGATATTTAATAGAACGAAAATGTTAATGGTCTTTCAAGTTTGTAAAGAAGTAATGCTATGGAATAAACAATTCTCTGATTTTCTTATTTCCAAGTTTTTGCAGATATTTCGGATATTTTTTTTTTCGAAATGAAAAGATCCAATTTGTGAAGAGAAAAGAAAAATAAAGAATTATTCGAAAATTTGTCCGGCTAATTTTTACGTCCTTTTGTCGTGTAATAAATGTAAACATATTATTCTTGTTATATCTACTTGAATGTATTAATTAGAAATAGAAACATATGAACAAAAGTCTGAGCATATTTTTTCAGAAACATGGTTGACTCATCTTTTACATAATAACTTGGATATATATATATATATATATATATGTACAAACGCATATCTAACCTATTTTGTTTATATACATACAAATATATATATATATATATATATATATATATATATATATATATATATCAGGGGCGGAGATGGGACTAGTGCCACTCGTGCTCGGCACGACCAATAACTCGGTCAATGTTATTCAAAATGGATTAAAAATCATCCATTAATTTCAAGCAAACATACTTAGTCTGATCTCAATTAAATTACGTATCTATTCAAGTTTCGATAACTAAGTAGCCAAAAGTTCATAAATATATCTGGGAATAATACAACGATGCTGTTTTGAACGGATGGTCTTTGTCCGGCTTCCGTCAGATCCATTGAACATCCCATAAAATCAGCTATAATTTTGAACACGCGTAATCCGTGCCCAACACAAGACCCTTATAATAACAGTAATGTTAGAGAAATCCGCTATTAGCTGTAGCCAATAGCAAGAGCAACTCAAAATACCGTGCTCAAAAAAATAGCACAATGTGACTGCTGACAGCTGTCTTGGGAAGAGGGAGAGGGACAGAGAGAGAGAGGGGGGATAGCTGATTATAGCCGTCGCCGACGTCATCATCATCGCTATGGTAAATGTTGGTTAAACGGCGTGTTTTAATTCGTTTTTTCACTAACAGATCTCTATTTCTTTAATGAATGTTGCATATATTACATTCTGTAACTAAAATTTGTTTATTTGGATACATTTTCAACAAATAATCTTTGTCATCAATTTCTTTATTCTAATAAACATATTTTTCTCGTCATAGTAATGAACATCTCTTTTCTTCTATACTTTTGAAAGGAAAAAAATTATCTTATCTACTGTATTAACAAGACTACAAATTATATAGTATCTTGATTGTTTACAAAAAAACACCATGCAAGGTACGTTAGTCAATCTGTGCTATACAATGGAGAATCACTCAATAGCAACTATGATGACTTACTTTGGGTCCACGGACCACGGGTTGGGAACTGAAGTTGACAGAGGGTGGGGGGCACGAGTAGCAAAAATAGGCTAGAGTCGCCACTGATATATATATATATATATATATATATATATATATATATATATATATGATAAAGCACCGTTAAGATAAGCTAGAATATTAGATGCTTCCTAAAGACTAGAGGAGATTTGTTGTCACTTGGATTTCAGCTGAAAACCACCGGTTTAAATGCTGTGAAAAACATACATAGAGTGAAAATAATAATAATAATAATAATAATAATAATAATAATAATAATGCATTAGATCGCAGAAACGATGTTGACAGACAATATATGTCAAGAAAAGAGGGAGGAAAAGAACTTGCAAACATTGAAAACATCGTGGACATATCTATACAATGACTCGAAGACTAGATACCTAAGCGCGGAGATGGACAAGTCAGCAGAAACGATACTAACAATACAAAAACCAACAGAACGACAATAACTAGAAAACGGCCATTGGAAGAAAACTACTCTACGGACGTTTTAAACGTTTAATAAGTAACATCTAACACGAGAAAACCTGGATATTGCCAAGAAAATAAAACCTTATAAGAGAAATTTAAAACTCATAATAGCAGCATAAAAAAACAACATAAGAACCAATCATGGCAAAGCGAGGATAGAAAAAAACCCAAATATACTAAATGTCGGTTATGTGCTGATAAAGACAAAACGATTAATCGCATATTAAGTGAATGTTGGAAATTAAGACTGAAGGAGTTTAAGACTAGACACGACTGGATGGACAAGGTGAACCATAGCGTGCTGTGCAAGAAATTTAAATTTGACCATACGAACCAACGATATACGTACAATCCAGCATCTGTCTGGAGAATGCATAAACTCTTACGGGACTTTGACATACAAACGGATCACTTAGTCACGGCCAGTAGACCAGACCCTATAATAATCAATAAAAAAAGAGAACTCGCAAAATTGTGGAGTTTGCTGTCCCGGCTGATCATAGAATAAAACTGAAAGAAAGTGAAAAGAAAGATAAGTACCTGGACCTTGCTAGAGAATTAAAAAAGCAGTGAAATATGAAAGGGTCAATTATACCAATTGTGATTGGTGCTTTGGTATAGTCACCAAAGGATTATTAAAGGGACTGGAGGACTTAGAAATAAGAAGACGAGTGGAAACCATCCAAACTGTCATATTATTGAGATCAGCCAGAATAATGGGAAGAGTCCTGAAGACTTGAGCAAACTTGCTGTCAAACTCCAGTGAAAGACCATCAGCTGACATTGTGAAAATCTCTCAAAGAGTAAATAATAATAATAATAATATCCTCTAGAAAATGTGCAAGAAATTTAAATTTGACCATACGAATAAATGGTATATGCACAACCCAGCAGCTGTCCTGTAGAATGACACACATAAACTCTTATGGGGCTTTGACATACACACGAATCACCTGATATCGGCCAGAAGACCAGACCTTATAATAATCAACCGAAAAAGAGAATTTGCAAAATTGTGGACTTAGCTATCCCCACTGACCACAGAAAAAACTTAAAGAAAGATAAAGAAAGAAGTACCTCGACCATGCTAGGGGATTGAAAAAACTATGGAACATGAAGATGAAAAATATACCATTCGTGTTTGGTGCTTTTGGTGCAGTAACTAAAGGATTATTAAAGAGACTGGAGGACTTAGAAGTTAGCGGACGAGTGGAGACTATCCAAACTACAGCATTATTGAGAACAGCCAGAATATTGAGTAGAGTCCTGGAGACTTGAAGAAACTTTCTGTCTCTCATTCTCCAGTGAAAGACCATCAGCTAAAACTGATGTGAGAAACTCTAAATGAGTAAATGATAAAACAAACGGATCAGTTAATCCTTGAAAAATGGTCGAGGCTGTGAATTAAGTTACAACAAAACAGAACTTACCATTTGGTGGATTTTGCCGTTCGATCTAACTACAAAGTGAAAATAAAAGAAATAAAAATGGTCGGCAAATACTGGTACCTTGCTCTAGATCTAAAAACACGATGGAACATTGGGGTAAATTGAACTTTAAGTGATGCCAATCTTGGAACGGTCGCCAAAAGCTTAGAAAGGGTTTGTTTTAGGGCAGATCAGCCATTGGAGGTCATAAATGGACTCAGAATAGGACTGGAAGAATTGGAAATCATAAGAAGGCCCGAGACTATCCAGTCTACATATTCTTGAGATCTACCAGAATACTGAGAAGAGACCAATATAACTGAAGTCTACTCACGTGAAAGGCAAACAAGAGAAAGATAATCATTCTTTACTATGTGTGCTTCATCAAAGACCGTGTTTCTCATATCAAAAATAAACATGCCTTGGTTTAATCCCAATCAATATACGAACGATTTCACTGGTAAGTGACAAATCTCTTTTTTCTCTACTTGACTTTTAAGAAAAAGGTTTTTGCTACAAACGATTGAATATCAATTTTAGAAATTCACTGGAAAAATTTAGAAAATTCTAAAGAAAACGGATCAGACAACTTATCAAAAAATATTTACAAAATTGGAGTCAATCGTAAAACTCATTTATCATATCATATTTACCAACCCCTCCGCCCGGGCAGGATATAACACAAGGTCATTTTTTAAGCGGAGTTTAACAGGTTTGAATTCAGAGTTTTCCTTCTCCTAGACTAGTTGCCTCACCAAGGCTGAAGAACCTAGTCTGACCTACTATTTACCCATAGCTGGAGGGAGAATATTTGGATTCATACCTTTCCCAAGGGTTTAGTGCTAAGTGAAATGCAATCAGTCAGGTCCAGGATTTGGACTCCTGTCGCCGTGTCCATATTCTGCGATGATAACCATTACACCACGGGCACCTCCCATAAAAATTATTTATGTAGGATTATTTCTAAGTTAAAACTTGTATTTATCTATTTTTATTTATCCTGCAGTTGGTCGTTCTTACTTGGAAGAATACTAAATCACATATATAATAAGAACACGGATTATCATCAACATCAGAATCTGGTAGAGCCACATCATACTACCCGAGAAAAATTTCAAATCAGCGTCGAACACAGTTAACAAGCCTGAGTGTCATGACAGGCAGGTGCTCCAGAGATAGCCATCATTGAAGACCCATTTGTTTCCTGCGTATATTGGCTGATCTACTTTCAGGTACAATAGCAAAGACCATAGCATCAAGTCAATTTAAACACACCAAAGGAAAAAATTGTCAAGAGAATATTAAAAGTGTAATCCCCTGTAAGTTTAAAAGCAATTCTGAACAAAGTGGGTTTAGAAAAAGAGATCAGAATTTAAGCGGAATCACTAAAATTTAATAAAATAGGCTAAAAATGTGCGGAGCACGCTATAATGGTTTTGAAGAAAGTTAGACTTTTGGACTTAAAGATGCAAGAAATAAATGGTCTGGTATGGCGTGAAGATATTCCTAAAAAAAACCTTCCGTAGAAATTAAAGTATCGAGTACTGAAAACCAAAACATAAAAAATCAAATACCACAGCATTAATAATATCACAAATAATCAGAAAAAAATTTGAGTTGATAAAAGAAAGTCGACTATTATACAATTCCTCAGAGATTAGGAATGAAAAGAAATCTAAGTAGAAATAGAAGAAAAAACAAATAATTAACATTTTTCGAATGAAAAATATCACTGAATGAGTTAATTTATGCAGGACCAAAATTAGTCAGTGATAAAATTGGTACCCACATAACAAATACAAGAACTTCAAAGAAAATTATGCCACAAGGAGTAATAAATAACCTACTGGTCCAAAGGCAAAGCGCTAAGGAAGGAAGAACACACTTATATATATATATATATATATATATATATATATATATATTATATATATATATATATATATATATATATATATTTCACATAACTAACAATAACGATTCTTTGTAAATGATTGAAAAGTTCTATTTCATGTAGAAATAGGACACTAACAGGTACTACCACTCCGAGTCAGAGTGGACCTGAGGAAAATGGTAATGAAGGGGTTCCCCACATTCACTAATTCCAGGACTGGATCCTCACCATCATATGCAATTTACTGACATACCAAAAACACTCTAGGTTTTATCCCCGTGGTATAATGGTTAAGCGACGAACTGCAGTTGGTAACAATATGAATAAATGAAACTAATGTTAAGTTTACCTGTTTTTATTTGAAAACCCAATAGTAGTGATTAATTTACCACTTGATTACATAATTACAATTAATAAAAGTATCAAAATACTGGTTTCATATAACTTAATTTTATATCATCGGTTCGATAAAAAAGCTTGAATTCACTTAAATTATCCTCTTGTTACAGACATACTTTTTCATCTGATTTCGGTGTAAAGCATCTTTGGTATATTTTTCAACAACATACTTAAAAGTATTAGGTAAAAAGATGAAAAAAAAAAAGTTGGTAAGAAAATTGATCTTCGACTTCTTTCAATGCAATCCGATGCCTGGAGTCACATGATTCATCTCAGCCAATCAACGACTGAATATGGGAAAAGATAGTATAGATCTTAAGCCAAGAAAATGGCGGAAATAGAAAGAAAAAAAAAACAAAGACTCGCGGGTTTTGATGAAAGTATACAGAATGCATGTTCTTCTGTTGGACAGTTGCCTAAGTTAGAATAATTTGATAAAAATAAGAAGAATAAACATTTTCAAAGGGCTGTATCTCTTTTTACAACTTGTTTATTACTTACCTGGCTTCAAATGACTACAAAGTATAACATAGATTTGGCAGGAATAGCAGTTACCAGAGGCAGAATGAAAAATATAAAACAATGTGATTCGGACTAGTGAAATAACAAAAGAAAGATGAATGCAGTGCCTAAAATAATCACCTTTATATGTAAGAAAAAAAGAATTACACAAAGATTTAGCAATGTATGTTAGCGTATATGTGTTTGTATATATATATATATATATATATATATATATATATATATATATATATATATATTATATATATATATACGGGTAGATGGATACATACATAGATAGATAGATGCTTGTGTAGAGCCAGTACGCATTTCGTGAAAGTAAAATTATCACCTTTATAAATAAGAAAATGAATTACACAAAGATACAGCAATGTACGTTAGCCCCCCACACACACACACACGCACATAAACACATACACATAAACATACACACACACATAAACATAAACACACACACACACAGATATATATATATATATATATATATATATATATATATATATATATATATATATATATATCCAAGCAAGTCTTTTTAAAAACGATGGAACACAGTTTGTTTATTACTTTTAATTAATTTTTTTAAGATTCCTTGTTATTTTTCTAGTGTCGGGATCTAGATGGTAAAGGAATCATCCCATATTTTCAGCCCAAGCACATTCGACCAAACATTTGGTCGTCATCAGGAGAGGTGTAGTTTTGAGTAGACTTTTGAATTTTCGCTGTTTTGATAATTGGAAGATTTTTGTTTTGAAGTTGGCGGTTGGAACGTTTTTAGCGTTTTGTTTTAAAACATTCGGTTGGAAAAGGTTTACTAATAGAGTTTATGATTTTATAGACATAGATAGATGTTTGATTAGTTGTTTTGATCAGTTCGTGTAAGTAAAAAGCTTTCAGGTTGCCTACTTCAAACTATTATTATATTTATTTGTACACAATCCTGGCCTTGTTAAGAATATAAATGAATATAATTAAAATTAGACAAATATAATCTAAATAAAAAAGGAGCATTGTAAATGCCGATACGTCAAGTCAAGTATAAATATCATTTTCTATTTCCAACCCAATAATAACTTTGAGACAGGCATTACACTGGTTTTCCTTGACATCTAAGACATCAACGAATATCTTTATAAATTTACTTTTCTGACGCATAAAAAGCACTTTGCTATTAAATGCATTTAGACTCAGTATTTTAATCAATATACTCACACACACACTCGTTCACACACACACACACACACACACACACACACACACACACACACACACACACACACACACACACACACACACGCATGTGTGTGTATATATATATATATATATATAATTCTGCAAAAATTCTCATTTACGTACATAATAAAAGTCTAAGACGAATTTTCGAAGCCGCTGCTATCTCACTCTTTAATTCCCTGAAAACTTTTCCTGGCTTTTATATTTCTCCTTACCTGAGCAAATATATTTTGAATATATATATCATAATTTTTATGCTTTCTATTTTTCTTTTTCTTTTTCTTTCTTTTTCTTCCCTTTGACTCAAAATCTTTATCGATAAACAAACGTAACATAAATTCTAAACAATATTCCTAATAAGTCAAATGATGTAATTTAAAACAACAAACGCTGATTCACAAATTAAATGGCTAACTTATACTTGGTATACAAATTTTCCCCTAGGTTTTTGTATTTTGTATTTTTAAACATCCATCGTTGACTTAAGATCGCTAATATCACCCCTCATGGTCCTGGTGATGGTTCAGTAGAACCGAAACGCTATAGGGTCGATTTTACTTCCCATTAAATCTCTCCTTCCACTTGGATTGCCTTCTTATCAATTTCTCTCTCTCTCTCTCCCTCCTCTCTCTCTCTCTATATATATATATATATATATGAGTTTTTACCTGTTTGTATAGTAAGAATTAGATCGACTGCCGGTCAAATGATTCAAAATTTTAACGGCTTATTGAAATAACTCAGAATACTTTTTTTTCGTGTATAAAACACCTTCACTTGAATAGAAAAGACGTGGAAATGCTACACACAAATTTGAGTTATTTTTACGCAAGGAGTAGCGCCCTCCCCTACATATTGGTGTAGTAGCTATCGAAAAGGGAGCCTTCGGGTTACCCTCGACTATGGTCGCCAACTTTTTTTGTAAATAATTAAGAAAAAAAAATATATATACATGTTACGGATCGCTTTACGGTTCCTCTGTCCCCGGCAGAAAAAGGCTGTGAGGTCGTGGGCCTGACGGAAGGCAACACTTAGCAACTGGTGAAAGCTGAAAGGGTTTTAGATGGCCAACCACCTACAAGACACCGCACGTCAACTTGCACGACGAGAACGGGTCGCGACGACGGACTGGTGGTGGGAAGGGCGTCTGATGCCGACCGTGTGGCGTGCGAGATGGGAAAAACCAACGAGGGGGAAAGTGACGGGATCGCTCCGTGCGTTACGGATCTTATTACGGTCCAGTACGGTCGCGTGCCAGGCGGAATGTGAACCTTAGCAACAGGTGAATGTTGCAGGGGTTTTAGAAACACTTTTTCGAGAACATATTTAATAGAAAATGCAATATTTTTGTGTAAAACAAATCAAATAGAAATCCGTGCTTTAATTTCTTCAGAAACTAAAAAGTAGACCACGGTTACGTTAGTAGTCTTCATGGTGCATTGATTAAGCGTGCTGGCTTTGGCACTGATGTGAGAGAGTTCAAACTCCCTCTGTACTGTAAAATTCACTTTTGTTGTAATTCTCTCCGGAAATGTATGAACTTATTAATACACGCTGCTTATACTTTAAGATTTTCATTTGTTATTAAACATTTTTGTTTTATATTAGAGGTATTATTGTGCTCGAATGTATTTAGTTATCAATATTATCTGCGCAATTTTTTTTTCAAAAAAAGACAAATAAACGTAAATTTTTCAGTTGTTATTTACAATGTGAACAAATTTTGATATGAGTAGAGATAAGTGTTTAACGATTCTCAATTGATATTTACATGAAAAGAGAACTCTTATAGCTAGAAATTAATATACTGTATTTCTCTATAGAACTATCGTCACTGTAAACGCATCATCATCATCGTAAAGGCGTGCCACCACCTCATATTCTACCCTTGGAAAGTCTAGGAACCCTCTAATTCTACAAGCTATCGGTTAAATAGTTCTACTACGGTTCTTCTTGAAGGATATCTTTTACGATTAATGACCCACGAATGTTGATATGCCATTCAACAAAGGAAACTAAAACTGAACAGAAACAGTTTACTATCTTAGAGTTCGTATATAATTGCATAATAAAATCATGAAGTCTGTTTGTCTTGTGAAAATAAACGATGATTTTTGATTAGCATCTTCATTAATTTTTTCTCATAATATAATTTATTATAATTTTTTATCATAATATTTTGATATTTTCTGTTCTTAGCGAAATTTTACATCACAATCACAATAATAGTACCCAACACATATTCACATACATACCTATTCAAGTATATATTTAATTAAGCCTTCCGTCATTGACAACATATGACACAAGGTCAATTTTAAGACGAGTACTGCTGATTTGAAGTCAAAATTTTTTCTCCTAGGCTGGTTGCCAAATCAAAGCTAAAGATCTCAATCTGACCAACCATTTACCTAGAGATAGAAGGAAACCCCAAAAAATGCATGGCTTTAGAAAGGATATTGGCGTGTAGTGAATAACAGCCTCACCTAGTAATTGAACTCGAAGTACTGATTAAATTTCTTACGACGATAACAATTACCTCTACTCCGATTCAACTATGCACATACACACACACTCACATGCATAGACATCCACACGTATATAAGTTACTATCAAAAGATACACAGGATTTTGTGATGAAAAATTATCAGATCATTATTTCTAATAATAATTATAGTTGATTGGTTGGTTGGTTGGTTATGGCATATCAACCTTTGTAGGTAATTTAACGCCAAATCCATTTTTATACAAATAGTCAGCACTATTTCAAACAATTCAGTTTAGCATGAGTACACAATTTAATCATGAAAAACATTTCTATTTCAAGTTATCCAGTTTATTCAAGCAGTTCTAATTTAGCTAATTCAGTTTAGTATAAGTACAGATTTTGTTTACACACAGATAAATGTCCAAACAGTTCTATATTAAACAATTCAGTTTAGCGTAAGTACAGGTTCCATATAAAAAACAGTTCAATTTCAAACAATTCAGTTTAGCATGAAAGCGCAGTTTAAATATAAGTACTGTTTAATTGTCAAAGGTTATTCAGTTTAGTTAAACATTCTAATTCAAACAATTCAGTTTAGCATAAGTATGCAGTTAGTTCTGTTTAACCCATAGATAGGGCCCTATCAGGTACTACCAATCCGGGCCCGAGTGGACATGGCAGCAATGGCAATGAAGGGGTGGTTTGCATTCCCCAAAGCTCCTGAATCACTCGAACCTCACCATCAGATTGTTTAATGTTATATCCAGGATGCTCATTGGGATGGGGGTCTTAAGCTTCTGCAGAGTTGCAGTCGGTGTATTCTACAGCCCCAGCCGACTAGGTAATAATGATTATAGAGAGGTACTTCAATTACTTAATGACAGAAAAACAAGCGAAATTCCAATTGTTGAATTGCAAAACAAAATGAATTGTGATTATATATGAAAAGCGAGAGAAGATAGTTGTTACTTACACAATGCAAATTTTGCTGTTTACTAATCTGTTGACGAGACAGAAAGTAATATTAATCATGAAGATTGATTTAACAATATTTAACAGATTAAGTACAATTCAAAATCTAAGCAAAAATCAAGAAACTATTTGTGAAAAAAATATTATTCAATACGCACGTTGTGCGTTTGTGAATGGTCGATGATTTTGATTTAGTTTGGAAATAAAACGATTTATAATTCTATTTCAGTTCTCCGAAAATATTGTGGCTTCAAAAAGGCGGCTGAAATCCCAATCGGATTATAAGCAACTTTCAAGGAGTCGATTTTGGTATTTATAGAGCATAAAACCGAATTACATGAATGTTAGAATTAATGGGATGGAGAAAAAAATCAAAATTTTAAGCAACCATATGCGTTAACATTACCACTCATAGACTCCCACATGCATTTACATGCAAATCTATCGAAAAACAAACATAAACAGAAAAACAGATAAAGAGACAGTGACACACCCACACAAGTCTCAGCCAGGTTATTCAACGGTTGATTAAAACCACGTTAAAAATTTACTTTGCGTCACATCTTTTCTGTAGCAGGGGATTTAGACAAACACATACCTACTACATTCTGATCCGTTGTGTTCATGCCTCATCTCTAAGTCAAATAGATCCGTTTGAACATTATTAGTATTATAGAGGAATACTTGGATCATTATAATCAGGTGCTAATCTATTGTATTAAGGTTAGTTACTTGATTCGTTATTTGATTACAAATGTTTATAGTTGCTCGTAATCCTATAATTCATGCTAAAAAGAATGATCTTTGGCAGTATGTACACAAGCAGGGTTGATAATACGTAAAACCAACAGACAAATGCTACGTGTAATCTTAGCGTAGAAAACAGTTTAATACTTAGTTTTTAAAATCATTTCCCGCGTAATCTATTCTGACATGAGTACAGCGATTTTAAATTGAGGTTAAAGCTCGAAAAGGCTAGCGGCATATTTTATTAATGTATATACTACATTCGCTTCCCTTGCACTTTTAAATCATGGTATGGCAAATACACACACACACACACACACACACACACACACACCAAAAAAAACGAAAAAACTCACACTCACACACATACAGAGTCAAGATTCATGCAGAAACACATAAACGGAAGCATATAAACACTCAGACTAGAATAAAATATATCTATTGGTACTATTTACCAACCCCTCCGCTCGGGCAGGATATGACACAAGCTCAATTTTTAAGCGGAGTTTAACAGGTTTGAATTCAGAGTTTTCCTTCTCCTAGACTAGTTGCCTCAACAAGGCTGAAGAACCTAGTCTGTCCTACTATTTACCCATAGCTGGAGGGAGAATAAAGGGGTTCATACCTTTCCCAAGGGTATTTGCCCGAAAGTGAACATAATAGCGCGACTGGAGTACGAACTCGCGTACTACAATTCCGCAGTTCATCGCTTTAACCATTACACCACGAGGACACGAGAAAGTATATCGATTGGTAGAGTCAAATTCGTTCTCACATATGTTAAACTCTGCTCATGCCATTGAAAAAAACTTATGTGATTTCATGAATTTAACCAGCCCCTCCGCACGAGCAGGGTGTTACACAAGTTCAGTTTTTATGCGGAGTTTAACAAGTTTTTATTAAGATTTTTCCTTCTCCTAGACGAGTTGCCAAACAACTGTGCTTTACTATTTTACCTATAGCTTGAGCGAGAATCGTCGGATTCAGTACATTCCAACGTATTTGGGTGCTATGTGAACTTCAACCAGTCTCGACTAAGATTTATATAAGTAAATATATGTATGGATTCATGTGAAACTGACTATATATATATATATATATATATATATATATATATATATATATATAGAGAGAGAGAGAGAGAGAGAGAGAGAGAGAGATACAGGCACACAGACTGACAGAAGGGGAGTGTGTGTTGAAAAAACAAGATGTGTGTACATGTTTATGTATATATGTGTGAAGGTGCATCTATGCGAATGTACGCACACATGCACACACACATACACACACACATACACACACACATACACACGCGTACGCGAAGAGGGTTCATAGTTGTATACGTATATAAAAAAACATGCATTTATATATATGTACAAATTCTGATGTGGTCACAGGACCCCGCGGACTTTCTCGAAACCTATGTATGGCACTAGACTTTGGTGTCTCGTTCAAGCCATAACCCAGTATAGGTGCCCGGACCCATATTTGGGTTCGTGAACTACTTGCTTCATCAGGCTCACATTGCACCAAATGAACCGATGAGCAGCATAGACCAGCAGTGTTCGAGTCTCGGCTCGTTTCCGACCTTCCCCTCCCCTTTATCTCCTACTTTAATCGGCCTTTGGGCTTTTCACCTTGTGTCAAGTCGTGTCTGGTGGGAGGCAACAACAAATAAACAGAAGTCGTCGCAGATATTCTCGAAATCTATGCATGGCACTAGACCTTGGTGTCTAGTTGAAACCATAACCCGGCATACGTGCCCGGACCCACATTTGGGTTCGTGAAACTGCTTGCCTCATCAGGCTCACATTGCACCAAGTGAGCCGATGCGCATTATAGACCAGCAGGGTTCGAATCTCGGCTCGTTCCCGACCTTCCCCTCCTCTTCATCCCCAATTTAATCGGTCTTCGGGCTTTTCACCTTGTGTCAAGTCGTGTCTGGTGGGAGGCAGCAACAAATAAACAGAGGTTTTCGCGGACAATTCCCCTCCCAACAGGATATTCAAAGCCAAAATATTGGAATTAACAAAGAACCCACCCTTATCAATTTTTTTTTTTAAAGCAAGAATCAAAGATTACCCGATATTTATTAATCTCCTGAAGAGGGACATACATTCTTAAACACGTGTAGAGTACAAGTATATGAAAAAATAAAATCAAAATTCCAGATTCCGATTCGTTTGCGCACTTATTCATTATAAAATGTTTACTTTTCTCTCGTGGAACCAATAGCAATTTTTAGGCAAGTGCACCAACACACACACGGACACTCACACACACACACACACACACACACACACACACACATATATATATGTGTGTGTGTGTGTGTGTGTGTGTGTGTGTGTGTGTGTGTGTGAATTCTAAAATACCCATTTTATAAAAATGCATAACATTTTATAGACAAAATTTCATGTTTAACGACATCGAGAAAGAAAAAAAATTCAAGATTTGTGATTGTTTTAAAACACATTCTTTTTACCCGCGGGCAAATGCTAGGATTAGCTGTATCAACAAAATTGTATATCAAGCCGTTCAAAAATACTTTAACAATCATAGAATATGTTTTAAGTGAAAACAGTATTCTAATAATAGAGCAAAATACGTGGGTGAAAAGAAAGACTCAAATAGAAATACCTTTTTTTTAGGCAGACTCGTACGAGAATCATTAAATAAGTTTCCAGACTTTTTTCGTATTAGGACTTTTATTGATAGTACACACATGAAAGTCTAGTCCCCTCCAAAGTAATGTCCTCCGTCTGCAATGCAATTATTGTACAGTTCCAACGACTTCTGGAAGACCCCATGGTTGTCCTCTTGTGTGAACGTGTCGATGACCTTCGTCACAGCCTCTTTCATCTCCTCAATTGTCTCATAACGACAGCCTCTGAGTTTAGGGAATAACCAAAAGTCACAGGGAGCAAGGTCTGCACTATAGGGAGGGTGATGAACTGTCTTGATGGCCATCTTGGTCAAATAGTCTGTGACAAGGATGGAGTTGTGGACTGGTGCATTGTCCTGGTGAAAATGCCACTGACCCGATTTGAAGAGTGCTGGCCTCTTCCGATGGAATCTCCTCCTGAACTCCCTTAAAATCTCAACATAGTAACCCCAACCCTAACCCTTTGGCCAATCAACTCTGATGTATTGACTTCCTTATTCCTCCCACATCTCTCATCATCCCTCACAGACTCCCTGCCTTCCTTGAATCTTTTATGCCACTCAAAAACTGATGCTTGATTCATGCAAGAGGGTAAAAAAGCAGTCTGAAGCATTCCAAACGTTTCTGTGACATTTTTACCAAATTTAAAACATAATTTTATAGCATTTCGTTCTTCTAAAGTGTTCTCAGGTCCAGATTGCATTTTTGAAATTCACCAGCTGGGACAATCAGACTACAGTAGGGTCTATTCCAATTACTGCTGTAGCTTTTCATTTGAACGTGAAATAATAAACATTGGTCAGTCATCTCAAAAGATGTATAGCAATAGCATACTGAATTTTCAAATGTCTACGACAATTTTAAACTCCTGTACAAAAAAAATCTGGATACTTACTGAAGGCACAATGTAATTTGGTTTCTTTGGGGAAAAATACGGAGTATTGCTTTTTTTTCCCACTGAAATTAACCGTTAAACAATGTGAAGAGATCGCAAGATGTAAACATTATAAGTATACATTTCAGGATATAGACACCTTGATTACTGAAGCAGTTATCAATATTTACTTATATATTTTATTTGGCTATTTTATTGCATATTTAATTCAATTTTTTTTATTACCACCCAGTTTCTTTTCTTTTCAAATTGTAACTCCCAATTTATAAATCCTGGTAGGTGGTATAGACGACTATGTCCTTAGCAAAGATCAGGCGTTGATTATGTCCAAGGTGAAGATCGCCTTATGAGAGCGTGCCGAATGAAATTAATGTTATCAGCGATTTTAAACTTTATTAAAAAAAACGATCAATCTTATCGATGTTATTTTTATATTTATTCATCAACTCTCTCTCTCTCTCTCTCTCTCTCTCTTTCTCTCTCTCTCTCTCTAAATATATATATATATGGGACCCAAACTGGTACTTACACGGTGGACCTGGGAGTAATTGCTAATAAGTGTTTGTGACTCTGTACCCTACAGATTTCCACAAATGGAGCCACACTATCTGATGGAGTTTCATATAATACCCAGCAATATCCTGTTTATGGGGAATATTTTCACCCTCTACAAGTCATACAGTCATTATGTTGCAGCCTGGTGGAGTTTTTTTTACAAGACAACATTCATCATAATGATTGTTGCTTTGTAAATAACTCCATGAAATCCAGGGGGTCGCTGTCTAAAGTCCCTGCCATTAACATATATATATATATATATATATATATATATATATATATATATATATGTGTGTGTGTGTGTGTGTGTGTGTGTGTATGATTTGGGTAACTATTTTTAAACGAGTGAGTGCATTTATTGTCACAGGGTTACATGTATAACTATTCAGTTTAAGTATAACTATCAAGTATAACTATTCAGTTTAAGTATAACTATTCAGTATCAATAATTAGGTTAAATAAATTCCTGCTAATATTCAACATTATAACTACTAATTCTAGTTATTGATTATCATTTATTTGCACACATTAAAATAGTTTCAAGTATTCATATATAACAGGAAGAATTCTGTTTGCTATCACATATTTGTTTTCACTGAATCAAATGGTTTCAAGTCTTTCTTTCTAACAGTTATTATTGTATTCTTATTACTCATTTGGTTACTCACAGTTTTACATATTTTCGACTCTTCTTGTCAAGTAAATTTTTTTTATGCAAATACACCAACTCAAGCCAAATATACGGTACATACCCTGGAGCAGGTAGCAAGAAACATTAGTCTCCACGTGAACCAGATAAAACAAAGCTCAGGTGTTTTAAGGAAGATAGTGCCAACCTCTGAAATTAGTAGGTCGGTTCATGTACCTTGGTAGCGTTACTTCAACAGCATACGTCCATATAAACATAACAAAAGCAATTTGAAAAATATCGTCGAGATAATGATAAAGTTGATAGGACTTAACATGACAAGACGATTTATCGGATGAGACGTCTCCGACTGATGCTCTAACCCAGAAAAAAAAAGTAAAGTGTTGCAGGTCACAGACTGCTCAGCTACTAGGATGTCAGCCTCAAATATCACAGGTCTCCACCTACCGTCAACAAATGGCTTAGTTGTAAGAGGGTCTTAGCCCTCTGTAAAACTGCAGTTGGCGTATTCTACCGACTCAGCTGTCAGCGCCGCCACTATGCATCTATAAAAAAAGACTACATTTTGAAATAATATTTTAAAACAAGGAGATATATTTAGGATAATGCTTAATGGCATCGGTGGCCCCAGTTCAAATACTGAATAAGACTGTTTGTGTTTAAATTCACGCTAATGCTTTTGAGAAAAGCATACATTTTTTTTTTCTGTTCTTCTCGCCAATCGATTATTATATAGTAAAGGTTTGGTTTGCTTTCGTTTCGTTTCTTTCGATTAATGGCATATCAACCTTTGCAGGTAATTTAATGCCAAAGCCATTCTCCTAGAAGAACAGTAGTGGTACTATTTAACCCATAACTGGGAGGATAAGGGGGTTCATACCTTTCCCAAGGGTATTTGCCCGAAAGTGAACGTACTAGCGCGACTGGAGTACGAACTCGCTTACTACGATTCTGCAATCCATCGCTTTAACCATTATATATTAAAGCAGTAAGTTTCCTTAAGTCTTGGTTAGGCAACTAGTTTAAGAGAAGGAAAACTTTGACTTCAAACTTATTAAAAATGATCTAGTATATCATCCTGTGCAGGCTTTGGTAAATACACATACACACGTATATATATATATATATATATAGTAGTAAGTTGGCTAACCGTCGTCGAAGGCGACCCGTATGCTCCCTTTTCAATAGCTACAACACCAAGGTGTAGGTGAGGGCACTACCGTATCCTTGGGTTGCTCCACTTACCCTTGATCCCTACCTATAAGGCTGAGTGCTAAGCAAGGAGGTGTTAAGTAACATTTTCTAGTCTTTGGTATGACTTGACCTGATACTGAACCCCAATCTCCTGGACCATCGGCGAACACTCAAACTATTATGCTATTGGCTGTCTTGGAGATGACCATCCTTTCATTTTAGATTTCTCTATTATATGACCATATGCCCTCAGAAGTATCACCAGGCCAAGTACACTCTTGCTGCTTCGTTTACATATGTTACATCGGAACAATCTATTGTGAGATGGAGTATGTGACATATTTCATATGTCTATAGAAAAGAGAGGATTAGTTCCACACATTAGCGCATATTAAGCAGGCGTTCCAATCACGTTCAAGTGGTAGGAAGTTGTATGCAGCTGACTTCTGTCTACATTCGTACGCCCGTGTTTAATTAACATAACCAGCTTTTGATATCAACACACGATTACAGGTGTTATAGGTCAACATGTTAGACGAGATACCGGCACAAATGAGATAGGAATAAAATAATGGTTCAGTGAACACAAGAGCTAGATTAATGTTGTCAATAATAACTGAATAAAAGACACAAAGGCCAACAAGATCAACAGATGGTGAGGCTGACTTCTTTGACATTGTCACTGGAGCCGTGCAAGGACGTTATCATATCTGTTCATAATCTACCTAGATTGTTGTATTAAGAACGTTTATAAAACTGATGAAAATAAATGGTTTCACACTACAAAACAAGCAAAAAGAAAACAATATCCGACAGAAACTGTTACTGAGGCAGATTACAAAGATGATCACGTAACTTTTTTATGCAAATAAACCAACTCAAGCTAATTATACGGTACATAGCCCGGAGCAGGTCGCAAGAAACATTAGTCTCCACGTGAACCAGATAAAACAAAGCTCAGGTGTTTTAAGGAAGATAGTGCCAACCTCTGAAATTAGTAGGTCGGTTCATGTACCTTGGTAGCGTTACTTCAACTGCATGTGTCCATATAAACATAACAAAAGCATGAATAACAAGCAAAGGGTTATCAACCATATATAAATATGATCTCGTGTATAAAATAAAACGGATATTCATCAAAGCTGTATAATTGTAAGTACTACACTATGTTATAACCATTAGGAGAAAAGGCTTGATTAGAACTACAAAACTATGCTGCATACTGTTTTGAATTGATCCTGGAAGCACCACACTATAAAAATGTTGTGATCCTATTTACCCAACCCCTCTGCTCGGGCAGGATATGACACAAGGTCAATTTTTAAGCGGAGTTTAACACGTTTGAATTCATAATTTTCCGTCTCCTAGACTAGTTGCCTAACCAAGGCTGAAGAACCTAGTCTGTCCTACTATTTACCCATAGCTGGAGGGAGAATAATTGGATTCATACCTTTCCCAAGGGTATTAGCGCTATGTGAAATGCAATCAGTCTCGTCCAGGATTTGAACTCGTGTCGCCGGGTTCATTTCCTACGACGATAACAATTACACCACGGGCACCTCCGTAAAAATGCTGTGGTAAAACACTTATTTTACATGTCGTTTGGAATTTCCTGTGGAGTCATGGGTAACAACCAACTGATACGTGAAGAACAGCATTTACGCCTAAACGTAATTCAATTGCAATTTGCATGAGAGAAAGAATCGAAAAAATGCATTGGAATATAATATTAAGATAATAAAGACGCAAGAAGATATTTAGAAAAAAATTCTTCAAACATTTATTCTAAATGGGATTACCATCAAGTTATACCATCCATAAAAGATTGTCTTTAAATATGATATGGTTTGACCCATAAATTTTATAATATCTGACCAAGACAGTGAGGATGAATTTGAAATACAGTCTGCACATGCTTTACAAATACCTTCCAATTAGAGAGCTCTCTGTCAGATTTGAATGACAGCAAAGATCATATAATAATCAATTTATAACACCTTGATACAAAAAATGAATGATGTTAATCAATGAATAGTTATGCTATGATAACAGTTTATTTTTCATCGCTACTTAACTCCATTAATATTTCCTAAATAATGTCATTCACCAATTTTTTTTCCCCTGGCGAAACTTGGTAAGAACAATCAAAATATAAACAATACAGCAAATTCTTGTTAGTTTTATAAATTTTGTTCAGTTAATGACTAAATTGATTCGAGTGCAAATACTAGTTATAAAATATGTTCATAAGCTGAAGCGATATCCGTTATATAACCGTTTAAGATGTCAATTTTTGTGCTCATTTCAATGTAAGAAATCATGGCTTTAATCAGAGGAATGGATCTAATTTGAATTAAATATATTTTTATTAAAAAGATTTCATTTTCTTGGAAGGTGACATTGTTCATAGAGTTCGTTCCTTTATCCAAAATGATTATTTAATAACACATTGATAAAATATTTAATTAAAAGTGATTTAAATTTCAATGAACGCCGTTGCTTGCTCAGATTGCATCAAGAGAAAACGTATTTTACGGGGAATTTACGTTTCCTGGCAGAGTGGATGATGAGTGAATGTAAAAGATTATCCATTATATCTTGACATTAAGCAACTGACTTCCTTTTCCTCTTCTGGGTGACACAGCCAACCTTGATTGATACATTGATTGATTTAAATCATACATAAATTCGTTCAGGGATATTTTACGTTTAGATATGAGAAAACCGCCTTCATTCAATGCTCACATTTAAATTTGTAGTATTGTATCTTATGAGGTTTTTATGTGTTTTTCGGTTTCATTCTTTGATATCATATCAATATACATGGGATATTGAATGTCAAAGTGGAAGAATATCAGTGATACTATTTAAGCCGTACTGTGAGGGATAAAAGAATTTATATCTTTTCCAAGAATATTCGTCCGAAAATGAGCGTGATAGCGAGCCTAGAGTTCGAACTTGCTTACTTCGAGGCTATAGTTTAGAACTTTTGCCACTAAGCTACGAAGGATTATTAGATAAAAAGAATAATTTTAAACATATCTATTTTACCCATAGATTAGACCCTAAACGGTATTACTACAACTGGTCGAAGTGGATCTGGGAGTAATGATGATTTGCAGAACTGGAAACTGACCATCAGATTCATTTTATTATCATTACAAAGACGCACATTGTATGGGGTCATTCTCTCCTGCTGGGGATACAGTTAGCGTATTTTAAAGCTCGTCTACTGGACAAGAGCCACAGCGTTGGTTAGTATTTATGAAAGAATATAAACTTCATAAAAACATTGATATTTACATCCACTGTAATGCAAACACATTCCAATCAGTTCACCACACACACACACACACACACACACGTGTGTGCGCGCGCATAACCACACACACACAAACATATATATATATATATATATATATGAAGGTAGCAGAAAAAAACACAATCTAAATAGGTGAATATATTACGCTGTAAAGTTGGTTTCAGTAACCATCATGAGGACTTGGATATCAAAATAGTTCACATAGTGATGGATGCTTGCTGAGATGACAGGAGCAAATGAAAAATAAATAACGAAAAGATAAACATAAGTCATAAGAACGTGTCTGGCACGTGGAAAAATATTTGAAAATGTTGGATTTCTCAAAGAAACGAGACAAAACCTCCCGTTTATTGAGAAATACGCAACGACAAGTAAGTTATCATAAATATCGACCGTTTGGAATCATTCATTTTAAATGTCGTGTAAGATTGTATTTGGGACTTGTTTTTTTCCAAAAGAACCGTATGAAAGTAAATATGGATTTAAATCCGACAGTCTTATTATTTATTTATTTTGATCCATATTTACTTTCATATATATATATATATATATATATATATATATAGTTTACTCGGGATGAAATACCTAGACTGTATTTTGAAGTATATGTTTCAAATTGGTTGAGGTTAAAACATTGCATTTGGTCAAGTATTCATGTGTAAGCAGCCAAGATTTGGTCGCTCACCTATAAAGCATTGTGCTATACTTGGTGTATTTGTAATCGCTGGAGAAAATGGAATCACTGAACGATTTTAAATACTGGATGTGGCTTTTCACTCTTTGGAAAGATATAAACTCTCAGTTCTCCCCAGCCCGTCTATGGGTCTATAGTTGGGCAGTCTATGTCCTTTAGTCCTGGATGGGCAACCAGTCCAGGAGAAGAAAAAGTCTGAATTTAAACCAGCTTTATTACGCTTAGAAATAAATGTAACATCCAGTCCTTTGTGAAGAGATTGAGTAAATAAATATCAGAAAATATTGGGCCAAAACAGTTCAACGATTGAAAATATTATTTCATGTATTATTTGAATGTTGTGTAATTATATATTATTTCATATATTTTATTGATTCATATTTATTTGTTATTTTTTCTTATTTATAATGTTTTTAGATGAAATGCAGGCATTAACAGAAAAGACTGAAGCTAATTAGTAAGTGGACTTGAGAAGTTTTTTTCCGCTCTTAGTTGTAGGTTATTTAACACCAAATCCATTTTTATGTAAATAATCAGTTCTATTTCAAACAATTCATTTTAGCATTAGCACGAAGTTTAAATATAAGTACAGTTTAATTGGGAAAAACATTTCTATCTTAAACTATTCAGTTTAATCAAGCAGTTCTAATTGCGATAATTAAGTTTGATATAAGTACAGATTTTGTTTACACACAGTTAAATGTCAAAACTGTTCTACATTAAACTAATCAGTTCAGTGGAAGTACAGCTTCAATGTCAAAAAACTGTTCCATTTCAAATAATTCACTTTTGCATAAGCATGCAGTTTAAACATAAATACGGTTTAATTTTTGGAAACATTTCTATTTCAAGCTATTCAGTTTAGTCAAACAGATGTATTTAAAACAATTCAGTTTATCATAAGTATGCAGTTACTTCTATTTAACCCATAGATAAGGCCCTATCAGGTGCTGCCATTCCAGGCCAGAATAGACCTGGGAGCAATGGCAATTAAGGGGTTCACCGCATTCCCCAAAGTTCCTGCATCACTGTAACCTCACCATCAGATTTTTAGTGTCATATCCATGACACTCATTAGGGGGTCTTACCCCTGTGAAGAGGTGCAGTCGGTGTATTCTACACCCCCAGCCGACTGGGGAATTTCCCGTCTTAGTATATCAACCTTCGTAAACAACTTAATGTTAAAGTACTCCTCGTAAAAGAACACAAGGGGTACTATTTAATCCATTGATATGGTGATAATATAGCCCATACCTTTCCCCAAAGGTATGACTGCGAAAGGAATAGCTAAAAAAGAATTAGTATCTATTTACAACAATGTTGCAGTTCAGCAGGTTAGCCATAACGCCATGGAAGTTCCCAATGAAATGTATGTAATGAAATCATTATAAATAAGTAGAAAGTCATATCAATAAATGGGAATATCTCTGACAATTTTTTAAGATTTTGTACGTTTGAAAAATGAAGAGACATTCTGCACAAGCAATCCACTATAAAATGAAATGGATGCTGCTGTGAGGATTGCGCATGACACCAGAGTATGAAATTTGGCAATGTTAAAAAAAAAAGTAGTATTAAGGTGGTGATATTTCTGAGAACACTCTATAAGCTTGACATTTTTGGAGGATATTTGTCAGGAAATTGTTGTTACATTGTTTAGAGATATCTAGTCGTCAGCTATTGCGCTTCCCTTTAGATTCGGTGGGAAACTTAGTTTATCATGTAGTGCAGCAGCAACAAACATTCCGAGACAATATCAGATAAAATGTACGGTGAACAAACAAGTCATATCTTTTAAATAGATTTCGGTAAAAAGGAATAACACATAGACACATAAAAGATGATGCTTAATCGGAATAAAAAGAATATTATTTCATTTGGATTGATCAATTTCGACTAATTTCTAAGTCTATTGATGATATATTACAGACAAATAAACAAACGAGAATTGTATAGCAAAGGCAAAGAAGGAAGATATATTTCTTGTTTTCATATCTTCTCGAAGAAAGAGATAATTGGAACAAAGAAAGGATTCCGAAACTGGATTGAATAATAAAGTTTCGATAGAATAAATCATAAGCGAACAGAAAGGCAATAACGCTCTATTTAAAACCCTACTTAGGTGGGAGTGCTCATTCTACAAATAAGGGTTTGTCAGTTTGTTTTTTTATTGTATGTTTTCTTTCAGAGTGTTTTTCAATAAATGTAAACTCTATATTGTTTGAAAATGATTTATCACAATGAATTATTTTCATCTCGTAGAAGTATTTACTATCGTAAAAAATTGCTTGGCTCACTCGGTATCCTCAGTATTGGGAAGTACCAAAGGTATTAAACGGTGAACTTTGTCATTGATTCTTTAGACAAAGTGGCAGCTTGCCTGTGAAATGGATACGTGGTTTAGTTGCTCCCTTACTTACCCATGGGGATGTCCTCGTGGTGTAATGGTTAAAGCGATGGACTGCGGAATCGTAGTAAGCGAGTTCGTACTCCAGTCGCGATATTACATTCACTTTCGGGCAAATATTCTTGGGAAAGGTATGAACCCCCTTATCCTCCCAGCTATGGGTGAGATAGTACCACTACTGTTCTTCTAGGAGAATGGCTTTGGCATTAAATAACCTACAAAGGTTGATATGCCATTAAACAAAGGAACCAAACCAAACCTTACTTACCCATGACATTGTAGATTGCGAGTTCGAAATCCAGTGGGGTTAGTGCTCTCTTTTTTGAGGAAATACCCTGGGAAATTGAATTATTAAAACTACTATTCTTTTACAAGGATGATGATAACATTAAATAAGGCCCGAACATTGATATTACATTAAAGAAAGTTAAATATCGCATCAAATTTCAAACAACCCAGCCACCATAGTTATAAAGAATAGAATTGTAGATTTTCGTTTAAATAATATATATTGTATTCATTCGATTCTTTTTATTTTATTTTATTCAATGTTCTGTCAGTTAAACGCAAATTTTTACACCAATGTTTCTCGTTTTCTTTATGTATATGTAAAACATATTTGAAATGCTTTTTATTTTGCGCAAAATCATTTTGAACCATATCAGTATAATTCATACAGTACGGGTCATGTAAACTTTCATTTGTACTTGCCTCACTACACTGAGAGACGCATTGCAATAAATCTTTTAAAAAAAGTCTCTTATTTGCTTTCCATTTCAATAACGCATCAATAAAATGCCTGAATTATATGTGTTTTTTCAATAAAGCTCAAGATATATGCTTTGAGCACTAAGATACGAGGTAATAACTTGAATTGCTTGTGTTTGGGATACGTTATATCATTGGTCTGTATTTGCTTGAATGCTGTGTGCTTTGTGCTTTTAGCTTCTTGTGGTGTTATTAATGTTTCTTCACAGCGGTGCTAAATCGCTCGCCTATGAAAATATTTGCATTGGAAATTTCTTTTCCAGAAAAGCAATGGCAGTTTTTTTTTCTTTGTATTCTTAAGACATGCAGGGGTGCAAGAACTATGCATTCATTCTATATTTGTGCTGTTATATATAAGTAAGTGAACGGCACAATTCGTACATAAATGCCAACCTTTGCGAATGATTGGGCAACTAACAAATGTCGTACCAAATATTATGTTTTAATACTGTTGTAAGAAGGAAAGTCTACCAATGGAAACCTTTTTTTGTATCAAATATATGAAGTACATTCATCGGCTTGCTAATACTAAATTAGTCAATATACACTAATAGGGATTTGTAGATATACAATCGCCAATATTTACTTATAATTTTATGAAAAGCCCTTCTTTGAAGCTTATGTTATCCCAAGCAAGAAGAACGAAACACGCACGTATGTGTAATCAAGTAAATAAATGTATTATTTGATTAATAAAATAGACGATGAAAAAGTTTATTTTTGTTTTCTGTTTTTTGTAAATCCAGAAGAAAGTCTACTGAAGGACATTGAATATTGTAAAAAAACATGAAGGTGACAATAATACCAATTGTGATTGGTGCTTTTGGCACAGTAACTAAAGAATTATTAAAGGGCCTGGAAGATTTGGAAGTTGGTGGCCGAGTGGAGACCATCCAAACAACAGCATTATTGAAAACGGCCAGAATACTGAGAAGAGTCATGGAGACTTGAGGAGACTTGCTGTCACTCAAATCTCCAGTGAAAGACCGTCAGCTTACGCTGATGTGAAAAACTCCGAGTAAATAACAGAACTTGCCGAATTGTGGACTTTGCCGTCCCGACGAATACGGAGTTGAATTAAAAGAAAGCGTAAAGAGAAGATAAGAACGAAGGCGTTGCTACAAAACTAAAAAACAATCTATGGAATTTAAATGTGACGGTAATATCAGTTGTAACTAGTGCACTTGGAATAATCCCTAAAGGATAGATAAAGGAAGGAGAAGACTTGAAAAAAAAACTAAAACAAATAGAGCTTATCTTGACTACAGCTTCATTAAGATCAGGCAGAAATTTCTGAAGAATCCAAGAGACTTTAGAAGACTTGCTGTCACGAAAACACCAGTAAAAAACCCAAAAAACTCTCAGCTAAAGCAGGTGTGAAAAACTATCAAATGATTATTAATAATATAAGGTATTAACGCCTGGTCTGGACCACTTGTAAGATACTTGGAACCATTCTTGAAATGGATAGGGAAGAACTTTAACAAATTCACCAGAGGAATGAGACTAATGACGATGCATAAGGCCTAACATCCCAGAGATAACATAGACAGATTCTATGTGTCAAGAAACCATAGAGTAAGAAGACTTGCCAGCATTTAAAATAGTGCTGATGCATCAATACATCAACTCAAATGCTTTATAAGAATAGTAAGAAAAGAATAATTACGGTGACCAGAAACATACGAGAAAACATGAGAAATTACCTGAACAACTAAGTTGGTTGACCTTAGTCGAAGGCAACCCAAATGCTCCATTTTCAATAGTTACTACACGGTAGTGAAAAGGAAATCTCAACCTCTTTATGGAAAGGAAAATAACTGTATAGATATTTCAAATGACAGATTAAATCTCACACGAGATGACCTTTAAATGGCTAAGAAAGTCAAACCTTAAGAGAAAAATTGAATTTCTTCAAATATCAGCACAAAACAAATGCCAAAAGGACCAGTTACATTATAGCAAAGACTATTTATACGCAAGGGTTATGTGGCGACAAAGATGAACCGATTATTCATATAATAAGCGAATGTAGCAAAATGATAGAAAAGAAGTACAAGACAACGCAGGGCGAGGTGGGAAAGGTGTTTCAGTTCGAATTATACAGGAAATTAAAATTCAAACACACTGCCAATTAGTATTTGCAATTATCAGAATCCATTCTAGAAAATAAGACACATCAAATTCTCTAGGATTTTAAGATACAAAAAGATCACTAATTCCTGTCCAGAAAATAAACGCATGTCTCAAATAACAAGGGAAAAATGCCGTCTTAAGAATTTAACAGTCAGGTTGTTCACAAGGTGGAAATAAAAGAAAGCGTAAAGATAATGAAACCTTAACAGAGAACTAAAAAATGTCTGGAACATGATTGAGACGGTGCTACCAATTGTAGTTGGTGCGCTTGTGATGGTCCCCAAAGTCTTGGAAAAGGGGACAAGAAGAATTCGAAATAAAAGGAAGAATCGTTATCATCCAGACTACAGCATTGATGAGATCGGCCAGAATACTGAGAAGAGTCCTGGAGACCTGATCAAATTTACTAACAGACAGACTCCAATGAACGATAACCCTAGACATTGGTGCGAAAAACTCAAGAGGAGTGAAATAATAGATAAAATAACGAATATTTTGGTTCACTACCTACCCTCAATACAGGAACTGATGATGAAAATTATTTCAGAATTCATTTAAAAATCATTAAAAATTACTGATTCTCTCGTCGAAAGAGTATTTTACCTACTAGCAACGACAAATGAAACAATAAACCATAAACTTCCGACCAATCTTATGCCTTCTAAAACAGAAACGTTAACGTATAATTTAAAGGAGTGAATAGTCAAATTTATTTAATATACAACACTTTCCATTTAAAACAAAGGGAGATAAAAATGTATATAGCTGCTAAGTTGATTTATTCATAAACAAATACTGTCGATCCAAACTGAAATATCTGAATACAACTACAAAAAAGCTTATGAAAACATACACACCAAGAATTGATTCTGTAATTATAATCTTTATCAATTTTCCTTACACATATACTTAAAAATCAAACTTTTAGCTGACTCTTTTCATGAAAGCTTTTAATAGTTATTAAACTCTTCAGTAAATAGGAAGCGAGTCACGTAGCCTAGAGGTTAACTTGCTGGAGAGTCTTACAATAACGTTCATTTATACCCTTCGGAAAAGTATGAATCCCTTTATTTTCAAGCTAAGGGATAAATCATTCTAATTCTGTTATTCTGCAACTCTGGCATTAAATAAGGAACGAAATGTGAGATGGCATTAAAACAAAGAAACCAAATAATAGTTAAAGAAAATGATAAAGTGGTCATAAGGTTTTGAATTTATAAGAGAAATGAGAACAGTGATCGGGTCGATGTTTAACATTTATACCATTTGTTCTTTAACATCTATTCAATTTGTTATCAAAAAACATCTCCTAAATTGTATATAGAAATACAATAAATAAATTTCTTCCCTTGGATTTATTTATCACGTACCAAATATCTCCAATAGGCTTAATTCGCACGGTTTCCTTAACTGAAGACGATATACCCCTTTCATAACTATTCTTTGAACAGAAAAAAACTCAGCAGTATAATTTGTCTCGCCAAAGCATAGAAAAGTAAAGTAACATGGCTTTATTCACTAATTAACTCACGTAAGACTTTTTACCACTTTTCACCGTGTTGTTAACGTTTCATTAATAACCTACTCATAGAATAAGATGCACACATTTTCTATTAGAAGACAGTCGTGTATTCATGTAATACTCCATACATATTTATAGTGAATGCATTACATTTTTCTGTATGTCTAAGTGAGCATATCTTGCCTTTCCTTCAGTGTTGCATAAGTGAGTGGGACACAATAACATATATCCTCCCAAGCGCCAAATGAAAGCCTTAGTTATTTCAAATCTGAGTTCATGTATTTGGGTCTTTTCACAGCATACTGGAAGGTTTACACTATTCCAGTAGGTTCATGATATGAAAACAGGATTACAAAAGGAAAAGGTGGGTGTCCACGTGGTGTAAGGGTTAAAGCGATGGACTGCGGAGTCGTAGTCGCGCTAATATGTTCACTTTCGTGCAAATACCCTTCGGAAAGGTATGAACCCCCTCATCCTCCCAGCTATGAGTTAAATGGTACTACTACTGTTCTAGGAGAATGGCTTTGGCATTAGATGACCTACGAAGGTTGATATGCCATTAAACAAAGAAACCAAACCAAACAAAACGACAAGACTCTTTGCGTAGCCTTATAAAATGCTTTGCCTTAAATAATTGTTTTACGTAATAAAAATTATAAAAATACACTTTGGAGAACGTGCCCCTGTACACATAACATTTCTATACTCATAATGGCAACTTAGGCTTATCCCTGACAAAAAGGTTAATTGGCATTGCAAAGGAAAACGTTTATCGTCATTCAAACAGGAAATTATATATGTGATGACAAGAATAAATGTCAATCTTTCATATTCCTTGTTTATGTTGAGGAAGAGGATCAGTAATCAGCAAATACATTAGAGCGTTTAATAATTTACTAGGCGCACATTAGTTTTGGCATGAGACCACAAGTGTCGGATACTCCATAAACAGCCAACTTATGACTAAGGGTGAGTGAGATCAGCTTTTAACTTATATATCATTCAATAATCTTATATCATGAGTACAATTGCTATACTTGTGATTCTTCAGTCGAACAGAATTATATATCATTTCTGACTTGTATAGCATGTGTAACATTAAAGTTGCTAATAACCACCAGACAGTAACTGACACTGCTATAAAAATGAGTGTATGTATGTGTCTGTGTGTATGTGTACATTTATGTCTATGGTTATGTGTTTATCCTTGTCTCTGTGTTTGTTAGGATGCTTGCAGTTCAGCTTTTCATAATATAAACAAGGAATCGCTTTATTTTTAATTTTAGTTCGTTTTCTTTGATTGATGACATATCAACATTCGTGGGTTATTCAGAGTCAAAACCATCTTTGTCGAAGGACAGCAGTGTTACTATTTAGCTTAGTTTATTTTTAATCACATCTTTAATAACATGAATATTATGCAAGAAAAAAAAATATAGGCAGCAATATTTCTTTTGAACATATTTGGTTAAATAGGAGAGACCCTTGTGTCAACCAATTTTATCTTATTTAACTTATGGATGAAATAAATTCAAGAAGGTGCCGTATTTTCCCCAGCAATGTGTTTAACCCCAACTGGAAGAAACTATCATTAAACACGATGAGCTTCGAATATAGCAGCCACATTCTAAAATGCTTGTAACACTCTACCAGCCAATCAATCCAGTTACCTTTTGTAAGTTAACTATCATTCGTTAATTCTCGTCCCACTTGTTCTACATCTAATTCTTAACACAAATATATTTAACTCGTTAATATTATTTGTAATTTTATCATTCTATCCCCGGAAAATGGCTCCGCTGGGAGCCTAATTAACTTGTGAAAACACTTTGCCTTTTAAATACATTTAATGCAAAAGCCTTATCCAGGATTTGAACTCAAGTTGCTGATTGCGTTTTCTACGAGGTTAACTTACGACAAACCAGCCCCTGTTCCAAAAAACGTGAGGAGACCTACAACATTGCTGTGATCCCTGGCTTCATCTGCCAAAATATAGCATTGCTAGACAGAAATTCTAAGATAGTTTTTTCATTCGAAAAATCAATTTCAGTGGATTTAAGTCAGATATCTAATTTTTCTTTTTCACATAGCCAGTTATATGCTGAGTTTGTACTTGTAAGATGGAAATTAAAAAAGATATAAGAATGAGAAATATTATGTACAAATATGATTTAAAATCTTGTTGGATATTCACAACTTTTTCGTATATCTGTATTCATGGTATATTATTAAATTACATGCTGCCAGAAAAATGAAAGAAGATGGAGATTTTGACCGAGATATAGCATGCGCAAGCCAACTGAGTATTAAGGATTATTATTCTTCAGAAAGGTTGCAGGTACCCATTTTTATATATGCTCATTTGCAGCAGTGGATTTCAACAGGTACCGTGTGCCTAATAGGTGTTGTGGAAGAGGTTATCAAGTGAGGAGAAATGATTAAAAGACAAGGACTTAGTTACTGTTTTAAAAAAAACCCTTTGCCAAAAATAAATATGATCACAAAAATTAAAATACATAATAGATTACTTGAGAAATGCTGATGCAATATCAAGTCCCTATTTTATACACAGAAAAGCATTATTCACTTAGAAACTTGTGGATAATTTGATATTCGTTTTCGATCAAATTATTCTCATTGTAAATTTCATCAAAGCAAAACTACAAAAGGTGATATTATTGGACCAACTGCACAAAGACATGGATTAAAAAAAAACTTTGTTTTCTTATTCCCTTGAACTTTCACTGGCTGGTTCAGGAAAAAGTTTTAAATCGGCTGTTGGACCTGAAGAATGAATTAAAAGCATCCTTAAAAAGGAAAAGCTTCCATTTTTTCATCATTTGAATGAAGATGAATGATGGGCAAAACTGAAATATTTGGCTAATATCTTCTCCAGATTAAGCATCCCCAATGTCAGTATTGCCAGGCCGTGATGAGAATACTCACATGACTGCAGATAAACTAACTATATGAAAATTCAACTCTGGCTAAGAAGAGCGATGCAACATAAAATTGAAATGTTTTCATCTGATAAAAGATGTTTGAAAACGAGTTAGAAAGTGTATGTGATTATAAAGTAAAATTTAGTAACATTTTCAAAAAAAATATGATTACTTTCACTCTTTGTCTACAGAACTATTTGACTGAGTAAAAAAATATTTTGCAAATTTAAGCTGTTTAGATTTGTTATTAGATGAGGCGGAAGAATTTGCAAACGTTTCGAGTGATTGCAACTTAAAAATTAATTTCAAGTGTCTCATTGGACTCCTGGATTATTTTTTGATATACGAGCAAAAACAATATTCGTGTGTCTCTTCAAAATAACTATCCACTCTTAAATAGTCTTCCACGACATACTGCTGTGCCAAAGGATTTTCACGTTCGACAAATATCAAAAACCTATGAAAGAAAGTTTTCTTTGAGGTGATGAGATGCGATTTTGTTTATCTCAGCTAACGCCTAATATACGGGGGATTACTCGTCAAAAACAAGGTCATGCCTTTAATTAAGTTGGCTGTTGGTTGTTTGGTTGGGTTTTACGGCATATCAATATTTTTAAGTTATTTAATGTCAAATCCATTTTTATTTAGATGACTTGTTCTATTTCAAACAATTCAGTTTAAAATGAGCACACAGTTTAATTGTCAATAGTATTTCTATTTCAACCTCTTTAGTTTAGTCAAGCAGTTCTAATTCAGTTTAGTATAAATACATATTTTGTTTACACACAGTTAAATGTCAAAACAGTTCTATATCAAACTAATCAGTTTAGTGTAAGTATAATTTCAATGTTAAAAAACGGTTTCATTTCAAATAATTCTGTTTACCTTAAGTACCCAGTTTAAGTACGGTTTAATTGTCAAAAACATTTCTATTTGAAGCTATTCAGTTTAATCAAACAATTCATTTTAGCATAAGTATGCTGTTAGTTCTATTTAACCCATAGATAGGGCCCTATTAGGTGCTACCATGCTGGGCCAGAGTAGACCTGGGAGCAATGGCAATGAAAGGGTGCTCCGTCTTCTCCAAAGCCACAGCATCCCTGGAACCTCATCATCAGATTGTTTAGTGTCATATCCCGGACACTTATTGGGGGGTGGGTCTTACCCCTCTGCAGAGGTGCAGTCAGTGTATTTTACAGCCCCAGCTGACTGGGCAAGAATTAAGTGTGTGTACTTTAATCATATGTGTTATTTTATTTATATTTTATATCTTACATCGTATTGTCGTTGTTTATTTGTTTTTAATAGACTTTAAAATGTACGCTTAAGATTTAGTGAGGTGAAAGCAAATTTTCTTGTCGAACATGCAGTCCGGAGAAATAATGTTTGGGAACAACTGATCTAGAGGAACCAAGATATATTTCCTGAAAGTTTCGTCTTGATTGATGCGAAATACAAATTCAGATTTTATAATTTTTTCCCACCGGTGAACATTTTAATAATTTCTTTAATACATTGTCTTATCTATTTTTATTCACATGTAACTCTAGATACAGAAGAAAATTTTAAAATGCTTGCAGTTAATATGCAAGGGCATTTTAAACAAAAATCGAATCGAATAATTCATTTGAGTTATTTCGCTTAGTTTTCAATTGTGTTAATTTATTCTTTTCATGTATCATTACGTTTTTTAAAGAGGGTGGTGTAATGGTTAAAGCGATGGTCTGCGAAGTCGCAGTAAGCGAGTTCGAACTCCAGTTGCGCTATTATTTTCACTTTCGGACAAATACCAATGGGGAAAGGTATGAGCCCTCTTATCCTACCAGCTATGAGTTAAATAGTACCATTACTGTTTTTCAAGGGGAATAGCTTTGACATTAAGTAACCTACAAAGGTTCATATGCCAAGAAACCAAACGAAACCATGATATCTAAAAAGTATTATAACCTGAAATGTTAAGTTGACGACCTTCAGCTAGGGTGACCAGATGACTCCCTTTTCAATAGCTACTACACCGAGGTATAGGTGAGGGCACTATTCCATTCCAAGAATTGCAGTACTTTACCCTCGATCCTCACCTTATAGTGTTGATTGCAAAGCAAGGGAGCATCGAGTACTATTTTTGAGTATTTGGGATTGAACGCCGGTCTCCCAGACAGTGATGAAAATTCTATTATTTTACGTATCATGATATATATATAAATCGCTCGATACGGTTAAGCCAGAGCAGCTCAGAGACCTAAAATACCCAAATGATGTATCCTTAATGCCAACTACATAAAGTTTCATCTGAATCTATTATAAGTCCTTGTGTGCAATAGTGCATGTCTATAAACTTGTAAATACAGATGTAAAATTGTATGATCGTTACATTTACTGTATTACAAGTTCAATAGATATATTAAACAAAAAATATTACAGCCCTGTTTTTGTTTTTATTTCATATACATAAATATTGATCTTAGACTGATTCACGAGGACAAAGGATCTAAAGTGTAACACACTGACGCACACTCATATATACAAACACACACACACACACACACACACACACACACACACACACACATATATATATATATATATATATATATTGTAAGTAAAGTTGGCGACTTTAGTCTAGGTTACCCTGAAGGCTCACTTTTCAATAGCTACTACAACGAAGTGTAGGAGAGGGCACCACTCAATTCCCTGGATTGCTCAACTCTACCTTGGTCCTTGCCTTATAATGCTGACTGTTAAGCAAGGAGGCATCAAGTACCATTTGTGAGTGTTTGGTATGACAAGACCCGTGATTGAACCCCGGTCTCCAGGACTATTCGTGAACGCTACATTTATTTGGCCAATAGCCCACTTATTAGGCCTACAGGGTCATTGGCCTAGTGGGTAGAGTGTTTGCCAATGGTCCGGGTTCAATCCCAGGTCGTGTCTTACCAAAGACTTTAAAAATGGTAAAAGTTTAACTCGACAATATAAGGTACGTATCGAGGGTAAAGTGGAACAAGACGGGGAAAGAAGTAGCGCCCTTCCCTACCCTTCAGTGTAGTAGCTATTGAAAAGGGAACCTTCTGGCTGCCCTCGACTACGGTCACCAACTTTACTTATATATATATATATATATTTGTGTGTTTGTTTGTGTGTGTGTGTGTGTGTGTGTGTTATTTTCTGCTAAATGTATTTTTTACTAAATTCTTCCGTCACAAGGAGGATGAGATATAATGTGTATTTGTTAAGCAGAGAAAAGCTTATTTGAAATCAAATTCTGTCGTCTTTTAGATTGGTTGCTTGACAACTGCTAAAGAATCAAGTCTGTCTAACCGTTTATTTATCATTAGGAGAGAACTGGGTGATTCATACTTTTTCCATGACTATTAACACAAACCAAAACGCAAACAGCCTTGTCTGGGATTTGAAATCACGTTGCCGATTCTCTTTCACCAATAAATAAAGTTAGGTTTAATAATATATTATCCTTTGTGACATATCCACCATCAAATCTTATATATATATATATATATATATATATATATACAGGGGGATTTTTCAAGCGAATTGTTTGTAGGTAACTTTTTTTAAAAACAAGCCTAGTTATCAATTGTTGGCACACAGTTGTTTCACGTTTTACTAATTAATTACAACTATTACATTTAATAATACTGGACATTGACATAATACTTAAAGTGTTCGCCAATTGCTTCGAAGACTTTGGTTCAATCCTAGGTCTAGTCATACCAAAGACTCAAAAAATGGTCCTTGATGCTGCCTCGGCATAATAAGGTAAGGATCAAAGGTATGGTGGAGCAATCCAGAGAAAGGAGTGGCGCCCACCCCTACACCTTGGTGTAGTAGCTATCAAAAAGGGAGCCTTCTTGTCACCCTCGACTACGGTCGTCAACTTTACTTTACTCTTATTTAATAATAATCATTTGTTTGTACACAATTTAATTGGTTTCAAGTATTGCTATCTCACATTGAACGCTTTCAAGCACATTTGGGATCAAAAACATTGGGTGTGAGCAACAAAATAAATTTCCTGTCAGGATAATCCTATAGCTGCAAGAGCTGGGCATGACCAGCTATTTGATTGAATCGTACTTCTATAACCGCTTGTTAAGCCCACAAAGTGCCAAAGTGAAGAGCGGTAAGTCACATGGCCACTTTGGCGGCCGGATCATGGACTGCTCCGACAACAGTACTCCGTCCTCAAGCATCACAGGTCACCACTCACGACCAATAGGTAGTCTCGTTGGATTTTGGGTGCCCCTCTGCAAATGTGCAGTCGACTTATAATACAACCCAAGCCGGAAGGGCAAATGAATTGTAGTTACTTTGAATTTAGACTCGTTTGAAATGTTATCTAAAAAATGTGTTTACAAATCATGTATATCTAATATATATGTATAAACAGGATTTGGCAATGGAATGCCAAAAATGTTTGATATGACATAAAAGCCAACCATAAAATCAAACCAAATTGGATGTTTCCCAAAATGAGAAGAAAGTGGACGAACAACCGTTGTTTGTGGGGTGCTGCTTCCAGAAGGTTTCAAAAAACACGTGGCATACTTGTGTAGTTTCCATTTTTTTCTGTTATTTCATTTGAGTCCAAGTGGTGCAAACATACTGTAGTACTGACATGCTTTTAACTTTGAAGAAATCCCTTTTTATTTCATCAGAGAAATCAGATTTCCATATGGTCGATAACCTGTTAAAATAAGTCCATGTTTTACCGATGCGTATGTTGGTATCGCTTTCAGTAGATGAGATGAGAGACATGATCTCGTCAAAGGTTGATTATTTAATGAAAAGAATGTGCCATCTTGAAGAAAATATATAGATTTTGTTTAATCGGAATTGCAGTTGAGACATATGACAATTGCTGCCTGTTACAGTTTATTAAGCAGAGATTGGGCTTGAGCAGGTCGACTTAACTAGTAATTAATTTAAGTTCGCAAGTTGGCCGACGGTGGTCGAAGGCCACCCGAGGGCTCCTTTTAATAGCTACTACACCGAGGTGTAGGGGAGTACGCTACTCCTTTTCTTTGGTTACTCCACTTATCCTTGATCCTTACCTTATAATGCTGAGAGCTAAGCAATAAGGCATCAAGTACCATATTTTGAATGTTTGGTATGACTCGAACAGGGATTGAACCTTGGTCTCCTGGACCATTGGCGAACACTTCACCCACAATGTCAATCATCTGAACTTTAGTTCGAGCGACTCTAAACTACAATTTGTCTATTTTTATGTTTTTAAAGCGACGAAAGCATCTGCATGTTAAAAGAAACTGCAAATGGCTGTCACTTGTCTGTTTATATTTTTAGCAGGATATAACTCGAAATCAATTTTTAAACGGAGTAAAGAAGAAGTTGAAGTTGAATTCAGATTTTCCTTCTCTTTCATTAATTGCCTAAGCAAAGCTAAAAAAAAAAAAAACCTGCAAATACTACTATTTACTTTTAACTGGGAAGAAGAAAATCTCTTTCCCAAGCATATTCTCAGAAAATGAAACGCAAAGTGCCTAACCCAGGATTTGAACTCACCAATTCTATTTATGCTAAGCGCTCTTCCTTCCAGTTTTTGTTTAAAAGGAATTATGCAATTTTTATCTCTTCCAAATAAACAAAATTTCTCTTACTTTTACTTAAGCAAAGATTGTTCCTATATGCATGTTTAACACGTGAAGACACTGCAATATGTGTAACGCCTGCAGATTTCAAATTCGAATAGAAAACATCTTAAAGCTCTTTAAACAAAGACACATAAATAGAATATTCCAGAAAATATCAGAAACAAATTTTGCAAAGTTTTTTTTTTTTCAATTGCAATATTGGAATTTTTAGAATTTGTTTAGAGAAATACAAATAGTTAAATGATTGATTTTAAAATCGAATTCACTTTCCATTGTTTTATGTAACTTCAACGAAGTAGGTTACGCTCTGTGAACAATATATGAACATTTCAACCAATATTCCTATTGTGTTTTTACTTCTACTGTGTCTTCTTCTAATTTTCCCATTTTATGAAAATGAGTCAAAAGTGTTGCCATATTTTCATTCTTGCTAGTTTTCATAGCAGTTCAAGCCATCCAATGTAACCATTCTGATGGTTAGCATTGATGTAGTTAATCACTGATATGCATTGCTCACCTCCACATGTGATTTCATTGCCACACAGATGAATGTGCAAGGTCGTGTTTTTCGGGAATGTATGCTTCACATGTTCGAAAATGGCTATTACACAACGGAAGAACCCGAAAACAACTGCAGAGCGAGAGGGGCGTTGATGATAGTAAAGTACCTGAATAGTCCATAACATTTCTATTAAAGAACCTCGACGATCAGATATGGTTTGGAGGCGTAAAACCGTACTTACAAAACTGTGTTCAAAGACTGCAGACGAATTCGGCGAATAGCACACGGAGAGAATCAGGCGAGCTCAGAATTTCACTGTCTAGAGTCATTTATCACCTTCACGACATCTGGGGCTGCCGAATTGTGTCTCACTTTACGAATACATTGGAAAATTTTTGTTTTACCCTCATCCTAGGTTCAATCCCAGGTCATGTCATACCAAAGACTTTAAAAATTGTACTTGATATCTCCTTGCTTAACACTCAGCATTATAAGGTACTTATCAAGGGTAAAGTGGAACAATCTAGGGAAAGGAGTAGCGCCCTCCCCTACACCTTGGTGTAGGAGCTATTGAAAAGGGAGTCTTCTGGTCACCCTCGAGTACGGTCGCCAACTTTTCTTACTTATATATATATATATATATATATATATATAAGTTTGTGTGTGTGTGTGTTTTTGTCTGTGTGTCATGGCTAATGATAATATATATATATATATATATATATATGTATATATATATATATTGTCATCCACAGACAAACTGTTTTGTTGTATCACAACTCTTCAATGTGGCTTGACACGCAAGATGCATCAAGCTGGGTTCAAAACCCGGCGTCAATCGAAAATATTACCCCAAAGCTATCGTATCCCTTAGCGCAAGCGAAAGAATTTTATATATATATTTATTTACATATACGCTGATCGGCTAACGGAATGCACTGTTTATGAGAAGATACACACACACACACACATACATATATATATTTATATATATATATATATATGTATGTATAATGAATATTCCATACAAGCTGCATTCAATTTCCATTTTTTTTTACCTAGTCGAGGTACATAAGTAAGAAGTAGATAAGAATGACAAAGATAAAATTTTATAAAGTAAGTTTTCTAAGAACTTTGAAATTGTGCCTATCTCAGGCTGCACATTTATTGATCTACACACACCCACATCGATTCACATTGATCGATACACACGTACAACACGAATAACAAGACAATGATGTATACTGATCTAAGAAAATATATATGAATATGTAAATAATTGATATGAATATATCTTCAGTTCCTTTGCTATATCATTGTTTACTCCTTGAGAGTTTTTCACACCTGCGTAGCTGAACTTTTTTACTGAAGTGACAGCAAGTCTACTCCAGTCTCCAGGACTGAACTCAGCATTCTGACCGATCTCAATAATCTAATAGTTTGGAGTGTTTCCACTCGTCCTCTTATTTCCAAGTTTTCAAGGCCTTTTAATAATCCAAGATCACCAAACACATAAACGTCACATTCTTATTCCACCGATTTTTCAGTTCTCAAGCAAGGATGACGTGCTTATCCCTTTTTTCACTTTCTTTCAATTTTACTCTGTGATCAACCGAGACAGCTAAATCCACAATTTTACAATCCACGACCTCACAAATATTAACCATCCGCAGAATCCTTGAAGGTGTACGGGCAAAGAACCTACAAGCGACATTAATATTTGTCGACTTTACCAAGGCTTTCGACTCCATTCACAGAGGAAAGATGGAACAAATCCTACTAGCGTACGGCATACCTAAAGAAACCGTAGCGGCAATAACGATTCTTTATAGAAACACTAAAGTAAAAGTACGATCACCGGATGGAGACACAGAATACTTTGACATTGTAGCAGGAGTACTACAAGGGGACACGCTGGCCCCGTACCTCTTTATCATTTGTCTAGACTACGTACTTAGAACATCGATTGACAAAATCAAAGAGAATGGCTTCGAACTGACGAAGAAAAGAAGCAGAAGATACCCCACAACAACAATTACCGACGCCGACTACGCCGATGACATAGCGATACTGGCAAATACACCTGACCAAGCCGAAACTCTTCTGCATAGTTTGGAACGAGCAGCAGCAAGCATAGGCCTCTATGTTAATGCACACAAAACGGAATACATGTGCTATAACCAAACGGGGGACATCTCCACTCTAGAAGGAACCCCACTTAAACTAGTAGACAAATTCACGTACCTAGGAAGCAGCGTCGAATCAACCGAAAAGGACATCGAAACGAGGCTAACGAAAGCATGGACAGCTATCAATAGGCTATCGATTATATGGAAATCAGACCTAACCGATAAAATGAAACGCAGTTTCTTCCAGGCAGCGGTCACATCGATACTGCTATATGGATGCACTACATGGACGCTAACAAAACGGCTGGAGAAGGAACTAGATGGCAATTACACAAGAATGCTGCGTGCAATCCTGAACAAGTCCTGGCAGCAACACCCCACAAGACACCAACTGTACGGCCACCTGCCCCCTATCACGAAAACTATTCAAGTTAGATGAACCAGACATGCAGGACACTGCTGGAGAAGCAGAGATGAACTCATAAGAGATGTACTCTTATGGATCCCCACACATGGCCGCGCAAAAGCAGGACGACCAGCTCGAACGTACATTCAGCAGCTATGTGAGGATACAGGATGTTGTCCTGAAGACCTACCAAGGGCGATGAACGACAGGGAGGAGTGGCGAGAGAGGGTCAGGGATATCCGTGCTACCAGCACGATATGATGATGATGATGACTTCTTTTGTTAATTATTACAAGGTCTGGTCGTCTTGACAATAATAATAATTATAATAATGCGCAAGAAATTTAAATTTGACCATGTCAACAAATGGTATATGCACAATCCAGCACCTGTCCTAGAAAATGACATACACAAACTACTATGGGATATACAAACGGATCACCTAATCTCAGCCAGAAGACCAGACCTTATAATAATCAAGGAAAAAAAAATTCTGTAAAATTGTCGACTTTGCTGTCCCGGCTGACCATAGAATAAAACTGAAAGAATGTGAAAAGAGAGATAAGTACCTCGACCTTGCTATAGAATTGAAAAAAAAACTATGGAACATGAAGGTGACAATTATACCTATTGTGATTGGTGCTTTTGGCACAGTAACTGAAGGATTATTAAAGGGCCTGGAAGATTTGGAAGTTGGCGGCCGAGTGGGGAATATCCAAACAACTGCATTATTGAAAACGGACAGAATACTGAGAAGCGTCCTGGAGACTTGAGGAGACTAGCTGTCACTCAATCTCCAGTGAAAGACCATCAACTTACGCTGATGTGAAAAACTCTAATGAGTAAAAATTATAATAATAATAATAATAATAATAATGATGATAATAATAATAATTATTATTATTATTATTTGACTCTTTTGAGAGTTCTCACAACCGCATTAGTTGATGGTTTCTCACTAGAATCTGAGTGACAGCAATTCTCCTCGAGTCTCCAGGACTCTTCCTATTATTCGGGCGAATCTTAACAAGAATATTGCTTGGATTGTCTCCACACGTCCTCTTATTTTCCAATACTTTAGTCTTTGTATCATGTCTTTGCTAACTGTACCGAACACGCCAATTAGAATTTTTTCCTCAGTCAACTTCATGTTAGATATTTTTTGTTCTTTAGCAAGGTCGAGATTATTAATGATAATGATAATAATTATAATCAAGAAAGATTAATTACAGTAAGCTCTAATTATAATAATATCAAAAGAAACAATTTAAGGGCAGACTTTGAATAAGATCTAGAAAGCACAAAAGCGAAAAAGAAAATCGGTGTGCATTCTACTAGCGACAAACAGAGGAAATAGCATCTAAGATTACCTGGATTTATCAAACAACGAGAATCTTCAAAAGAGAAATTGAATGTATTGTAATAGTAGCAGAACATAACGCCATAGGGTCTAATTATATTAAAGCGAAAGTTGATAATATGCAGCATGGTAGCAATGGTAGTTTATGCGTTAAGAGCGATGAAACAGTTAACCATTAGATACGAGAATGCAACAAACTTGCACAGAAGGTATGCAAAACGTTTCAAGACTTTGTTAAAAAGATGATCCCCTGGGAATTGTGTCAGAGATTAAATACCATACCAGGAAATGTTTTATGTTCAAAGTAAAATCCATACTAATGAGAAAACTAAACTCATAAATTTAACAGGGATTTTGAAATATACAGGAATACACTTATTCTGTCAATAAAACAAGACTGCGTTTTTATTAATTAAAGTAAATTTTCCTACTGCAACAGTCCTAAGATTGAAAATGAAAGAATGCGAAAAAATTAACAAATAAGTTGATATTTTCAGAGGACTGAAAAATAGCTGTTTAACATGAAATTGACGGCGATACCAATTGTAGTTGGAGAACGTGGAACTGTCAACAAATGCTCGGACAGAAAACTGGAGGAATTACTAAATTAAATTTTAGCTTTTACTTAATTCCTATATTCTTTTTAGATTTCCTCTGAAAAATTATATACAGGTCTTCTCATTTGTGATTTCCTTTGTTTGTTTTCTTATGTGTTCATATGTGTGTTTTTCTTTATATTTTTGTCTTTGCGATTCAATAATCTTCGTTTTTCTCTTTCTTCGAGTGCATCTTTCGTTTGCTTACATTTGCTGTTATCGTCAATATCATTTTCTCTTTTTTGTGTCTTCTTCAAGTTTCTCTGAGGCTGCATCCAAAAAAATAGTCAATAAGGTCTACTTTTTCATTTTTTTTTAACACATAATCTAACAATAAGATTTTTCGGTGTTATATTTTGTTGTTTTTGATTCGTTTCGGTTTTGGTTCGATATGGATTTATGGCATATCAACCATTTTAGATTCTTTAATGTGAAATCCATTTTTATATATATTAACAGTTCTTCGTTAAACAATTCAGTTTGGCATAAGTACAGTTTTTGTTTACACACAGTTAAATGTAAAAACAGTTCTTTTTTCAAACACTGCAGTTTAACATGTAAACAAAGTTAAATGGTTGCAAGTATTGCTATGCATCGCTAACAATCCAATTAAATATCAGTTATTTGTTTACACAGTTAAATGATCAAGCCGTTCTATTTAAAACGATTATGTTTAGCTTAAGTACAGGTTTTTATTAGACTCTGTTAAATATAAGAACAGTTAATTTCAAACAATTCATTTTATCGTAAGAACACAGTTTAGTTCTATTTTACCCATAAATGGGACCCTATCAGATGCTACCTTTGCGGCCCAGACTGGACCTGGGAGCGATAGCAATGAAGGAGTACTCCTCATTCCCCAAAGCTCCAGCATTACTGAAGTCTCACCATCAGATTATTTAGTGTCATAATCAGGATCCCCAGCCGAATGGGCAAGTTATGTTCTCTGCATTGTCACCAAATTATTTCCATTTCCTCTGTTTTATAGTTACCTTCATTTCACGTTTAGGTTTGGATTGGTTTCTTTGTTTAATGGCATATCAACTCTTTTTAGGTTATTTAATGCCAAAGCCATTCTCCTAGAAGAACTGTAGTGGTGCTATTTAACCCATGGGAGGATAAGGGTGTTCATACCTTTCCCAAGGGTATTTGTCCGAAAGTGAATGTAATAGCGCGACTGGAGTACGAACTCGCGTACTACGATTCCGCAGTCCATCGCTTTAACCATTACACCACGAGGACACTCTCATTTCAAGTTTAGAAAGGGTTTTTGTATCTCACAACCTTAGTATTTATTCCATTAATTAATTTCTGTCAGGCTTTTTTCTTAATTTCTTAATAAAAATATGCATTTCTATTAATAAATTACATTCATATTAGCTGAGTGGAGAAATCAAAAAATTCAAGGGTGGGGTCAAGAATACATGGGGGACAGGTGACAAGAATGGGGATTTTGTAAAATAGGGGTTGTGAATAAAAATGGTTTATTTTTTTGATAATTAACGCCCAAAACCTTTTATGTATCCCATTTTGGGTATGAGATGGGTGAATTTTTGTAGGAGGTTAGCAGACCTTGGTAATTGATTGTCAAATGTAGGACCGTTTACTGAAATTTTAACATATTAGGAAAAATATAAAGAAAAAAAATGTTTTATTTATACAACTCATATAATGAGAAATGTAGTAGCATTTGCAATATCTTTTACAAAAATATATAATCTAAAAGACTATAAGTATTTAAAGAAATTAAAGGATTTATTCATTGATAATTAACTTTCAAAAACATAATTAAAAAGTTTTATTAAGTATTAATAAGAATGCTTCAAATAATTTTAATACCCTTTTACAAATGCTGGTCTATTTGTGTAAAAATAGAATCCCTATTTCTTAGCATATATATATATATATATATATATATATATATATATATTGCATTGATTCAGTAATAGCTCTCCATACTCAAGATAGATTCACATAACAGTCAAATATTGAGCAATCAATTAAAAATGATTATTTAAAACTTAATATCGCATTAACATCAGCAATCACAAGCGTCTAGTTCAACTGCAAGTCTTACGACATAAATTTCCCGGTTTTACCCATGTTTTGAGGTTATATATATATATATATATATATATATATATATATATATATATATATATATATATAATCTCAATCTCGCGTAAATCGCTACTTTATTTCAACATACGATGAAATAGAATAAGTAACGAGGGATCGAAATTTTAGATACGTGCAAGTCAGCTTTGAGAAAAAAGTATTCTATACCATTCATTATTTTATTATGCAGTTCAGTCAGCTGGAGCTATTGAATACACACTCTGCACCTCTGCACAGAGTTAAGACTTTCCCAACATGTTAGCTATTTTGGGGATTTGACAGCGGAGTACTCCTTTATTGAAATTCCTCCCAAGTCTACCGTTACCCAGAGTAATACCGCGTAATAGAGTCCCATCAGAGGGTCAAACAGAACTGTGAACTCTTAAACTCCGAGTAAACAAATGTATTATGCTAAAATGAACTGATAAAGATAGATACCAATACATGGAACCATTTAGTTAGGCGAAAACTAATGAAGGATTTTAAATCGAATAATTAGTACGAAATTGCAATGCTCATAACTACTCCCCTGCGTGGTCAGAAAATATTATATTGAATAGAATTATTGGTGTTACATAGGAATAAATGAAATCATTCAACTATGCAGAAGTAAGAACAATACTCGTGTGAAAACAAATTAATTATAACTTATTGAAAAAGGAAATTATTAACAAATTATTAAATTACAAATGATATGTACGAGGTGACTTCAATAGGTTTCCAGACTTTCTTGTACAGGCATTTAAAATTGCCGTAGCCACTTGAATATTCAGTATGTTATTGCTATACATCTTATGAGATGACTGACCAATTTTTATGATTTCACGTTCAAATGAACAGCTACAGCAGCAATTGGAATACACCCTACTAAAGCCGGATTTTCACATCTGGTGAATTTCAAAAATGCAATCTGACACTTTAGAAGAACGATAGGCAATAAAATTATGTTTTAAACTTGGGAAAAATGCCACAGAAACATTTTGGATGCTTCAGACTGCTTTTGGAGCATCTTGCATGAATCGAGTATCGGTTTTTGAGTGGCATAAGAGATTCAAGGAAGGCAGATCAATTAAATACACACACACACACACACACATATATATATATATATATATATATATATAAATGTGTGTGTGTGTGTTTGTGTGTGTATAAATATATATATATGTGCGTGTGTGTGTGTGTGTGTGTGTGTATATATATATATATATATATATATGTGTGTGTGTGTATATATATATATATGTGTGTGTGTGTGTGTGTGTATATATATATATATATACATATGTGTGTGTGTGTGTGTGTGTGTGTGTATAAATATGTGTGTGTGTGTGTGTGTGTATATATATATATATATATATATATAAGGTGATGTTAAAATTTAGTAAAAATATGTATTTGTATTTTAGAATGAATGAGAATTATGGAATTGTCTGTCTCTAGTGCTTCTAAGCATTTTATTGAAGTGCGTTTGGAAAATTGAAAGAAATGCGATTTAATTCTAAATACTAAAACGGGAAACGGAGAAAAGTATATTTAAAGAACTATTCCGGAACAACTTATATAAATAAATGCGCTAAATTTGTTAGTCTTCAGTGGGATAAATTTTTAGCCAGTTCACAATGAAACGTTTATAGATTCTATAGATATCTTGTAGAACAGGTAAAATCTTCATCGTAATTTTTCTGCTTTTCATCATACATATGATGAACACAGCAAAGGTTTGCTTATTTTAAGAGGATAAATGCATTAATAACATCCACACCTGCAAATATTTCAATGCACGTACACACACACATAGGATCTATCTACCTATTTATCTATCTAATTTTTTTCCATCATACAATGTGTGAAAGCATGTGCAATACCCTGCCCTCATCAGTCGCCAACCAGGGTGATGACACAGTTTCGGTAACGCAAGGCGTTACAGCCACACCTGGCATTACCAAGCAGCTTTTGCTACCGGACAGGGTATTTAAAAGAAATAAAATATATATATATATATATATATATATATATATATATATATATATATATATATATATATATACGCCAGATCAACTAAAACAAGAGATTACATTGGACGTGCTTTCACTTCGCCGTTTAATTGGTGAATCAGCGTTTGTTGTTTTAAAGTACATCATTTGACTTATTTGGAATATGGTATAAAATTTATGTTACGTTTGGGTATCGAGAAAGATTTCGAGTCAAAAGGAAGAAAAAGAAGGAAAAATAAAAAGAAAAAAAAAGAAAGAATAAAAATTATGATATATGTGGAAGATATTAACTAAAGATGAAATATATTGTAGCTATTTAAAATGGATCTGCTCAAGTAAGGAGAAATATTATAAAAGCCAGGACGAGTATATATATATATATATATATATATTGTGTATATGATATGTGTAATACATATTGATACATGTATGTGTGTGTGTGTGTGTGTGTGTGTGTGTGTGTGTGTGTGTGTGTGTGTGTGTGTGTGTTTGTGTGTGAAGGTAAATTCTTTTCGAGTACCTATTAAAGAATTCTAAAAGTGCTTAGTAGTCAAAGAACAGAGAAGACGTTTTATTTGAAACGAATTAAAATCGCTAACTCAAAGGATAACTTGGAGTTACATCAAGTTTTATGCAATCGTTGTTAACATCTCACTTGAAGATTTTTAATAGAACATTTAGACCTGAAGATTGTCAGTAGAATCTTCAGATCAGCAAATTCTCAGGAACATTTTCCAACTTGAAGATTCTACTTGACATTTTCAGGCCGGAAGATTGTCATTCAAATCTTTAAACCTGAATACCGTCAATAAATGGTTCAGGCCTTAACATTATCGTCAAAATCTTTAAACCTGAATACCGTCAATAATTTGTTCAGACCTTAACATTATCGTCAAAATCTTTAAACCTGAATACCGTCAATAAATTGTTCAGACCTTAATATTATCGTCAAAATATTAAAACCTGAATATTGTCATTAAGATATTCATACCTGAAGATTCTAATGGCAGTTCTATGAAACGTAATGTATCACCAAGAAATCCTTGATGTAAGGGTCTTTAATTCAAATTTTAATGACATCACAAGATATAATTCTTTTGTTTTTCACATATTGGAAGAACTTGCAAATGTTACATCACGTCAAAGAGAGGATTGTACTCTTTGGTTTCAACAAATTAGATGACCCATGGGAGGACCAGCAAAAATAAAATAATTAACAAAGGCCAGACATCGTTGCGCCATCTTTTGAAGTTTATTTTAAAAAAAACAATCTTATCTTAATTATCAAGAGAAAAATACAAAAATTAATACAAAAGTTTCTTGCGTTAATGTAGGTTAGCATTAACGTGACTAGAAAAATAACTTACATCCAGAAAAATGTCGGTAAGATAGTTGCTTATAGGGAAATCTAAAAACCAAATAGTATTTCCCCACCTCCTGAGAAAACATAGGAAAATACATCTCCGAAAAAAGCCCTCTCAACATGGCCGTCAGAAGCAGTTATCCATCGTACCCGCTTTTTACCCCAAAGCATAAAGTCAATCATCCTCATAGTTATAACAGTTCAGAAATGGTAAGGAGACTATTCAAAATAAAACGGATTAGGGTCACCTATGTAACGTAAACCGGTTTATTAGCACTTGAAGTGGGGAATTGTACAGAATTAGAGAACTTCCCTAAGGAATCAGTGTGTTCCCAACGGTGCTTTTTGTGGAACTGCGAAGATATCCTTCTTCTGTAGCAGTCACTCAAACACACACACAAACATAGATAGATAGATAAACTGAGAGAGACAGAGACAGAAACAGAGGAAGAGACAGCGATAGATTCTCTTTGCAATAAATATGTAAATGAATAAATATGCTAAACATCTAAGCAGTTGGTTTGAGATATATATAAACAGTCATATTACATAAGAATTTTTGAAATCAAGATAACAAGACATGCATGTAGTAATACTTCCTGGTTTTAAATTCTATTTTTCTTGTGAGACATTTAATAGATTTTTTTGGAAACAGATGCCATGTTTTTTTCATCTTTTTGATAATATTGTTTGGAATCAATCTTGGACATGGAATAAAGCAAATGACTGCATCCTATAACAAATTAAGATTTGGATGATTTTTGCATCATCTAATGTGGTCTGATAAATACCCCTAGTTATTGAAAGACTTATTGCAAGAAAATACATGCATTTTTGTTTAGATAAGTTACAAATGGGAGTAATATGACACTTTTATGACGTCTGAGGAAAGAGTTTCGTTTAAAATCGTCTATTCTTGTTTGTAAACAAGAGTTAACCAATTTTAAAGCCAAGCTACTTCCTTTTGTTTTATTCCATTAAGTCTAAACAATCGGAGAAAGGAATAAAGTTTTCAATCATATCAGCTTAACGACAGTGTTGTGTATATTAACTATTTATTATAAAGAAAAATGACAAAAATACCATTTTTAAAGTATCTTGCATAAAATGTTTTCAGCAAGATGATTTTGCGTTGGGGTATATCTAAATCTGGAACTGCAGGACTGGATTTCTTGAATTCTGGAATAGTTAATAATGTTTCTTAGTATAAGGAACCCGATGTAAATGTACTTTTACATGCATATTCATCATCTAGCCATTTTCATTTATGGTGGTGATCAATAAGTTCTACTGAATGCTGACACAGAATTTTTAAGCGAAACGGAAGTTTCATCACTGAACCGACTTAGATTCAGCCCTTAGTAGAATTCTTTTGAAGATTTATGGAAAACCATCAATGAAAATTTAGTTGAAAGCAAATATTTTATGCTGAAGCATTAAAAACTGACATTAAAGAGGTTTACATGAACGGAATCTTTGTTGATTCAGTAAAAACATCCATCACATACAAATTAGGATTACTTATATTTAAAGTACTTATATTTTGAATAAAAGTTGATGTTAGAATAAGCGTTTTGCTCGGCAAGTCAAGTTAATTTCTCAGTTATCTTCAGATTTTCTTTATCTAAAATATCAAATATTCTAATTAATTTTTACTCTTTTCAATGACAATTTTTTTTGTTCTCCACCAATCAAAATTTCCGAAAATCTATGTAGTAAAATGCATTTAAATATTTAAATAGTAAATAAAATAGTAAAATGCATTTAATAAATTTTATGATTTTTCAAATAATTATGAACAGTAAATGGAAAGTATCAGCTATGTATATTTGAACAAAGCAACCTTTTATTTTCTTAATTTATCGTCACATATAATTCACACACACACACACACCCCCACACACACGCACACACACACATATATATATATATATATATATATATATATATATATAAGATGCTTATGAAAATAATTCCAACGTGGCCAATACTCACTCTTGGCCAAGTAGGAATTATTTTCCTCATAGTATCTTTATCTTATGTATTAATCACTTTATTATGTTTTAGCTTTGGTAATTCTGTTGGTGACTAGACATATGTGCTATTTGATTATTTTCCTGTAGCACGTGTGTTTTTTGTCTTCTCTTTTTTTTACTGATTTTTTTTCCAGATATCAGTTTGCAGAATTTGCAAATTGTACAATATGATTTTTTTTACACTAACAGAATTATTTATTCAATATATATATATATATATATATATATATATATATATATATATATCATGTCGTGTCGCCAGCACGGATATCCCTGGCCCTCTCTCGCCACTTCTCCTAATAGTTCATCGCCTCTGGAAGGTCTTCAGGGCTACATCCCGTATCCTCACATAGCTGCTGTATGTATGTTCCGGCGGGTCGTCCTGCTTTTGCTCGGCCATATGTGGGGTTCCATAGGAGTACATCACTTATAAGCTCGTCCCTGCTACTCCAGTGTATGTATGTATCATACAGAAATATTTCAAATGATTCGTAAGAGAGGAAGATGCTGGACTTTTCTAGCCTAACTTTACCTTTCTACGTCACATCCACTGATCAAAATTTTGTTGTTGTCACTTTCAGGTTATTAATCATTTATTGAGAACGATTGAATTACTGCAGAATCATACGATAAAAGAAATATATGAATCTCGTGTGCTGTGCCAAACGTTTTGATAAAAAACAAACGATATACTTTTCTTTAATGACATAAACTTTAAAGAACGTTTGCATATAGTTCTTTTTTCTATCTTTTCTGTTAATATATCAGGTTGTTCAAACGGTCCGATTTTGCTATAAACTATCTAAATAATCTTCGACCAATATTTTTAATGTTGTTTTTATTAGAAAAAAATAACCTTTCTCGTGATTAAAAAGGCCTCTTTGTTAGATATCTATCTCTTTTTCGAGAATTTTATTTTTGAAATTATAAGAAGTTTTTCCACGAAAAAAGTGATGCGTTTACATTTTTGAAGGACTTCAAGCTTCGTGATGATTTTGCTTCATGGCAATAATCAGCCACATGTTGCCAGGATGTCAATGATCGGTCACATGTAGCCAGGATGACAATGCTCGGCCACATGGTGCCAGGGTATTGCGGTAGAAGCTCAATGAATTGGGATATGAGACAATTTTCAAGCATCTGGACTTATTTCTACCCAAAACACCATGTTCCAAAGAAGTTCAGTCTATATTTAAAGATTTTTTAACATCAATAGTGTTTTTACGTGTAGGCATAGACTATTACAATAACCAAAGGAAAAAGGTACATATCCTCAGGGATCATATTTGGACTAATATTTATACTCATTAATTCAGGATATTTTTTTTCTAATACTGGACATTATTTTCCGAACAACCTAATATTAGGCATGTATTAGATATATTAAATATATTTAATGCATTTAATGGATTTAAATGCATTGACTGTATTTAAATGCTTTTTAATGTATCTAAATGCATTTAATATATTTAATTGCATTTAATGCATATAAATGATTTTAATTTCTTTAAATTCATTTAAAGATATATAAATGCATTGAATGTATATAAATGTATTAGATGAATTTAAATGCATTAGATGTATTTAATTAGATGCATTTAATTTATTTAAATGCCTTTAATTTATTTAGATTGAATTTAATGTATCTAAATGTATTTAATGTATTTACTGCATTTACAGGCATTTATTTTACTTAAAAGTTATTATTAATATCCCAACAAGTGTTGAAATAAAGTAAAACTAATCAAACATCCATATTTATCTGATATCATCATCATCATCATCATATCGTGCTGGCAGCACGGATATCCCTGACCCTCTCTCGCCACTCCTCCCTATCGTTCATCGCCCTAGGTAGGTCTTCAGGACAACAACCTGTATCCTCACATAGCTGCTGAATGTACGTTCGTGCTGGTCGTCCTGCTTTTGCGCGGCCGTGTGTGGGGATCCATAAGAGTACATCTCTTATGAGTTCATCTCTGCTTCTCCAGCAATGTCCTGCATGTCTGGTTCGCCTAACTTGAATAGTTTTCGTGATAGGGGGCAGGTGGCCGTACAGTTGGTTTCTTGTGGGGTGTTGCTGTCAGGACTTGTTCAGGATTGCACGCAGCATTCTTGTGTAATTGCCATCTAGTTTCTTCTCCAGCCGTTTTGTTAGCGTCCATACAGTGCATCCATATAGCAGTATCGATGTGACCGCTGCCTGGAAGAAACTGCGTTTCATTTTATCGGTTAGGTCTGATTTCCATACAGTCGATAGCCTATTGATAGCTGTCCATGCTTTCGTTAACCTCGTTTCGATGTCCTTTTCGGTTGATTCGACGCTGCTTCCTAGGTACGTGAATTTGTCTACTAGTTTAAGTGGGGTTCCTTCTAGAGTGGAGATGTCCCCCGTTTGGTTATAGCACATATATTCCGTTTTGTGTGCATTAACATGGAGGCCTATGCTTGCTGCTGCTCGTTCCAGGCTATGCAGAAGTGTTTCGGCTTGGTCAGGTGTATTTGCCAGTATCGCTATGTCATCGGCGTAGTCGGCGTCGGTAATTGTTGTTGCGAGGTATCTTCTGCTTCTTTTCTTCGTCAGTTCGAAGCCATTCTCTTTGATTTTGTTTTTGACAAATAACTCATTATGGGAAACATGAAGCGCGAGACACAACAGTTTAATAACACTGATAGATCAAATTTTAAACATGTTCAACAGAAAATACTGATGAAAATTAACAATCTTAACAAACGAAATGAAACTGGAACTAAAATAGAAGAGAAAATTTTTTTGCTTACATGTTAAATAATTTAAGCAAAAGAAATAGGAAAATGTGTGGAATAAATAGCGACATACAAACTGCGTTTTCCTACTAATTGTTTGCACTCTCTATTATATTATCCAAGAATCATCAATCCTTGACCGGCGTGCCACATGCAGCCCTTGAGGCGTATCCGTGCGACTCTACCTACAAATTTCAAAATTCCCTCTTCGCTTTTGATGTTGACGTGAAGAAACATTACTAATATATATATATATTTTTGGATCAAATTACATTATCGGATAAAAAGAAACAGCCATTGCATAAAAACATCAGATTAAATTGCATGGTTTCAGAATAAATGGTATGAAAATTAATTTAAGCGGGCATTTTTGAGATCAACCAACTGAATTTTGAAACAAAGTTTTCTTTGTATGCAGGTATAGAGTATATGTTCTGTGCCAAGATCATTTTTGCTTTAAGGTTGAATTGATCATCATCATCCTCCTCCTCATCATCATCATCATCATGTCGTGCTGCTAGCACAGACATCCCTGACCCTCTCTCGCCACTCCTCCCTATCATTTATCGCCTCTGGCTGATCTTCAGGGCTACATCTCGTATCCTCACTTAGCTGCTGTAAGTATGTTCGAACTGGTCGTCCTGCTTTTGCTTGGTCATGTCCATGGGAGTACATCTTTTATGAGCTCTTCCTTGCTTCTCCAGCAGTGTCCTGCATATCTGGTTTGTCTAACTTGGATAGATTTCGTGATGGGAGGCAGGTGGCTGTATAGTTGGTGCCTTGTGGGGTGTTGCCGCCAGGACTTGTTCAAAATTGCTAGTAGCATTCTTGTGCAATTGCCGTCCAGCTTCTTCTCCTGCCGTTTAGTTAGCGTCCAAGTAGTGCATCCATATAGCAGTATCGATACGACCGCTGCCTGGAAGAAACTGCGTTTCATTTTATCGGTCAGGTCTGATTTCCATATGATCGAGAGCCTATCGATAGCCGTGTGTAAGAAGAGATGTTCAAGAAGTCTTAATGAACAAATAATAATAATAATAATAATAATAATAATAATGAGAAGAAGAAGAAGAAGAAGAAGAAGAAGAAGAAGAAGAAGAAGAAGTCGTTAATGTAAAGTTAGCGACCATAGTCGAGTGACCCGATGGCCCCCTTTTCAATAGCTACTTCACAGAAGTGTAGGGGAGGGCGCTACTCCATTCACTAGATTGCTCCACTTTACCCTTGATCCTTACCTTATAATGCTGAGTGGTAAGCAAGGCGGTATCAAGTACCATTTTTGAGTTTTTGGTATGAATCGACCCAGGATCAAGCCCTGGCCTTACGAACCATTGTCGAACACTCTACTCATCAGCCCATTCGAAATCACGAAATAAATTTGTTCAAATTTGTCTCCTCAGTTTCTATGTCTTACGTGTTACGAGGATTAAGGATTAGGAGTGTCTGAGAATTTATGTAGAGTGGAGAGAACTGAAAATAAAATAAAATTAGAAATAAAATTTAAAATATTTCCAAGAAAAAATTTAAATAAATAAATGAATAAAAATACCTCCCCCGCCAAAAAGGAAAATACTTTAAAAGTGAACATTCTAGAATGCCATGTGATGTCCATATTTTAGAATATAAATATATATAAAAAAAAAACAACAAACTGCAAAAGTATTCGAAGGCTTGAACAAGAATGACGAAACGAATCTTTTGCTGGGTGATCTTCGAAGAAATTTCGGTCAATAGAATCTGTCTTTTATTTAAAAACATTGATTTTTTGTTACTCCTAAAATCTTTTGGTTAACAGGTGTATTTAAATAAAGACTTGTTAATTCTCAACATTATTTTTAACTAAACTATTTCGAAATCGCGAAATAAATTTGTTTAAATTTAGCACCTCAATTTCTATGTCTTACGTGTTACGTGGATTAAGGGATAGGTGTGTGAGAATCTATGCAGGGCGGAAGGAAACTAAAAATAAAATCAAATGAAAAAATAAAATTTGAAATATCCTTAAAAAACATAAAAATACTTTCCCTTCCCCGCCAAAAAAAAGGAAATGACTTTAGAAGAGAACATTCTAGAATGCCACATGATGTACATATTTTAGAATATAAATAAATACCCGTATAATCTGTCCAAGTGCCTGTTTTCTTGAAAATATATCTTTTCTCGGGCATGTCACGATATTGATGGAGAAGATAATGAATGTGTACGAATATAGGACTCTACTTTGCCATGATACAATGAATATTACTAGTTACAATTTTCTTCAAATTAAGCTGAGCACTGGCAATGGTGATTAGAATACGCTTACTCTATCTTCTGAGGAGTAAATAACCTGACTTGGAGATCGGAGATTTGCATAGTACCTTTTCAATGACATTACTCTTAGGTCCACTATGACCAGAAGAAATATCTGTTTGGGTTGGATTAGTGGGTTAAAGATTATTTGTATTCAATTGAACCATTTGCTCAAAGAAAAATCTTAGGAAACAATTAAACAAAAAATATAAATTTAAACGGAGAATGGACATGATTTCCTAAAATCTTGACATATAATAACCCTTGACGGATTGAAATGCCGTTTAAATCAACCAACCAATCAAATTACGAAAATTCAATTACCTATTCATAAAGGATATATTTGATTTATTAATTACTATCAGTTAGTTTACCTGGTTCACACGATTGGTTGCTTACAGTTCCTGTGCTTACAAAGTTGGTGCACATTTAAGTATTGATCAGGTTAATGACTGCTTATCTTATCAGTGATCCCACAGGAACTAGTGCTTCAATCGTTACTTGACCGTAAGTCAACAGGTATGCGATTATCAGTAAAATACTTTCCAGAAATCATACAATTGATTTTGTTTATTTATCATATTCTCGGGCAGGATATGACACAAGGTCAATTTTTTAGTGGAGTTTAACAAGTTTGAATTCAGAGTTTTCCTTCTCCTAGACTAGTTGTCTCAGCAAGGCTGAAGAACCCAGTCTGTCCTACTATTTACCCATATTGGATTCATACCTTTCCCAAGCGCATTAGTGCTATGTGAAATGCAATTAGCTTGGTCCAGGATTTGAACTCGTGTCACCGGGTCCATTTCCTACGACGATAACCGTTACACCACGGGCACCTCTAATTGATTTTGTTTATTTATGTATTTCTTTTCAAGCATATCATCATCATCATCATGCATCACTGGCGTCCGGGCTTTGAAGACACTCATTAAATCACCTATAGACTTGTAAAAATAAAGTTGTCAACCGTAGTCGAGGGCGACCGGAAGGCTCCCTTTTAAATAGGTATCCTGTATATTACTTTGAACTGATTCAAAAGAAGAGGCTCAATTTATGGAGATCTACGGATAGGGGAGAACCTGTTTATTGCCCCATGTCCACTCTGGCCGGAGTGGTAGTATCTGTTAGTGTCCCATCCATAGGAAAATGAAAGTTAAAAGTTATTTGCATTTAATTGAGCCGTGTACAACAAAAAAAGATACCTCTTTAGAAAAAGTTAAATAAAAAATGTCAATGTGAACATACAATAAATGCCATTCCATAACTTCAGAGACGGGATTATATGCGGTTAAAATCAATCAAGCAACAAATAAACAAATTTATGGAATACTTACCACCAAAATTTGGTTCTTTTTGTATGATTACGCCTTTGAGTATTTTCCATACTCCATTGTAATTCTTTTTCAAATCACTTTTATTGGATTTTATTATTTTTGTAATTATGTGGTTTCAAGTATTCTTATTTGGTTCAACTAATTTTGACTCAAAACAACTACCTCAAATAACAGCATTTGGTGGTGTCCTCGTGGTGTAATGGTTAAAGCGATGAGCTGAGGAATCGTAGTACGCGAGTTCGTACTCCAGTCGCGCTATTACGTTCACTTTCGGGCAAATACCCTTGGGAAAGGTATGAACCTCCTTATTCTCCCTCCAGCTATGGGTAAATAGTAGGACGGACTAGGTTCTTCAGCCTTGGTGAGGCAACTAGTCTAGGAGAAGGAAAACTCTGAATTCAAACCTGTTAAACTCCGCTTAAAAATTGACCTTGTGTCATATCCTGCCCGAGCGGAGGGGTTGGTAAATAGTACCTCAAATAACAGCATCTGCAGCCAAGCAGAATAGGGACACCGTGTGCGTAAAGGAACATAGATATTACCTAAGAGAAGTTGAACTAAAACTGCACGATCCCGGTAATGAATTGACATATGTGTCAGCAACTGCATGGAAGAACTCTGTCAATGCCGCCATTATAGAAAAGCTTCTCAATCTTCATGAGTTAAAAAAAAACAATATAGCATAGAAAAAATTCAACGGAGAATGATGGGTTCAACATTTAATGGCAAGCCCTGCACAGCAATAACCCCTTGCTACAGTACCACCAATGCGAGTGAAGGAAAAAACATCACTACCTTGTATAACTAGTTATCTGCCCTAGACCTAAACATTCATAAGGACAACTTTCGGATTATAGTAGGATACAGTAACGCTTTAATAGGCACAAATGATAGTAACAAAATCTGATTATACAACATGCCAAACAAAAGTAGTGAATATCTAGCAGATTTTTCTTTCAAAAATTGGCTTGTATGCCTAAAAACACTAAAACACTAAATCTCATAAAAGGGAAGAAAACTATAGACTACGCCCGATTCAATTTACTCTAAATCAAAGCTAGATTGAACGATGATACATACTGTCGTACTCTTCAGAAGACTCCTGATAGATCTATTCAAAATGAAGAATAAGAAAATCTTTCTGCATATGCAAAAGCAGCAGCCGAATTTATACCAAGTAATCAAGGAGTAAAAAGAAGAATTCCCTTTGAGTCAATAGCTGCCAGGAAAAAACAGAATAAAGTGAAAAAACCATCATTGGTTAATGAAGAAAACCACAACTTTTCTACTACGCAGAAACTTAAAAAAGGTCCGGTGAGAAGAAACAGATTCTAAAAAGAACTACAATACATTCAAGATCTAATCAATAGAATCAGAAATTCCGTAGAAAGACTATCACGATTTGTATGACAAACAGTAAATGGAATGACTGTGAAGGAAAACATCTCAAGAGCTAGATTAAAACCTGCAGGCCAAGAAGAAGTACTTTGAAATGGTTTTGTTTTGTTTTATGGAATACCAACTATTATAGGTTATTTAATGCCAAATCCTTTTCATACATGCATATATTTAATATATATGATTTATAAATATATATTTGGTTGATAACATTTAAATAAACCTTAGCTCATTTTTCTTGCGCGGAGTTAAATGTGTCCAAATATTTCTATCGACTATAAATTAAATTACCCTGACCAGCAAATCTGGTAAACACTGCGCTTAACGTAATTAACTATTGGACATCTGATTTGCCCTTAATAAACCATATCAGCAGTGCAAACTGTGATCTCGTCCACAAAAAATCTAACCAGTGACCACAGAATGCAGACTCTAAACTCCACCACAGAGCTCTTTGTCCACGTCACACACAAGCGATACCAAATTAAGGGTAATTAAAGGTATAATATAAAAAAGAATGTACATCTATTTCCTTGCTCACGTGGTTATTAATACACGGATGCGTATCTCCAATCCTCTTGGGAAGACGGAGCCCTGGATGTGACAGTGTACTCTGTAAGAGACACATCCGATGAATTGGCCGCGCAAGTACCATGACTAATCAACTTGGCATCACTTGTGTGCAATGAGGACCAGTAGTTCAGGGATGGAGTTTGGGTTCTGTTGTCGCTGGTTCGATTCCCAGTGGGAGTGATCATGGTATACCCTACTGATAAGACCTACAAAGGTCCACTCAGCTGTCCAGTGGTTCCGTATGTCGAACGCAGTATTTGTTTGTCATGGTTATTCAATTTATAATATATTTCCTCGACTTAAAAAAGTATATAACAATTTCTATCGAATACAAATAACTCTATTTAATGTTAATTAATATTTTGGGCACAGTTTAAAGGTTTCAAGTATTCTTACGTAACAGAAACAATTTAACATCAAGTATTTGTTACAATTCAAATGGATTTACATATATGATTTGCAAGTGAATAGTGTGCTGCGAATTTTATTTTTAAACAAATAATTTGTTTGCACACTACTATTGCAATCGTTTCAACATCGTTAAATGGTTTCATTTATTGTTATCTAACCCGGTTAATTCTATTCAATATTAGTCATTTGTTTGCAGACAATGAATTTGTTACAAGTATTGCTATTTAACACTAATTATTCTATTCAACACTACTCATTTATTTGCACATAGTTAAAAAGTTCCAAGAACCATCACCCATCACCAAGTATTCAACTAGACATCAGTTAACCGTTCATACACTGATAAATGGTCAAAAATTTCCACCTCCAACAATTCAACCAAACATAATTCTTTCTTTATGTTAAACAGTTCTATTTGAGTGATAGATAGGAATCTATCAGGTACTACAACTCTGAGGAAGAGTGGAGCTGGAAGCAATGACAATTAAGGGGTAGTTCATAACCCCTAAAGCTCTGGGAGTGGAACCTCATCATCAGATTGTTTAATATCTCATCCGGGACACTTATACGAAGCGAGTCTCATCCTCTCTACAGAGACGGAATCGGTGTATCATACAACCCCATTCAACTAAGCTGTTAAAAAAACAGAATGATCATTTGAAGAATCTTACCGGAATAACGAATGAGAATGTCCTCGTGTGGTCTGTATTTGACGGTTAATATAACCGTCAAATACAGAACACACGAGGACATTTTACGGAGGAAGAACTTAATAAATTACCGAAAAATGATAAAAGTAATAAGGTAGAAGGCATCGACAAAATACATCTCGAATTATGAAAGACCAGAGAATTTGACGACATACTTGTTCGATTATGGTTCGCTGGTTTGTTAGTTTGTTTGGGTTTTATGGCATATCAACCTTTGTTGGTTATCTAATGCCAAATCCATTTTCATACTAATAAACGGTTCTATTTCAAGTAAACAAGTTTAGCATAAGTACACAATTAATTGCCAAAAAATATCTATTTCAAGCTATTTAGTTTAGTCAAACAGTTCTATTTCAAACAATTCAGTTTTCTATAAATACAGTTTTTTTTTTTTACACACGGTTAAATGTCAAGACTTCTTTTAAAACAATTCAGTTTAGCACAAAAAACAGTTCCATTTCAAACAATTCAGTTTAGCATAATTACGCAGCTTAAATGTGAAAACAGTCCTATTTCTAGCAATTCAATTTAGTATAAGTACACAGTTTAGTTCAATTTACTCATAGATATGACCTTATTAAGTGTTACTACTCCGGAGTAGTGTGGCTCTAGGAGCAATGATAATGAAGGGATATTCTGAATTCCTCAAAGATCCACCATTGCTGGAACCTCACCATCAGATTGTTTCGTATTATATCCAGGACACTCTTTGGGGAGGCTCTAAAACCTCTGCCGAAAAGCAGTCGTTTTATTCTATAACCCTCCTATCTGATTGGGCGAATAGGATACGCTTGGTATAAGCAAAATACAATAGAAAAATGTAAGAAAAAAGTAATCCATCCCTTCTGAAATATCATCAAAGAACGATTAAAAACCCCAGAGGCATAAATAACTCTGCTATAGGTGCTTAAGTCTATAGTACCCAGCATCTCCCTCATATATGACTTGAAATTGAGAAAATTCGCTGAAAAAATTAAACCAACTCCAGGAGCAACCGAACGACAACGTCACTGATTCTGACGATCCATCTAGCTATTGATGGAGGACATGCAAAAAATCTCCACGCAAAAGCATTGTTTGTCATTTTCTTCACGGCATTTGATTTCATACACACAGGAGAGATGGAGCATATTCTTCTCCCATGTGGTCTCCTAAAAGAAACTATTAGAGCAATAAAATTTTACAAATGCAAGAAAGAAATGGTTCGCTCAACCCATGGGGACACCAACTTCTTCAATATAGTTGCTGGAGTCAAGCAAAGGAATACATTAGAACCAAATCTATTGAATTTTTGCCTAGATTATGAAATACGAACTTCGGTAGATCTTATAAAAGAAATCGGTTTCACATCAAAGAAGACAAGAAGATACGATATCCCGTAGAAAACATGACAGAAATAGACTACGCAGATAAAATTGCGCTTGTCGAAAATATACCAGACTTAGCTGAATCCCTGTTGCATTGCCTGCATCTAGCAACTAGTGTTACTTGAAATTATAATCTACGGTTTTTTACAGATTATTCTTATTTGTTATGATTAATTATATAATCACGAGAAAAATTGTGACTTCAGCATTAAATAGCTCAATAGTGGTTGAAATACAAAAAAAAACAAAAACAAAAAAACAAGCAAACAAACAAACACCTGGATATACATATCAGGTATAAGATGTTAACAAAGTACAAGAGACACAGTAGAACAATAAGTCGATAATACATTATAAAAAGAGACATGAATAATGATTTGCGAGATGAAGTAGCAAGAAGTAGAGGGAAAAAACAATGACGTTTTACAAAAGGACAGCAATAAATTACAATAGTGAAACTGAAAAGTCCGAGATGGTTTTGGATAAAGGATACTAATAATTGATGTAAAACAATTGTGATGGCTTCTGAATACAATTATAACAATACTAAATGATAAGAGGCTTATCTTACTGGAAATCAGATAAAATTTACTCAGTTAATATCCCTAACCGACTTTGAAAACACCAAACAAAAGTCACAATCATAGCGAGAATTCCTGTGAGTCCGTCTATAGTTATCACTATCTTTGATCTTAACTTTGGAGGCTGCATTTTTCCCTTCAAAAGCTTCTGTTCATATCTAAGGAAAAAAACTTAGCAAATATAAGTATTTTATCTGTTAATACAATAAATGTTACTACACCGTGAAAACATTACTTTTGCATAATGTTCTTAGCTACAAACTTCACATTGGTTAGCATTTAACCGAATTCCAAAGCAGTCTGAAATTGACACAAGGTCATTTTATTATGGAGGAGGTTGGCGCACTTCAAAACTCATGCACAGCTGTCACAAAAATATTTCATCCTATCAGCATTCCCCATACTTGGGCACCTCAGGTACCAAACAATAAACTTAGCAATATTGATACTATTTACCAACCCCTCCGCTCGGGCAGGATATGACACAAGGTCAGTTTTTTAAGCGGAGTTTAACAGGTTTGAATTCAGAGTTTTCCTTCTCCTAGACTAGTTGCCTAACCAAGGCTGAAGAACCTAGTCTGTCCTACTATTTACCCATAGCTGGAGGGAGATAAATTGGATTCATACCTTTCCCAAGGGTATTAGTGCTACGTGAAATGCAATCAGTCTCGTCCAGGATTTGAACTCGTGTCGCCGTGTCCAATTCCTACGACGATAACGACTACACCACGGGCACCTCCCACAATATTGATAATAATGATAGAATAAGGATAAAAGTTACTACCAACACTGACTTTTTTCATTAAGGATTTTCGGACTCTTGTCTTCATGTTTATTTCCACAACGTTTCGGCCGATATGTCCTCCGGCCTTTTTTTGTGTTTTTCAAACTGAAGAACCTTCACGGAACTTCGAACTACGTCCTTTATTGAATCCGTTAGTCATAATCGGGTACATTAAAGAATTTCTGTATTGTTACTCGCCTGTAGTCAGGATTGAACCTGCAACCTCCAGATGATTATCTCTTTAAGGAGCCAACGTCAATAACCGATACGCCATGTGTCCTGCTGGGCAAGTGTGAACTTTTGGGACTTATAAACTTAATGTTCTTCCTTGACTAGAATTACTACTATTATGTATGATTTTTTACCTGTGCTCATATTCAGATTTTTTTATTGTGGAAATAACAATAAAGATGAAAACCCTTAATGATAAAAATCAACAAGCTTCGTCTCGGAAATTTAGACAACTAACACTACACTATGTCATTGTTCATCCTCGGTTAATCTCGTTTTGGACACGTCTGATATATAATCGGAAAACCTGTAGTTTGACGACGTAAAAATCTTCGTTTCGACTTTTTATCCTGTTTTATTATTAATGTATTTTATACGTGAAACATATTGCGAGTTGGTTCTCCATTTTCTAGAATATAGCACAGTCAAGATTTTTCTTATTTAAAACAATTTTAGCGTTAAATTCAATCATAATCATATATTTGCTTCAGGGGTGGTTGTATGGAAATCTTATTGTTTGGGTTTTATGGCATATCAATCTTTGTAGGTTATTTAATGCCAAATCCATTTTTATACAAATAAATAGTTCTATTTCAAACAATTTTAGTTGAGCATAAGTACATAGTTTAATTGTCAAATTAATGTTATTCAGTTTAATCAAACAGTTCTATTTCAAACAGTCCAGTTTAGTATAAGCAGTTTTTGGGTTTTTTTTTGTTTAACCACAGTTAGATATCAAAACCGTTCTATTCGTAACGTAAGTACAGTTTCGATGTCAAAAACAGTTCTATTTCAAACTTCCCAGTTTTGCATACAAAAACAGTTCCATTTAAAACAATTCTGTTTATGATAAGTACGCAGTTTAAATTTCAAAACAGCCCTATTTCTTGCAAAAGAGTTCAGCATAAATACACAGTTTAGTTCTAATTGACCTATAGATAGGACTCTATTAGGTGCTACCATCCCGGGCCAGTGTGAACCTGGAAGCGATGGCAATTAAGGGGTACTCCGAATTTCCCAAAGCTCTATCATTCCTGGAACCTCACCATCAGATTGCTTAGTGTCATATCTTGGACACTCGTTGGTGGTGTCTTACCTACTGCATAGATGTAGTTAGTGTATTCTACAGCCACTTCCGACTGGACAAATGAAACTCTGAGTCACGAAAGATTTTATTTCGAATCCTAAAATTATTTAAACGTTTTATTGTTGCAATCTGGAGATATTTCTTCCGCACGTTTAGGGCTCATAGGAGGTTGTTTTCCTGATTTTGCCTTAAATCCTAAATAAAATCTAAAGTTTTATTTTACGGTGAGATTAACAAGTTTTATGAATTTTTTTTATAAGTATATATATGTGTGTGTGTGTGTGTGTGTGTGTGTGTGTGTGTGTGTGTGTGTGTGTGTGCGTGTTTTGATTTTACTGAAAGTTACCATCATCGTCATCATCATTATCTTCAAGTGTTGTATACTCACATAATAAATATGCTTATATACACATATACATGTTCATGCAGGATACATACTGACGCAGTGACAAGGACAGACGCAGGAATAAATGACGCATGAAGGAAGACGCAGGAAGACTTTAACAATATTTTACCTCTCACTTTATTGCAAGGGTTCGAAAAGGGTTGTTCAAGGGTTGTATGTGAGAGGGAGCTGGAGATCGAATATAAACTGTAATATCTTGACCCCACTGTTATGACCGTCACGTTGTGTCTTTCTTGTTCTCTAAGGCTGCCCAACCGGGGTCCAAGGGGCTCACTCTGCCGGATGCTGGCTTTCTTCATTGCATCTTAGCATCTTCTCTGGACCCCAAACTCCATCGGGGTTTCCGAGGGCCCCCTCGGTCGTATGTGGCTTTCCCTACCACCTCTGGTCTCTAGCTGTCTGGACTCTCCTGGCAACTGCTTCTTGGACTCGAACTCAACTGAGTTAAATAATAATTCAACGCCCACACGATCGCCCACTGGATCTTTGAAATCGAATGTTTAATCGTCATCAAGCGGAAATACCTGTCATGCTGTTCAGAGGTCACTCTCTTCCGGTGCATCAGTCTGTATTTGCACAGTGGGACCTTCACCTTGTCCCATATTATAAGCCTTAATCCGCCCACGCGATCTCTTTCGATTATTGGCCATTGGAATGTGTCACTTCCTTCCGGTGCATCACCTTGGAATAGCATTTGGGGTGGGGTCGAAGGTCAAAACATAAAACAAGCCGCGCTAATGGCAAGGATTCCACTGACTCTGTTTCTCGTCAGCCGTCCCAATGATCAGCCTTTAGCAGCAGACCCTCTTACAAGAAACCAAAATGTCGGCACGGACTTAATGAAGATTAGAAGTTTGCGTTCAGAGAGTTCGGTCAGGATGGGGTGAGCATGTCTCTTCGTGTCTGTTCATAGACCCTTACAGATTCTCTCTCTCTCTCTCTCTCTCTCTCTCTCTCTCTCTCTTTATGAGATGGGAGGTAAGTGGCTGGACATCTGCTCATTTACGAGGTGCTGCTTTTAAGATTTGTTCGAAACAGCATGTAGTATTCTTGTCAAGTTCTCATCAGACTTTTTTCTCTATTCGTTATGGTGAAATCCCGGTGGTGCATCTCACTATTGATACTGTTAGAGTCATACATTGGAAGAAATACCTTTCTGTTTTATCAGAAATTTTAGATTTCTATATGATCTGTAATTTAAAAATAGCAATTCACGCCTTTCGGATATTTACATTGCTATTGCTTTCAGTAGATAAAATATTTCTTCCGAGATATGTGATCTGTTAACTGAATACAAATAAAGAGTTTGATAAGTGTTATGATAAAGGAGTCATTATTCTCTTTATTTCACACACACACACATACCTATATATATATATATATATATATACCAAGCTCCTCCGTACGAGCAGGATATGACAGTTTTAAGTGAAGTTTAACGATTTTGAATTCAGAATGATCCATCTTCAAGAACGGATACCAAACCAATGTTAATGATCCCAGTCTTCCCTGCTATTTATCTATAGCTGGATTGAGGAATTAGTAATATGCATACCTATCCCAATGATATTAGTACTATTTGAAGTGAAAATCTTCGAAAAGGATTTGAACCCGGGGCGCCGTGTCTATTTTCAACGACTATTACTATTATACCACTAACGCCTCCAAACATCCCCAAACTCACACACAAACACACACACACACACACACACACACACATATATATATATATATATATATAATTCGTTTTATTCGCTTATTAGCCAGTCTGCTTGATGTTTTCGACATCACTGACCATAAATCATTCCAAATTTGTTCTCGATCTAGGCCTTATTCTTCATCTCAGCCAGATTCATTTGTTAGTTTCATCTTCCCATTCCCATGGAGAACATCCGAGACTGTGTTTTCAATCAGTCGAATACTCACTTGACAACAGTACAGATGAATCTGTTGTCCGCAAATTTTGTGACGTGTCTGGCCTTGTGGAACTTCTACTTTTGGTACTCTGCGATCAAATTCTTCATTCCGCTTCGCTCTCGAATTATCTTGATTCATAATTTCTTTACATAACCATATTAACTGTATAGATTTTCCGTAGCTCAATGTGAAATAACCAGTCTTTGTCATTCCTTCCCTGTGTAACGTACAAATCATTGGCGTATTACATTTTTGGCAAAAGGATTCTATTGAAAAGATTGTCATCTTGGGTCTTTTGTTATAGAATCACGAAGATACCAATCACAGCAGTAATATAAATACATATACAAATATAGGCGGACACTTTCGTTTTGGATACGAACGGGTTTATTAATTTCTGGCTTCGGTCCATGGCGATACGAGGGAAGACACATTTCTTAAAAGTCCATGCTAACCATACTATGCTGACCCCACCCCAACGCGCGGCGCATCTTGTGATGTTTAAGATCTCAATTCATCTCTGCCGGTCGAGATCCGAAAAACTTAACTGCTCCTTCAACGGTCGAATCTCAACTACTGTCTTTTCAAAATCCTCAAATTCTCAGCACCATTACTTCTTGCATGACGTCATGAATACTAAACTCCCATTTCCTGTCTGGTGTTTTATTATGACAAATGGTGATTGTCATATCCTTTCTGCACGGGCGTAAGACTGCACCAAATGACTATGCACCTGGACTAAGAGATCTGAGTGGTTCAAAGCCTTACCAAACTGAATGATAAAATATAATTAACGAAAAATTATTAATATAAAAAATCATTCCTAAATAATAAAACACTTTTTTCACCTTTGTCTTGTGCTCCTCTTTTCGAATTAAATGCCATTTTGATATTAAACTCGGCACATATTCACTGTATGCCCAGAGGAGAAATTCTTTTCTACTTTAAATGATACTCGTGGTGTAATAATAAAGGTCGTAGGAAATAAAAATGACGAACAAGTTTAAAATCCTGGATGAGACTATGCGCATTTTCGTTTTGTACAAATACTTTTGGAAAATGTATGAATCCAACACTTCTCTTTAGAGCTATACGTGACTAGTAGAGCAGACAGAATTCTGAAATCTTAACAAAGGAAATCTCTGTGGACCACATTCGGACAGTAATCCCTGAGAAAATATCCCCCATGAATACACGTGCTGAGTAGACTCAACCTGCATCAGGAGTATACTACCACACACACACACACACACACATGCACAAACACATATACACATAGATACACATATATACACACTTTCACCTTTTTAATTCCATCGTTTTCTACTGCTCTACGTTCCGGTGGTATTTTAAGTAAAGCGTAATTTTTCCAACTGTCCACTCAATACAAATGAATATATATTTGGGTCATAGTCTTTTTTGACATTTCAAGTTATATTAAAAGAGGCACGAAATGTTCGACAAATCTCGAGCTAACATTCACGAAATGAAATTTCACATGTTAAGTCATCGACCAGTGTATTTATTTGACACAATTATATTAACGATAAAGACAAGAAAATTTCAATTTGTTCAGGGTCAAAAATATTGAAGGCAAATATAAATACAAATTTTACTGACATTTTACCAAGTTAAATTTATTGAAAGAATATGGCTCTTTTGTTTGTTACAGATTTGAAATCAATAATAACATATCAATGAGATATAAAATTACAAAGCTAATAAAACATTCTAATCGAAATACTCTCTTAATTATTGTAATAGAAAAAAAAAACACACCTCAATCTGTTATTAATGAAGGTCAATGAAAATAATGAGCAGATCAATTATTTATACAAGTGCATTGCATTGTTGAACATCAGAAATCAATATTCAAGGCGAGAATATAGATTTTAAAACAATGAAGGTATAAAAAATAAACGTTTTTACCCCAGTGGCTTAAAAGAATTTTTTTCCTATATTTTCTTGGCACCATATTGAAAGGAGAATTCTGTTACTTGAAATAGAGAGAGAATATCAGTTAACCAATTCATTAATTAATGAGGAAGTACACCTAAAAATTCGGTTTATTCAAAACAGTTTCCAGGTAAACAATGTTACCGCCGCTTCATTTATCAAAACGCTAAATTTGTTAACTTATTTGACAGATGTAGACACTCACAGAACACACGGACACATGCACACCTACACGTATTCACGGGCATACACATAGCTCTTTCTTTCTATGTCTTTCTTTCTTTTTTCTTCTTTCTTTCTTTCTTTCTTTCTCTCTCTCTCTTTCTCTCTTTCCCTATTTTTTTCATCGTAAAACGTGTGAAAGCACGTGCGATATCCTGCCCTCTTCAGCCGCCAACCAGGGTGATATACACACACAAAACACACACACACACACACATATATATATATATATATAGAGAGAGAGAGAGAGAGAGAAAAGACAGAGACAGAGAGAGAGAGTTGCATTCATTCGATAATCGCATCGTGGAGAAACAGTTAACCAAGCAATGACTTTGATTCTATTTCTATGCTGTCCTTACATAGATAAATATGCTGTATTTCTGATCACTATTTTCTTATATATATATATATATATATATATATATATATATATATATATATTCATCCACAGACAGACTGTTTCGTTGCATCACAACTCTTCAGTGTGGCTAGACACGTAGGCCGTTTGAAGCTGAGATCAAAACCCACCCAACTTTACGTTAGACTTAGTATCAAGCCACTCTGCCAACAAGCGTATCATGTCAGCTAGGAAATTATAAGGTATTAAGTAGCAACAGCAACAGCGTTCGTTTGTTTACATTTTATACGTTACCGGGTGCCAGTGTGCTCAATTTCGTTCGAAAAGCTTTGCATTATATATATATATATATGTTTGTGCATGGATTTATGCACGTGTGTGTGTTTATGTATGTGAGTGGGTATAGGAGAGAAAATGGTTGATGGCATGGGAAATAGATTCGACAAGAAAGGTTCAAACGTCCACCGTGCATATTTCCGTTCGTTTCACGCAAATATTCTTTTGAAAATCATGAAATCATCTTTATTTCTAGGTTTATTTCTTTTATGTCTCTTATTGAAATTGTCGAGGAAACACGATTTACGAGAATTGAGTGGAACTGAATCCACTAACCATCAATATCATGGGACGAAATGAAATAGAAGCTTTATAAATCCCGTACTTTTATAGGGTCATACCACAATGCACTGCGAAAAAATGTGGATTAGTGCGCACATACACTGATCTATCATCATCATCATACTCATGTCACGCCATCAGCATAGATATCCCTGACCCTCTCTCGCCACCCCTCCTGATCATTCATCGCTTACGGCAGGTCCTCATGGCTGCATCCTATATCAACACAGAACTGCTGTTTGTATGTTTGAGCTGGTCGCCCTGCTTTTGCTCGGCCATGTGAAGGGGTCCAGAAGTGTACATCACTTATAAGTTCGTCCCTACTTCTCCAGCAGTGCCCCGCATGTCTGGTTGGTCTAATTTTCGTGATAGGTGGTAGGTGGCCGTACAGCTCCAGCTTTGTGGGGTGTTGCCTCCAGGTCTTGTTCAATATTGCTCGCAGCATTCTTGTGTAGCTGCCGTCAAGCCTTTTCTCCATCCATTTAGTTAGCGTCCAGGTTGTGGATCCATATAGCAATATCGACACGACCACTGCTTGGAAGAAACTGTGTTTCATTTTATCAGTCAGTTCTGACTTCCATATGACCGAAAGTCTATCAATAGCTGCCCATGCCTTTGCTAGTCACGTACTGATGTCTGTCTCGGTTGGTGAGAAACAACTTCCAAGGTAGGTGAACTTGTCAACTAGTTTCAGAGAGTACTGTTTAGTGTGGAGATGTCGCCTGTTTGATTAAAGCACATATATTCCGTTTTGCATGCATTGCCTTGGAGGCCAATGCCTGCAGCGGCTCGTTCCAGACTATGTAGCAGGGTTTCGTCTGGGGGGTGGGGGCAGAAGCGCTATGTCATCAGCGTAGTCGGCGTCGGTAATTGTTTTTGAGGGTTACCTTCTGCTTCTTTTCTTTCTTAGCTAGAAAACGTTTTCTTTGATTTTAATAATAGATGTTCTAAGCCCGTAGTCTAGACAGATGATCAAGAGGTATGGGGCCAGTGTGTCTGCTTGCACTACAGTTGCTAGAACGTTTACTTCGAGTAACTATCACTATTTTTTTATGTCGGCCAAGCCAATCTTACAATACACTCCAGCAAAAATATTTAATACATTTGAGAATACACATAAAAACATATAAGCATATATATTAAACACATTTTCTTACTTTTACTATGACTATGAATTTATCTATATAAAAATATTTATATATACAAATGTTAAAATGTGCGATAAATCAAAATATATTACAAGAATAAATCTCCGTAATAATATTAGTTATGATATCAAAATAATAAGGCATAACTTATAACGTGTTCCCCAAAGGAAACTCTCTCTCTCTCTCTCTCTGCCTCTGTGTGTACGTATGCTGGAGTCAAAATTTTAGTTTATGCCATTTCACATTTACAAAACAATTTTACTTCAGATTTGCTCAGTTCAAAAATATCCCTAATGAATATAATGATTCCCTTTCTGAGGGATTTCTCCAAGCAGTCTTCTTTAATCGGCAAGATGAGTTGAGATCCTGAACGAAGCTGTCCGTTTCATTTTGCGCTAATGTCTTTGGGAGAGGCGTGAATCCATCTATTCTCCTTCTAGATCGGTGTAAGAAGGAGAACAGAATGGTTTATTTTTTTTTTGGTCAGCCATCGATTTGAGGAAAAAGAAATCTGTGAATTCAAACAAGCTAAACCTGTGTCACATGCTCCTCGATGCAGTAGATTTTCATTAATACATACAATTTTGTTATCTCATGTAACTGTTTAGTGTAGTAAAACTGTGATTTATTAGCATTGCTCCAAAGCGATATGTAGAATAAGAGTTATAATTTAATAAGCTTTTTGCTTAGATGTAGCACAAGGTCGAATGACTGAGGCACCCAATGAGACTCGAACTCACTCTTGCAGGTTTGCTAGTCTAGCTTGCGCAGCATCACAGTACCCAAGGCACCCGATGTGGAATAAGAGCTACTAAGTTCATTTACGTGCAATATACAAGAGCAAACATTAGACTATAAGAAAACTAAAATTCACCCGAGTGATTATAATGTGCAAAAGCAGCATACTAAATATCACTATTTAGCAAAGCATTCTTATTCAGTATTAAAAAGTACTAACGCCTTTGATTTGAAAGTTGCCTGATCAGACATTAGTTGGATATCACTAAAATTAAACTTTATGTGATGCATAGAAAGACAGCACACTTGTCAAAGCAACAGCCCATATTAAACAAAATAAATGAAAGCAGAGATAAATGTTTGAAACCAAAGTGAGTGCAAACGCTGTGTTCATTTTGCTATTTCAACTGACAAGGAAACTTAGTAAATGAAACGTTCAATAGGTATAAGAGATTGCATCTCCATGCAAACGTTACCCCATTTGCTATTATCTCTATTCAGTTCGCTAACACTATTCAACTGAAACACGAAATCACTTAGGGTCTATCTTTTATCTATATTGATTTTGCACACAAATGAAACTAGTCTGCCGTTCCGGAAACCTGACTCCCCAAACTGAGAATTCATTTACCCAATATCCATTCCCTTTGAAACGATCTTACACTAAATGCTAATTTGTCTCAACCAAATATATTTCCTGCTCATTTAATCACATTAATGTGTTTAATTGTTTATTCATTTCCACTAATTTCTTTTTAGGACTTAAGGCTCGAGTCATATGGTGTAATGGAAAGTGAAATCGGCATGAAGACGATTAGCACTTAGTTCAATTCTTACAGGTTGATCCATACGTTTGGATTTATGGATTCAAAGAAAGCAAAGTTCAGCTTTATTACTGAATCTGTCGAGGTTACCTACAATGAAAATCAGTAGATCAAATGAAGAAAATTGTTTCTAACTAAAAATAGACAAGAAGCAAATATCCTGCCGAAACCACAACAGAAGCAGTTTACGCATAGGATCTAGCACTTTTTGCAAATGCACCCAATCAAGCTGATTCCCTGCGGCAGAGCACAGATCAGACAGCGAGAAGCATTGGCATCGACGCGAACTCACAGAAAACAAAGTGCATGTATTTTAAACAAAGATGATGTAATCTGAACATTTACATAACAAGTCTCTGAAGTTGGTAGACTAGATCACATACCTCGGTGGCAATATTTCATTTATAGAAGGTAATAACAACATTTCATGGGAAAGACATGGGCTTCTATTAACAGGTCATCAATCACATGGAAATCAAATCATTCCTATTAAAAAAACTGGAATTTTTAAAGCTATATCCGTATCAGTACTATTGTAGATTTTCACCGCCTGAACATTAAAATACACCTGGAGAAAAGTCTAGATAGTAAAAGCATAAGAACGCTGCGTGCTGTTTTTAACAAATCCTAGAAATAGAACCTCTCAAAAGAGCAGCTCTCCGGCTTCTTACTTCCCATGTCACAAACAATCGAATTAAGACGAACAAATGTGAAAATGATGTCGTCTTGTTTAAACACATGGATTCTAATTTATCTGAGTGCAATTAGAGGGTAATAACTCTTGCTGGCAGCTACAGATTATTCAGCAGACATTCAGTTTAGGCAGGTGTATTTGCAAGAAGCTTTAGATTATCTCTATAATCTACATCCTTTAGATAGTTTCTTTTGGATATCGTCTGCTTATTGCGTTTCTTAGTGCCTGGGAATTTTTATTCATTAAATCTATTGACGTTTATAAAATATAATCAAGGCTCACTATAAATAGATATCGTTCAAACGTAACTCGTTTAAAGACTCGATCAACAATTACAAATAAATATGCGTTGCCATCGAGTAAACGATCCATTGCTTTCGTGTTTCTGTAGAACATCCGTATAGCGGTAGATGTTTCTTTTAGAAACCACATGCAAAAAGGCTTAGATCCATCTTTTGTCTTTGTATAGAACGAAGTACCTCGTGGTGTAATGGTTACAGCGATGAACTGCGGAATCGTAGTACGCGAGTTCGTACTCCAGTCGCGCTATTACGTTCACTTTCGGGCAAATACCCTTGGGAAAGGTATGAACCCCCTTATTCTCCCTCCAGCTATGGGTAAATAGTAGGACAGACTAGGTTCTTCAGCCTTGGTGAGGCAACTAGTCTAGGAGAAGGAAAACTCTGAATTCAAACCTGTTAAACTCCGCTTAAAAATTGACCTTGTGTCATATCCTGCCCGAGCGGAGGGGTTGGTAAATAGTACCTCGGAGAAATCTTGATTCAAGATATTTGTACGCGTACTCTTCGATGATTCGATGACTGATCAAGATCTGAGAAATAGTGGATCAATTTCTACCGAAGCTGTTTTGATTTTTCCAAAGAATTCTTTTCAAGCCAAAAATGTCATGCCACATAATATCATACAGATACTCATAGATTATATGCTGTGAACATATGTAGCAGATTTGAGGATTGAGTGAAGGAAAAGTATTTTCAAAATGCTCAAGGGAGTCACAGGATTTAGGGGAATAAATAACTGCGAGTCGATAAGGATGAATGACTCACAACTCCTGTTGTTGTGTAACCATGTTACAACTGTACGTATACATATATATGCGGAAAATTAATCAGCAATAATGACGAACGAACACACTTCTTTAGAAAAATATACCTCTCACACTTTATTCTCGAAAGGGTTGATATTGGTTATGTGTGAGAGGTGAGTTGGAGACGGAACAGACAGCAACAAGTTCTTCTGACTATAGCAGAACTTCTTCCTCATTTTGCTGGGCTGCTCAACCGGGGTCCCGAGGGCCCAAGCCCTCTGTCTGGAGCTGGTTCTCACTGCCTCGAACTGCAACTCGAACTCCAACTCGACCTCTAACTAACTCAAACTGTCTGTGGCACCTGGTTATATAATTGTTTGTCGTCCACCTGCAATTGCACCGAATTCTACCCGTTCTCAGGTCAAGGTGATACCCTGATATCTTCGACCGGATGCACCTGTTATTTACACAGGTGCATCTCTTAATTGACAGCTCGGTCGAGGGCCAATATGTTGCATGTCAAAATTAAAAGCCACAAATACACTGACTTAGCATTTTCAAAATCTGGTTTTCTTGTATGCATTTCTATGCTGTTTCATATTGCTTCGGGGTACCTCTTCACCCGACAAGGGGTTGTTCAGTGATGGCACTTAAGAATGTACAGATATTAACGCTCTAATATATTAGCACTGTTACCTTTCCGCTGGATATTTCAAAAATGTCTCTATGGGTTTCAATTTTAGGGAAGTACTGGCGACAATCTATGAATGAAGCGATGAAATAGTATCTCCCCACACTCCAGAACTGATTAATAAATGAAGTAGAGGGATTGGACCTCAGGGCATATTAGGGATCTGAGAATTAACAAACTAAGCGGAAATATAATCCAACGGGGATTATTATCGAAATTTGAGATGAAGTTAAGAAAACAGGCAATATTCGTAAAGAGTACTTAAGTACAATTATCTTCAGTAATCAATCAATTCAATCAATAAAGAAAGAACCCATAATATCGGTTGTAGTGCATATTTATATTTGGTTTAAATAGCTATGCAAACGTATATATATATATATATAGCTAAGAATTCGACAACGTTTTCCTTTGGAAGAATGTAAGACAGGTTTCAGAAAGAGGTTCCCTGTGTGTGATGCTAAATTGATCTGGAATCAAAGCCTTCTTTCTTACGTTGCTTGTTGACATTACTCCCAGGTTCACTTTGGCTGGGTTTGGTAGTATATGTCAGATTCTGATCTATTTATAAAATAAGATACGTTTGAAAATCATTGGTTTCGGATAGAAAGCTTTGAAACAAGGTAGTAATAGTAAAACAAATGCATATTCTTATTGAATAGGAAAAATTACTTGAAACTATACGATTGTTTATAAAATGTTTAATTAGATTGGAAAACATATTTGCGTTAAAAATAGTTGCTTGATGCTATTTTCTTTTACATTTATTATAAGTAGTAAAGTTGGCGAACACTCTACCAACTTGGTTCAGTGGGTAGAGTGTTCGTTAATGGTCCGGGAGACCGGGGTTCAATCCCAGGTCAAATCACACCAAAGACTTAAAAAAATAGAACTTGATACCTACTTGCTTAACACTCAGCATTATAAGGTATATATCATAAGTAAAGTGGAGCAATCCAGGGAAAAGAGTAGCGTTTCTCCTACATCTCGGTGTAGTAGCTATTGAAAAGGGAGCCTTCCGGTCGCCCTCAACTACTTTCTCCAACTTTACTTTTATTTTATGATAAGTAGTTGTTTGAAATCAAATATTTGCTTGAAAAAAATGGTTCGGCATTAGATAATACAAAAAAGCTGGTTCATTGTAAGATGAACTAACTATATTCACACACACACACACACACACACATATATATATATATATATATATATATATATATATATATATATGTGTGTGTGTGTGTGTGTGTGTGTGTGTGTGCGTGCGTGTGTGTGTCTCTGTTTCAGTGTATCAAAATATATATATGCAAAAAATTGAAAAAACATATACTACACTATTAGTTTAAGATTGTAATGGCTGTGATAACTGCAAACATATCAAAGAAGAGGTAACATATCGAAAGTAAAAAGGTAACCCAACTCGAAACTTTCCTAGTTAATGTTTACATTCAGTCTTGTAGTTTCTCTATTTCCAGATTTAGCAGAACAGTTATCATCGTAGAACATGAATGAAGCCTCTCGAGTTTACATCATAGACCAGTTTTTTTGGGGGATGGGGCTTTCATTTTTGGGCTAATGCCCCGGAGAAAGCATGTATTCATCTACTCTCCTATCAGATATCGATAAATACGAGGGTAGTTTGGGCTTTTTAGCCTTGTTAAAGTGAAGGAAATGTCCTAATTCGAAACCAGTCTGAACCCGCATAAATTTTATCCTTGTATTGTATGCTGAACGTGGAGGAGTTGCATAAATACTCTCTCTCTCTCTCTCTCTCTCTCTCTCTCTCTCTCTCTCTCTCCTGCTCACACTCTATGTGTGTTTGTGTATATATATATTTATATTTACCAACCCCTCGGCTCGGACAGGATATGACACAAGGTCTATTTTTAAGCGGAGTTTAACAGGTCTGAATTCAGAGTTTTCCTTCTCCTTGACTAGTTGCCTCACCAAGGCTGAAGAACCTAGTCCGTCCAACTATTTACCCGTATCTAGAGGGAGAATAATTGGATTCATACCTTTCCCAAGGTTATTAGTGCTATGTGAAAAGCAATCAGTCTCATCCTGGATTTGAACTCATGTCGCCGTGTCCATTAACTATGGCGAAAAACAAGACACTACCGGCACCTCCTATATATATATATATATATATATATATATATATATATATATATATATATATATAGTTCACGGTACCAGAAAAAAACAAAAAAAACCCTGGCCAGGGACAAGAGATAAAAATATCTCGAATCACCGCCCAGAGGAAAAAGAAAAAAGTTTTTGGGGTAAAAAAGAAAGAAAAGACCAACCTCGTCCGACTCCTTGAAAAAAATCAAGGGGTACTTAGTCAGTGGTCAAAAGAAAACCAAAAAACCCTCCACGAATGCTGCAATGCTACAATTACTAAAGTGCTTAACATAAAACAATGGAGCCAATTATAGAATTAACTTAAATCGCTAGTCGGAAATCTTCTACTAAAGTTTCACCTTAACGGATCATCAGGAAGTTTACGAGCTTAAACTTCCTGATGATCCGTTAAGGTGAAACTTTAGTAGAAGATTTTCGACTAGCGATATAAGTTAATTCTATATATATATATATATATATATATATATATATATATATATATATATATGGTCGCGTATACGGCGGTGCGAGATAGAAAGAGAAAAAGAGAGATGTATTCAACAATTTACACATCTTTTCCAATAGTTTATGCAATTTTTGGCCAATAAAAGTTGCCGTCCTCATCCTAATGAGGTTTTCTACAAAGTTTTATTAAAATCCATTCAGGCATTCTAGCTGAGATAGCTAACAAATTTTACTTAAACAAACATGAACTTTGTATATGCGCAAATACTAAATCACGATTTCCTCCTTTGCTCGAGATAATGGTAAAACAAACAATTTAAATGAATTAGTAAAACTTTATTCAACATTTCTTTATTCGTTAGGTTTTTTTCCGAGATAAGAAGAGTCGTTTAATTGTCGCTGCCTCCCACCAGACACGACTTGACACAAGGTCAAAAGCCCGAAGGTAGATTATAGTGGGGATAAAGGGGAGAGGAGGTCGGGAACGAGCCGAAACTCGAACCCTGCTGGTCTGTGCTGCTGATCGGCCCACTTGGTGCAATGTGAGCCTGATGAGGCAAGCAGTTTTACGAACCCAAATGTGGGTCCGGGCACGTATGCCATAGATAAGTAGAGTCGGCCGATAATAGTCGAAAGCGAACCGATGATTCCATTTTCAATAGTTATAACACCAAGGTGTAGGAGAGGACACTACGCCTTTCCATGGGTTGCTCGATTTACCCTTGATCCGTCTGTTATTATGCCTAACACCCCGACTATTATGACACTGGGCCGGTCCGCTTCTTTTGTTAAAGAGTTCGTCAATGTTCCGGGAGACCAGGTTTCAATCAAAGGCCAAGTCATACCAAAGACTAAAAAAATAGTAATTGATTTCTGCTTGCCTTACACTTAAAATTATAAGGTAAGAATCGAGGGTGAGCGGAAAAAAACAGGGTAAGAAGTGGTGACCTCCCATATACCTCGGTGTAGTAACTATTGAATAGGGAGCCTTCGAGCTGCCCTCCACGACAGTTGGATAACTTACTTTTACTATATAGTAAATAAAGATATCAACATTTCTTTATCCCTTGCTTATTTTTTACCAAAATTGATTAAAAAAAAGGCAATGTAGTAACAATTCAAGATGTAGAAAATGACGCGTATTTCTAATGATCACAAAAAACTAGTATAAGTATGAACTAATGTACCATAGCCAGATACGGATATGTGTGAAACGTACATTAGAAAGTGCATAAAATATATACATAGAACATAGGAATCCCGAAACACGAAAAACTCTTTGGATTTCTGAGTTCAGGTACGAAACTTTTTATTACCTTTGAGTTTAAAGGTTCTTCAATATAAGGAGAGAGATACACATTTTTTCTATTCTGGCTTTTTCATCTGCCCCCCGCCCCCATCTGATGCAGCGTCCGTAGTGCGCAAATTCATTTCGCCTCAGCGAGCCCCGAAAGTCGACCCTTCTCCTCTGGTGTCGAGTTCTCAACTCAACTTTTTCAAATCCCCAAAATCCTCCGCACGCTTCGAGTGCGTGACGTCACCCGCACTCAGTAGCCCCGTTTCCCAACTGGTCAATTGTGACATCTCCGAGTGACATGTCCGCTCCGCCTGCGCGCGTGAACACCTGCGTTAATGTTGCACTTAAGAAACCCATGCACTGAACCGAAAGGTTCTCAGCCTGACTAAACCCAAAGGCATAAAATGAAATCCCTCGACCATTATATTACTCTTAGAAATAATAACTAAATTAGCATTATATGATTTGTAGGTCTTAAAATGTTAATTTGATGTCCTTTTTTTTTTTTTGTTACATCCGATATATTAGTCGAGGTATAAAAACTATAACAGTGGAAATAAATAAGCATTTTTCTTTTAAGCAAGAACACTGATTTATTTATCTATTTTAACGTCATGTCAACTCGTTTATGTTTTGTTTTTGTTTTTTGCCTAAGAGTTAAGGAATCACGTTAATTGTATATTCATGTTCATATTTTTGTATAAATTTTTTCTTCAAATTTTTGCAGTTACACGACATTGAGTTATTATATTAACTACACGTTTTAATCGTATCTCGCATTACTTCCTAATACAAATAATTTGTACCTTGTATGATTTACAAGTCTTATTATTCAATGCTAAAAATATTGTTTCAATAAGTAAATGTATTTAATATCTTTGTACACAGTTATATTGCGTCAAGTAACTAATTATGATTCTTTGAAAATGATTATTCCTTCAAGTAATTATCTTTAACGCAAATAATTTACTATATTTACCCAACCCCTCCGCTCGGGCAAGATATGACACAAGGTCAATTTTTAAGCAGAGTTTAATTGGTCTGAATTCAGAGTTTTCCTTCTCCTTGACTAGTTGCCACACCAAGGCTGAAGAACCCAGTCTGTCCTACAATTTACCTCTAACTGGGGGGAGAATAATTGGATTCATACCTTTCCCAAGGGTATTAGTGCTCTGTGAAATGCAATCAGTCTCGTCCAGGATTTGAACTAGAGTTGCCGTATCCATTTCCTACGACGATAACTATTACACCACGGGCACCTCAGAAATTGGGCTCTCAAGAGGAATAATGCAAATAATTTACAGTGATATAGCATTAAGTGTTTCGATTAAATACGATTAATGTATATAAATATCTATATTATTCATAGTTCAAAACGTAACTCCAGTCGCAGAGGATCTGTGAGAAACTGTAATTAGGGCATACTCAACACTTCCCAGACCCTTAAAACTGAAGCTTTATCACAAGATATATCAAACCTACGACCCAAATTCTGAGAAAGGAAATTCTTTTCTTGATAAATATTCAACAAGCTTTTCCTTAAATTTTTAATCATTTTTTTATACAATCTTCGACTCTGGTTTCAGAGAATAACGTTCGACACTTTCGCTATATTACTTTACTCCGGACACGCATTTAGTAAAACTTACAAAAATGAATCAACACAAATAGTTATTGATCCGATCATGCGTTCATTTTTTATGTAATATTATGTGGAAAAGAATCTCGTTGATAGATATTTACTTCTATGAGGATATACTCATACATGGAGCCTCAATATTAGATGCGGTTAAGTGGCATGCCCAGAACCACCAGCCCTTTTGGCGTGAGTTTACCTCTTGCAAGAGATAAAAGGCGTATTCAAAGTTCTGCCAACAGGGCATAATTTATTTGATGACATAATTTTACCCTTCACACATATATACAGTGTTATATATATATATATATATATATATATATATAATGAGACAGAGAGACAGGGACTGACAGGAAGATGAGAATAAGAATGTGAACAAAAGGAAGTTTTTGTTGATTGTTTTTTTGTTTTGTTTTTTTTTGTTGAAAATACCTGTAAACTATATTTCATTAAAAATTCCTAAAAGTTGGTAATTTGCTGCAAGGTTCCCAGATTTAAAGACGTGACATGCTAACAGGCATTTTTTTATTCCTCTTGAGAGCCCAATTTCGATTTTTCTATTCTTCTAGTTAGAAGAAATCGTGAGATACATGAATGGTTCAAGTATTGGGGTAATGAGGCGTGTAAGTGAGAATAAAACAGAAATTATCTTAAATAAAAAAAGAAAGCGATCCTGATTAAAATCATTGAAGAGAGTAATTAAAAATAGGAGCAAGGAGTGAAGATCACGGCTAATCAGAAAATGCACGAGGTGTTAAAAAAGCAAAAACGGGAAGTGAGAATAAAAAAAAAGAAGTTCTTCTGGGCAATGACTGATAGATTGAAGTAATGGAATATCACAGGTTGTGCAGTGTACGTAAACGGTTCGATGAACAAGATGGTTTATACGATAATCTAAACGAGAAGATAATCTCTTGTTTTGGACCAGGCGTTTAATAAGGAAATGGATCTTTTGTCTCCACCCACCACGATTCATTCATTCTTATTTCGTATCTTATCTAACTTTACTTTTCTTTATCGTTTAAAATTTATTTCTATTTTATTCTCTCTTCTGGCCTTTTTTTTTTATTCCGTCGAATTTTCTTCTTTTCCTGTTTGTTTATTTATTTATTTATTTTTGTTGTTTCCTCCACTACATCTTACATTCATGTACTTTACTTTCTTTAAGTCTTTTTTTTTTTTTTGTGTGTGTGTGTGTGTACTTCATTAAAGACGTTCTTCTAGTTTTGATATCGTGTTGCATGCCTAGAATGAAGAGTTAATAAGGCTCATTTATTAAAATATAAACTCACTTTTTATTTGCGGAAATCGTGGCGAAATGGCTCTGTGTGTGTGTGTGTGTGTGTAAGAGAGAGAGAGAGAGAGAGAGAGAGAGAGAGAGACAGAGTGAGAGAGAGAGAGAGAGAGCTTTTAGGGTTTACACGACGTCGAGATAGATATATTCACAGCCTTATTTCTTCGAGCTCCTTTCACCGAACGCTGTTAGAGGACAGGCTTACAACCCAGGGGGTACCTTGTCCCACTATGCACTTGCTGACTGCTGACTGACTGCTCTCTCTGCTGACTGACCGCCGATTCTGTCTGATACCACCTCCTCACGGTGAAAAATTTCTGTTTTTATATATTACCTGGACGCCCACACATTTTTCCTCGCAATTCACGTGTCAATTTCGCTGTCCCTTGTTTATCTTCAAACACAGCTGCACATCCTGTTTTAAATTCCCAAACTAATTGACTTGTAAAAAGGAAATATGTGTCTTTCTTTTTGTCATTATATTTAAAGATTTCTTTTGGGATTTGCTATTTTTTCTATCTTCGTATTAGTTTTTCATTCTTTCCTGCTTAGATTTTCTTCACCTTTCTCTCTTTCTTTCTTCTATTGATCCTTCTTTCTTAGTTGTTTCTTTTTACTTTTTAACTTTTCTTCAAGTTTTTATCTTCCTTTTCTACTTTCTTCATTTTTATCTTTCTCTTGATCATTTAGATTTTATTTCTATCTTTCTTTCTTTCTAATTACGCTTCATTCTTTTTTAACATCCTTCAAATCTTTATATTTTGTTTTTCTTTATTTCTTAAAAAGTTTTCTTTCGATCATTCAGATTTCTTTTTTCTTTCTTTCTTTCTTTCTTTCTTTCTTTCTTTCTATTGACCCTTCTTTCTTTTTAATATTCATTTTTTAAATTTTACTTCGAGTAATTTTTCTTTCTTCATTTTATATCTTTCTTTTCATCATTTAGATTTTCTTTCTTTCTTTCTTTCTGTTGGCCCTTCTTTCTTTATTTTTTTAAATTTTACTTCGAGTCTTTTTTTTTCTTCATTTTACATCTTTTTTTTCATCATTTTCTTTCTTTCTTTCTTTCTTTCTTTCTTTCTTTCTAATTACGCTTCTTTCTTTTTTTCCCTTCCTTCAAATCTTTATATTTTTTTCTATCTTAATTTTTTTATTTTTCTTTCGATCATTTAGATTTTCATTCTTTCTTTCTTTCTTTCTTTGTATTGACCCTTGATTCTTTCCAATTTTTTATCTTTTTTCTTTCTTCATTTTTTATCTTTCTTTTGATAATTTAGATTTTCTTTCCTTCTTTCTTTCTTTCATTTGACATTTCTTTCTTTCTAATATTTACTTTTTTAATATTTCTTCGAGTCTTTTTCTTTCTTAATTTTTTAAATCTTTATTTTCCTCATTTAGATTTTCTTTCCTTCTTTCTTTCTTTCTTTCTAATATTTATTTTTTTAATATTTCTTCGAGTCTTTTTTCTTTCTTCATTTTTTATCTTTATTTTCATTATTTTTTCTATATTATATTTTTCTTTTAATTTTTAAAAACTTTAAAACCTTCTTTTTGATTTCCTATTTCAAACAATTCTTTTAACTATACCCATGTATTTCTTCTTGTCTCTTTTTGATTATTTTAACTTTCCGTATTTCTTTTAATGCACATGGCCCCTGCTGCAAATGCCAGCTAAAACATTTTAAACAGTTTTTTCTCAACAAAGATTGCAAAATATTATATTTAAATCCCAACTTCGAATATTATTATAGCCAAAAATATTTGGAGAGAGACCATCCTATCAAGGTTCCTGTTCTAAACTCTTATCAATTACAATGAATTTTAGATGAAGTTTAACGGGTTGGAATTCAGAGTTTTCCTTGTACAATACAAATTACGTTAAAGTACGTATTCTGCTTAACTATTTAGCCATAAATGGAGAGATGATTGTTGGATTCGTTTCTTTCCAAAGATTATAAATATTATGTGAATTGCAAAGAGCCTTGTCTTGGATTTGAACTCGGGTCAACGTGTTTATTTCCTTTGACGGTTAACATTACAACATTAACTGTAGAGAAACCCTTAGAAAATGGACACGGTGACCTGGGTTCAAATCCTGGACGCTTCAGTTTCCTACAGCGTTTATGACTTTGGAAGATATATGAATCTATCTATTCTCTCGCCACCTTTGGCTAAATAGTTAGGGTTGAGTGAGCTTGTCATACCAATATAAAAACCTTGGCATAACACGAAGTGTAGGAGAAGGAAACCTCTTTATTCAAACGTGTTAAACTTCATTCAAAGATCTCGAGAATATCATTTACCTTCCCTTATTTCATTCAAAGTGTTCCAGAATAGCCTATACCTTCCCGTACATCGGGCACCTCGGGTGGTGTAATGGTTAGCAAGGTAGACTAGCAAACCTACACGAGTGAGTTCGACTCTCATTGGGTGCCCCATTCATGCGGCCTTGTGCTACATCTAAGCAAAAAGCTTAGTAAATTAATACCTCCCCGTACATCATTCAAACTGATCTAACATAGCCTATACCATCCTGTATATTATTCAAAGTGTTCCACTATCGCCTATACCTTCACGCACTGGGAGGTGCCCGTGGTGTAATGGTTATCGTCATGGGAAATGGACACGGTGACACGAGTTCAAATCCTGGACAAGACTGATTGCATTTCACATAGCACTAATACCCTTGGGAAAGGTATGAATCCAATTATTCTCCCTCCAGCTATGGGTAAATAGTAGGACAGACTAGGTTCTTCAGCCTTGGAGAGGCAACTAGTCCAGAAGAAGGAAAACTCTGAATTCAAACCCGTTAAACTCCGCTTAAAAATAGACCGTGTGTCATATCCTGTCCGAGCGGAGCGGTTGGTAAATATCTATACCTTCTCGTACTTTATTCAAAATGTTCCAGCATAGCCTATATCATCCCTTACTTCATTCAAAGTGTTCCAGCATAGCCTATATCATCCCTTACTTCATTCAAAGTGTTCCAGCATAGCCTATATCTTCCCTTACTTCATTCAAAGTGTTCTAACATAGCCTATATCTTCCCTTACTTCATTCAAAATGATTCAGCGCTGCCTATAACTAAAAGGTTCTATTTATATAAACATTATATAACATTATTTACTATTTATATAACCGGTGCATATTTTTATTAATATTGATATCTTCAGTTCTTGTCATGGGATGTAGAAGAATTATTTATGTAGGGTAGCAGTATATAATAAAACCATCTTGGTGTCTTAAGTTGTTCATTAGTTGGGATTATATATATATATATATATATATATATATATATATATATATATATATATATATATATATATTTGAACATTTCTGAAAAAAATAGTATACGAACGCATGTTTTGTGAGACAAAACTTTCATTCTAGCTTTTGGGACCCATTATTACTGACATTGATTTCCTTCTAAAAGCTGACATTGCTTAAAATCAAAGGAAACACGAATGGAATTACGCAAGCATACAGCATGCACATTTGAATAAATCAAGGGAACAGTATCCTAAAAAACAACAGTAGGAAGGCCACCGATTGCTCCTCTCACAAACCGTACCGGAAAGGTGAAACATACATACTGGATATGGAATCCTACACATATATGTTGTCTCAATATACATGGGACCCATGGGGCCGATAATAACTCTACTAATAATAAAGTGTTCGTTTTTGTTTCAGATTTGAATATAGTATATTCTAACAACTATCAATTCTCAATCACTATGCCTTGGACAAGAGAGGAAAAATTATTCTGCGTCACTAATTATTCGGAGAAAAAATCACGGAAAACAGTGTGAAAATCATTAATATCATAATGATTTATTGCCGAGAAAAGAAACTAAATAAAATTGCAAGTCCTAGAATCTGATATGATAATTCAAAAAACATTAATTTGATGTCTCTAGCTCAAAGGAGGCACTTTTTTTACAGAACGTATTCCAAAAAACCGTATTAACCCTAGTTTGAATAATAAATCATTATCATATTAATGGGTTTCATCTATATTGAGACACCCAATACATTCACCAGAGTCGGCTTATCAGCAAAACTCACATTCATTGTCACTGTGCAAACACTGAATGCTGTCTAGTTACCTAAAGTGATAAGTTATAGGGTTTGATGGCTAGAGACGGTCAAAATAATGAAGACCCGCCTCACGTATAGTTGATGAAAATGATGATGATTTAAACAAAATATAATGATTGAACTAACATTTAATAACTTGGTAACAATTATTTTATAATTTTCATTTAAAATTGTGAAAAAATCTTTTTAGCTTTAAATGACCTTTTTGTCATGAGATTTGAAAGATGAACAAAGAATAATGTATCGGCCATTCGCCTGGGCTTGAAGAATACAACGACTGTGTAACGTAATGGCCAAGGGATTTCGGTTCATGCCTTTGAGTTTAGTTAGGCTGAGAACTTTTCGGCTCTGCACATGGGTTAGTTAGGTGCAAACCTTGATGTAGTTGGTAACGCGCGCGCGTGGCGGACGTGCCAATCGGACTGTCACAATAGCCCTAGATGACAGAACGGCGTGACAGTGTGTGGGTGACGTCACGCACCGGAAGCGCTCGAAGGTTTCTGGGAGATTTTAAGAAAGTTAGAGAGTTGAATACTAGACGCCAAACGAGGAGAATCGACTTTTAAAGCTTGCAGACGCGAGGCGAACTTGCACCCTATGGGGGCCGCTTGAGATGGGGGCCAAATGAGACTGTATAGCAAGATTGTGTCTCTCCTCCTTATGTCGAAACCTTTAACTAAAATCTAATAAAAAGATTTCGTACCTGAACAAGAAGTCGTTACGTGTTCTCGAATTTCGAGATTCCTATGTTCTTCATATGTTCTATCGTTACGAACATTATATGTCTATTTCGTACATTGTGTTAATTGTGGCTATAGTACAACTGAATCCCTACAGAGGGTTAAAACCCCTCCAACTAGAATCCTGGGTATGACATTAAACCATCAGTTGGCAAGGCCCCAGCCTTTTAGATTTGGACAATGTGAAGTACTCCTTCACTGCCATTTACCCCCAGGTTCACTCTGGCCCTGAGTAGTAGCATCTGATAGGGTCCTATATATCGTTCAAATAGAACAATCTTTGTGTGCAAATAAATTGTGAGTGTTATAAAGGAATATTTGAAAGCATTTAGCAGTTTGCAAAAAAGAGTTCTTGCTAGTTTAAGAATGTTATCTATAAAATGATTTTACAAATCATATATGCAATTAATATATACGAATAAACAGGATTTGACATTAAATAACCTACAGTCGTTGATATACCATAAAAACAAATCAAACCAACGAATAATATTTATGAGTTATTGTTATGATAATATCATTTTACAATGATATATTATTATAACATAATACACACGAACACAATAGATGATAGCAAAGCATTTCATTGGAAGAAAATAAATATAAGTCTGTCTTCTAAGATTATTACTATATTTAACGTAATCAGAACAACACCTGGCTCCCTTTAAATAGACAACAGAAACTTGTTTTTGCATTGACTAATATGCTAGCCATCTAATGAATATGTATTCATTGAAATTTAGGTGTTCCATAGTAATCAGACATAAATATATATTTTGTAAGAATGATAATGAATAATTTTTTTTGTCAATCATAACATAAGGAATATTAGAGTTTTATATTTACGCAAAGTACCAAAGGTATAACATCAGAATTAAATGAATAGTAAAACAAAATATAGAAATTTGATCTGCAAAAACTCAAATTTGTATATTGCTATGGCAAGGTGATGATTATTTATAATTGTAATAGGATATATATATATATATATATATATATATATATATATATATATATATATATATATATATGTGCGTGTGTGCGTGTGTGTGTGAGATGATTATTCATAATTTTATTAGGATATATATATATATATATATATACACACACACACAAACATATATATATATATATATATATATATTGGAGGTGCCTTCAATAAGTTTCCAGCCCTTTTTTGGACAGGCATTTAAAATTGTCGTAGAATCTTGAAATTCAGTATGTTATAGCTATACATCTTATGAGATGACTGACCAATTCTTATGATTTCAGTTTCAAATGAACAGCTACTGCAGCAATTGGAATACTCCCTACTGAAGCCAGATTGTCACAGCTGGTGAATTTCAATTTAGAAGAACGATGTGCAATAAAATTATGTTTTAAACTTGGAAAAAATACCACAGAAACGTATGGAATGCTTCAGACTGAGTTTCGACCATCTTGCATGAATCGAGCATCAGTTTTTGAGTGGCATAAGAGAGTCAAGAAGGTAAGGAGTCTGTGAGGGATGTTTTCAGGTGTGGGAGGAGTAAGGAAGTCAATACACCAGGGTTGATTGGTTACTATGTTGAGGCTTTGAGGGTGTTCAGGAAGAGATTCCGTCGAAAGAGGCCAGCACTCTTCAAATCGGGTCAGTGGCATTTCCAGCAGGACAATCACCAGTCCACAAGTCCATCCTTGTCACAGACTATTTGACCAAGATGTGCATCAAGACAGTTCCTCAACCTCCCTATAGACCAGACATTGCTCGATGTGACTTTTGGTTATTCCCTAAGCTCAGAGGCTTATGAGAAAATTGAGGAGATGAAAGAGGCTTTGCCGAAGGTCATTGACACGCTCACACAACAGGACTTCCATGATGCCTTCCAGAAGTTGTTGGAACGGTACAACAAGTGAATTGCAGCCGGAGGAAATTTCTTCGAAGCAGACTAGAGTTGCATGTGCGTACTATCAATAAAAGTGCCAATACGAAAACATTCTGGAAACTTATTTAATGATCCTCGTATATATATATATATATATATATATATATACATATACAAAGTGATGATTATTTATCATTTTAATGGGATATATATATATATATATATATATATATATATATATTTATATATAGTGCGTGTGTCGATTTTTGTACCTGTTTGAGATGCATTTGTGAACTCCTGCTGCTCAGCTAGTTTAGTACTGGTTGTTCATTCCTCATAAGTATCACTTCATGAAAGTTGATATGAAATTAAACGATGAAAACCACTAAAAATACATATAGGTATATACTCATAATGATATTGCTTATATATGCAAACAATAATAAAAAAAATCAAATAAAAAACTAAAAAACAAAAATCAAAACAAATACATCTAAGGTGCTTGGAATAGAAGCTTGTAAAAGTAAGTTTGTGTTTTTCCGATATGTTCAGGAAACTTTCCCCTAGGTTCAACAATAAAACAAAAACGGCTTTGAATCTAATTATATAATGTTTTTTC
>OY757919.1:5221345-5233845 GCA_963585895.1 Sepioteuthis lessoniana | reverse complement strand
CGACAAAAATATATCATTAGGTAACACATACTTATGGACATAACCTTCTCTCCTAAAAAGAGATTCTTACGAAGCAGAAGTGATTTTTTTTGGCTCGTAGCACTGTGTAAAATGAATGCAGTTTGTTCAACTAGTTTTTTTACAAACCGAATAAAAAGAGACAAAAAAATGTATTCTTAAAATATCTTTTTGTGGAATGAAAATATTTGAAGTTAATTAATTGTTGTTGTCTTCAGATAAGACTGGTGGAAGAACAACTCAACAACGGGTGATAGGTAAACGTTATTGTATAAGCAGAAAAAGGAAGTTATACAAAGGAAGTAGTAGCCGTGTCTGGCTTGCACTCCGTCTGTCAAATGTCTCGTTAGGAACAAGAAGTTGTCTCTCTTTATTTCCTGTAATAATGCAGGAAGGCACAAGGCCTTAAGTTTTGTGGGGAAGGGGAAGGGTGCGGTCTTGCAATAACTATGTTTTAACTAGTGGGACCTAGCTAGCCACATTCGCCGACCCATTCAACAATACAATATATAGTCATTCATCCGTCGCCATGCGCGCTGCTGTCACCAAAATACCACATTTGCTCGATGAAGAAAGAACTTACTTAAAATCCCGAGAGTGATGCATGATTTTATTTACAAATAGTGGTTTTTACAAATGAATTCATATGATGGGGATGGGAGAAAAAACCCCGAAATATGTACAGCAACAAAGGAAAAAATCCCCCGTTTGGTTGCCCTCCCATCCCCCCGTCTATAAAATTGGAGGCCGACTGTTTTCCGGGGCGAAAAGAACCGAAAACAAGCCGGACCTACCCTAGGTGGGGCAGGGAACCTAATCTACAGGGGTCAAAGGAAATAAGGGGTCGGGCGCGGTATGGGTTGATTCAAGCAGGTAATATGATTTTTTATACATATGAATGTTCAAGATCTTCAGTAAAAGCGGGCTGGGATATGGGTTAAGGTACAAAAATAATGGGGATGGGGAAGATCTTGAGAACTAATGACTAGGTGACGGGGACAATGACTGACAACATACTGCTAACTAGGTTACCAGGGAAAAAAGCTTTGCCTACTTACCGGGGGTGGGGTCCCGAAGGACCCGTACCGTAGACGCCATGAGCGGGCAGAGGAGGGAAGGATGACTCCAACGTTGCCCCCTTTCTTACGACCAGGCTCGCTGCATTCACCCACCTTCTGCTGAATGTTATGCGATCCAAGCGTTTTCTATCGCATCTGATTTTGACCCTAAGCGAATGCCTAAAGTACAAAACCAGATCACGATGAGAAAAGTTTGCATCGTCATACAATCCCTTCTTTCGCGTAGTCCAAATCACCATTCGAGCTACAGCTAGGATCGCGAGAAACACCACACGCTTCTCACCCTGAAACGGAGGAAGAACGTTGTCCACGACGTAACCAACGTCGAGCAGCACGAGCTGCTTGGGTTCGATGCGAGCCGTCCACTCCCCGACGTGATCCCAAAACGGGCGAACTCGCTCGCAGTAGTAGAAGGCGTGCTCAGCCGTTTCTTCTAAGCCACTGCTGCAGCGAGGGCAATCAGGCATGTCTGCCAGGCCCGCTTTGTAGTTCAAGCCGAAAAGGGGTAACGCATTCCGTGCAAGTCGCCAGGTGAGCGAGAACTCGGAGTTGTTCAAGAAGCTCGATCCTGGCGCCCAATTCCAGTGAGAGCGGATCTCCTCTGCCGTCCAGCCTCGCCGCTCGCTAAGAGGATCAGAAGCGGAACCCACCACTAATTCCCGATATAGCTCTTTCCGAGGCCGTGAAAGGTCACTGGACCCAAGAAGGTTACGAAGGGCCTTTCGGCACTCGCGGACAAACAGTGCTTCGCCCAAAGGCTTACGTCGACCTTCAGCCTTTGGGTCTGACTGGAGGCGAGGAAAAGTCCGACTCGCCTTTCGTCTCCACACTGCGTCCCCCGTCAAGGACCGGCCCAGGTATGCAAGTCTTTCAGCAAGCCAGTGGCTCTCCAGATCAGGCATACCCAGACCCCCGTTACGTGTACGTTGGATACAGACCTGCCTACGGACCATCGGCCTTGCACCTCCCCAGAGCAATCTGGAGAGGGATTGTTGCAGTGCCAACCGACGTGCCTTAGGCAGAGGAAGTACAGCCAATCGGTAAAGGATCAGAGGGAAGACGTACGTGGCGCACGCCTCCGCCCTGCCCTTTAAGGACAACCTCCTTGAAAGCCAGATTCCCACCTGAGCATTCACCTTGGTTTGTACTTCCAACCAATTTCGCTCCAGTTGGAGGTCGGGCCCGAACCACACCCCGAGGATGCGGACGGGTCCGTCACTCCAGCGGAAGGGCCCTGGAAGAGTATTGCTACCCCTCCAAGCACCAAGCCGCAAACCTTCGCTTTTGTCAAAATTGACCTTGGCTCCTGCGATCCGCTCGTACTCGACAACCGCCTCTTTCACAGCCTTTATATCCAGACGGCGGGACACAAAGACTGTGATGTCATCAGCGAACGCGGAAACCCTTGCAGCAAGGCTGCTAACAAAAGGTATACCGCGCAGGGACGGACTTGTCCCCTCATCCCTAAGCCTGCGCAGGAGGGGCTCCAACGCGAGGACATAGAGAAGAGGAGACAACGGGCAGCCCTGCCGGACCGAACGCTCGATCGCGAATACCTCCGAACGCCTTCCGTTCACCTGCACCACTGCCTGAGGGTTATGGTACATCATACTAATCCATCTGCGGAACTCCGGTTTGAATCCGGCAGTCTCCAAAACAGACGCCAAGAACCGATGGTCAACCCTATCGAAGGCCTTGGACTGATCTAAACTGATCAGCGCGGCTTCGGTGTCGTCTTCTATTCCCTCTAGGACCCCGCGAATCAAGTGCAGATTGTCCTGGATCGATCTTCCCTTCACAGCAAAGGTCTGTTCGGGGCCGATCAGATCACTGATGACACGCTGTAAACGATTCGCCAAGACCCGGGCCAAAATCTTTAACTCTGCGTTAAGCAGAGTTATGGGCCTGTAGTCATCTAAGCCCTCCCCAACATGCTGGCCACCTTTCTTCAGCAATGTGATCACGCCCTTGGTAACGCAACCAGGGATCACTCCCTGGGCGAACCAATGGTTGAACACATCCGTCAGAATAGGCACAAACATGTGCGACATCCTCAAGTACACTTCGTAGGGCAAACCATCTAGTCCCGGCGACTTGTTGAGGCCGACCTGCTTCAACGCATCACGGACTTCGCATTCAGTAACCAAACCCTCGCAGCTAGCCGCTTCAGCCACCCCAAGGCGGGGGAAGTCGGCAAGATAGCTACGAAACTCCCGGATCGGGAGATCAGGGCAGCGGGCAAAGCGATCCCGAAAGTGCGCCCGAAAGGCATCACGCATCTCACGACCCGATCGCAGCAGTCGCCCGTCCGCAGTCTTGACAGACGCGATGTACCGATCGGGGAACCTTCGCACTTCTTCTTCACGCGCAGTCGCGTTCGATTTCACAGCTTCGTTGAGAACTCTATTTAGCCTAGATCTAACTACGAATCCCTTGTAGCGCTCGCTACTCTCACGCTCAAGGTCCCTCCTAGCTAGCTCTACACCTAGGGAGTCCCCCCCAGCCACCGCCCGGGAAAGTCTATCTTCTATAGCCTTCGCCTCCTTGGTCTTATCTAGGCTGAGCTGTTGACCGTATTTGGTGGCGAAGTCTCTAATCCTATATTTCAGAGAAACCCACCACCTACTCCCGGTAACCGCCCCCACTAACGCCCGCTGAATTAGGGATTCCAGCCGGTCCCGGAAGTCCCGTATCTCCAGTAAGGAGGTATTGAACTTCCAGTAGCCGGCTAGACTAGGCCTATTGGCTAACCGTAGACTGACCCTAACAAGCTTATGGTCAGTCCACGCTATCAGGTGGAACGTGGGACAACTAACGAAATCAGTGTCAGCTCGTCTAACTAACACTCTGTCCAAGTAGGAACCTACTTTGGCAGAGGGCGAGCTATCTAGCCACGTCCACATCTCCCGCCCTGGGTGATCAAGACGAAACCTGTCGACGAGACCGTGACGAGTCACGAAGCCGACAAGGCTGCTATCACACCTTCCCGCACGCCTAGCTCCCCGCCCGACCTTATCTATCTTGGGATCAAGGATCGCATTCCAATCACCCATTAAGACTAGCCGCTTCGTATCGTCCAGGAACGGCGCCAACCGACGAAAAAAGGAAATCCTCTCCGCAGCGATATTGGACGCATAAACCGCAACCAGACGAAACTTGAAACTTTTCACGGCAACATCGGCCACAACCAGCCGGCCCCCGTCACCTGCAAAAACAACGTCAACATCAGCATCAAGGCTGCGTCCAACTAGCAGAGAGACCCCAGCGCTGATGCGGCTGCCGTATGCTGAGAAAACGTTAAAGTCGCTTTCCAGCACCCGACAGTCGGCATCGCAAGTGAAGTGGGTCTCCTGCACTGCAGCAACATCTACTCCGAGGTTCTTGAGTTCACCAAGCAAGCGCGCACACTTGCTTGAATCCCTCAGTCCCCTCACATTCAAACTGGCAACGTTTAAAGCCATCAATCTCACTTACCTTACTCAGTGTCGACTACGGGCCGGAAATCCTTCGGGGTGAGGATGCCGACAGCCTGACGCAGAGAACCGGTACCGAGTTCAGTTGTCACCCGGTTGTCTCTGGTGATTCCGCCGACATCTATGGGGAACCGCAGCTTTAGGGACCTGTAAAGGGACGGGTGAACCAAAATTGGGACCCTGCCCGAACAAAAAGGAATACATTTTTTCAATGAGGAGTGCTCCAACTCCGCCAGCTTTATGCCCGTATCAGTCTGACAGACCGTACTCAAGAACTTCCATACGCCCTTGGTACGGTCGCCAGCTGACCGGACAAAAGTGGTCACCATGGCTGCACTCCTAAAATTGACAGGATTAGAAACATTCAGGTTTTGTATTTTTTCAAGGCTCAGCAGCGGCTTTAGTGCCTTTCGCAGCTGGAAGTCGCCAACTGCTTCCAGCTCTACTGAGCACAAAGCCGCTGCCTGCTGTATTTGGGTGATTGTTAGTTCTTTTTCGCCCTCCTGCCGATTTGCTTTTTTTTTACTGGCAGGAGGGTCTTGTTTTCGTTTTGATGGGAACAGTTCTTGAGAGGATATGCTAGTGGGGCTGAGTGAGGGAAGAGATGGAGTTCTGGTTAAGTTTAGGGGCTGGGACCGGTCTGCTGATTGTGACCTTGGGAGTGGGATTTGGTAGGGTCTGTGGTATTTCTTTAGGCACTGTTCTTGTTGGGGTGAGAGGGTGAACATTTGATATGGTGGTTGTGTGGGTTGTAGGATTTGAGGGGGTGGAAAGGGTGGTGGAGGTAGAGGTGGAGGAGTTGATTGCTTTTGCGGTTGAGAGGAGGGACCTGCCTTGGGTTGTTCAGGGCATATTTTTTTTTGCGGTCCCCTCCCCGCTGTCCCTTCTCCTCTTCAAATTAAAGTTGGTCTCCATCTCTTCCGGGGCGTTTGGTTTATTTTTCTTTTTTTGTTTTTTCGGAGATGTCTTTGTTGCTGCAGATGGTGCCGATGTTACTGGTGCGGGCGTTGCTGGAGTCTCTGTTGCTGGTGTGGCTGGTTTCGGAGTTATCGGTGGTTCTGATGTTGGTGTTGCTTCTGCTGCTACTACTGCTGCTGCTGCTGCTGTTTGGGCCTTTTTTTTTGAGGAGGGGATGAGGTTTTTTCCCCCTGCTTAGGGGATCCCCTCCTCTTTCTGGCCACCTCCGTCCAGGCCTCTTGATTGCTTGGTTTGAGCTGGGCTGGACCCGGGCCCTTGGCCTCCGCTTCTTTTCTGACTGTGTTGGTGATGGTGGCTGCTGCGTCCCCTGTTGTTGTCGTTGTTGTTGTTGTTGTTGACGTAGTTTTTTCTTTTTGGTTTTCAGGGCGCTGGGGGCAAAACTTGGCGATGTGGCCAATTTGCTTACACCCCCAGCACCTGGGGCGTCTTCCCTCCACCAACACAATCATCTGCCGATCCCCGCTGATCAGCATTTCAGGGATGGCTTTAAAACCATCCCTGGTCAGGCACAGCCGGAAGGCATAGTCCCCGTAGGCTGTCCCGGCCGGGGATCTGAGGAGGTTGAACTCCTCAACCTGGCCAAAGGCACTTAAGTATGCTGCCAGGACCTCCCCAGTAATAATGGCCGGGACATTGCAGATCGTCACGCGGAGCCTACGGGTGCCCTGATATTCCGGCTGTAGCCTAAAGTTCTTCGTAATTATATCTCTTTCTGCTGCTTTCGCCGCTTGTTGTTCTGTGGGAAACAGGACATCCCATGTTGCGAAACTTTTTCTGCAGAAGTACTGGCATGGGATGCCTGACTTCCTCAGCAGCTCTTCGAAAGAATCCTTATTGAGCCCCACCAGCCTTTTTGTTTTAAGGTCGGAAACGACCAGCGAGAGGACTCTTGGTATTATTTTGTCGGCTATTTCCGGGATGGGCAAAATCTCGTTTCCGTTAAAGTACTTGGCGTACTTGCCCACCCGGTCCTTCTCATAGTCAGCCGGTCCCCTCTGCTGGCCTTTCCAGGCTGTGGGGCTTTTTTGAGCCGGCTGTATTGGGCTGTCTTGGCTATCTTTGGTTTCTTGGGATTCGGCGGGGATCGGCAACGAAGGCCAATTTGCCCCTATCAGGCTTTGTGTCTTTGTTGACTTATTTGGAGTTGTTGCCCCCTCCATGGCTGCGAAAAAATAATAGCAGCCAGGAGGGTATGGTTAAACCTCCAACTGTAGCTTAGTATGGAGGGGGGGCTCTACAGTTTCAACTTAAAGAATGTCAAAAATAAAACAAGTGGAATGACACCACGCAAGTTAAAAGACAGGTAGAACCCCTGACAATCAAAAAATAAATGGTAAGGCAACAAAATAAAATCCGACTTATAACAACAAACAAAAAAGTCGGATAACAAGTGAAAAAAAAATAAAACAAGTCAGTCGTCAAAACAAAGAGTTCTCGGTAAGACTTGAAAAAAAATTAAAGTTCAAACAAAGTCACAAAAAAACAAAGTCTTACCGAGATAACAATTTTTTCAACAAGTAATCCAACAAGTAATCCAATAAAGTAACAACGCAGATCAACACTTTTCGTAAGAATAATAGAGAAGTTGTCTCTCCCAAGCAAGCTAAGCTCGGAGAATATGTTTAGGTTGGACGAGTCCATCTTTGGGGTATGATAGGATATGTCCCCATAACATTAATTAATACGGAACACACAATTTTTGTCAAATTTGACGACCTTAAATACCAATTTTTTATATTTCAAAAGAGGCCACCAGTTTAAAAATTGTCTTCTCATGATCTATGTTAACGAGGTCTTTGGTTCAAAAGAGAATATATCAGGTCCCACAACTTTCCTACTCTCTCTCTCTCTTGCATACACACACACACACACACACACACACACACACATATATATATATATATAAAGCGTATTTCATTAAACAATATAGAAATATTTTGTGTACCCATTTTTGTATATGTCCTTTCCAGTTGCTGCATTTTATTTTATAGTATCCTGTGAGAATTGTTTGATGAAACTCCTATCACTAACTGTTAAGCTAGTAGTTTATGCTCGATCTTGGGCCATCATCAGGAATGTGTATATTGCAAAAGTTATGTGACCTTTGAATGTTCATTACTACTTTATAAGTGTTTATTATTTATACTGGTGTGTTGTTGTAGCATTTTATTCGTTTCTATTACTTACTGCAGTAGTTAAAGACATTGAGTATATTAGTACTGGATTCGAAATTGATTCTATTGAGGTTGGGTTGTTTTATTCTGATATGGGGTACCTTGATAATTAGTAATTTTTTTGTTATTTTCTTTCTAATATTTTTGTTGTGTTCTCGGTATGTATCTATCTGATACCAGTTCAATAGCACAACATCTAAAAGAACATTCCTGCACCAAAACTGAGTTTCAGAAAATTCTTTCCCAACCCAAATATGTTTTGTGTTGTTTAAAAGAATCCTGGAAGCAGCTTTACGGTCACTCACCTACATTTTCACAAATTATTCCAAAAAGATGGACAAGTTGTGCGGGCAGTACTAGATATCTAAAGACTAAAGTGACGTTCTCAGAGAGACTTTTAAATGTGCATATACCGGTTTTGACCGACTAGCGAACACTTGCAAACATCAGGTCTCTGTTGAAACAGTTATACTGTCACGAAAACCTACCAGGAGCGTTAAACAATTGGTGAAAAGGACGGATGGCACAAGTGAATCAATGTACAATATGCTATCTGACCGACTTGATATATATATATATATATATATATATATATATATATATAAAAGTAAGTAAAGTTGGTGGGTGATTGTAGTCGAGGGCAACCCAAAGCGCCTTTTTCAATATCTACTACACCGAGTGGTAGGGGAGGGCTCTACTCCTTACCCCTGGATTGCTCCACTTCACCCTTGATACATACCTTATAATGCTTAGTGTTAAGCAAGGAGGTATCAAGTACCATTTTTAAGTTTTGGTTTGACTAGACCTATGATTGAACCCCGGTCTCCCAGACCATTGGCGAACACTCTACCCACAAGACCAATGGGGGTGACAGAGAGAAATACAGTGAACCACGAAATACTATACAGGTGACACATAAAAAAAGAGTGGCCCTCAAATAGAGCAACTACTCGACGAAATAATTTCAATTGCCACATGAAATAAATGATTTTATTATTATTCGCTGGCTTATAAGATTACACATGTGTAAACTTTACCCTTTTTCCCCTCTGGTACTATAGCTTCACGGCACCAAATGTGGTACTATAGCTTCAGGACACCTAGCTGGCCGCTGGTCTCGTGATTACCACATGTGTCGACTGGTCTTTCTCTGAAGATGGATGTGGTCCAGTCGATGAAGGTTGGAATTCGTGTTGGAGAGAAGAGAAATTGCCAAGCAAATTTTAAAAAATGACGAAAATAAGGCGTTTGTTATAAACAGTAAAAAACGTTTATTTACACAGTTGTTTAAATAATTTTTCATCAAACACCGCGAACTGGGGGTAAAAGTAGTTGACTGGCGGAGTTTTAACTGCAATTACACAGTGTCAAAATGGCGAATGCAATGGCTATAGTACCACACCCACATTACGGTTTGATTCCGTTTGTTTATTATTTAAAATCGTTTGTTTTCTAACAGAAGTTCCATATAACATAAATAATTTGCGTACTCTTGTATGATTTCAAGTATTCCTATCTAATATTAACAATCTACATAACAATATATATGGGATCAAATATCCCCATATAATAACAATGATTTATTCGCAATTACAAGATTTATAGTAACTATGAATATTCATTAAAAATCATACGGTCGCTCATTGTTTTTTTAAATTTTTATTTCAAGTAACTAATAATAAAAATCCTTCGAAAGTAAATTATAATTTCAATTAACAAATCTTTGTATAAATAATTTTCCCTCAATTAGTTGATATCGAACAATCCTATCAATAATTAATTATTTCCCATCAAATCTTTTTGACTCAAAATTTAGAACCCATTAGATACTAGAACCCCATGTCATAGGGAACCAAATAGAAATGGTAATGAAGAGATATTCCATCCGACCGAAATTGCCAGAACTGGAACCACACTTTTTGCAGCACTTTAGGATCATGGCTCCTTTTTGATCGAAGCAGGTTTTTACTTTTCTTAAGAGGCATTCTAAGCTACAATAACAAACCTGTTTTAACAGAAATGATTAGCAAATAGTTAAATAGTTTCAAGTCGTCCAATCAAGCATTCTTAATCATATCAATTAAGAATCATATGTTTACACATAGATATATTCTTCCACGTATTCCTATCCTATACTAATCTTTTTTTTTAAACAGATCTATTTGATAATTATATAAAATCCTTATAAGTCAGAGTTAGACTGAGAGTAATGGTAATCTATGTCTACTTCATTTTTCCTAGCACTCCAGTATTGATGCTTTGGCATAAACTTGAGTTTTTTGTTGTACACAGAACAACCGTTTTGGGGAGATATTAACCTTCTACAGAGGTTGAAGTCGGCGTTCTTCTTAATGCTATATCAAGTATGAAACACATTTGATGAAGATAATTGTAGCGACACGTGGCAAAATTCTCTGTGCGACTTGTTACATTACAGATTTTCAGATGGTATACACTAAATTCTTCGGAAAAAATTTAATTCTGTAGACAGCAACAGGCCCTGATGTTTTATCATATTTACCAACACCTCCGCTCGGGCAGGATATGACACACGGTCATTTTTTAAGCGGAGTTTAACAGGTTTGAATTCAGAGTTTTCCTTCTCCTAGACTAGTTGCCTCACCAAGGCTGAAGAACCCATAGCTAGAGGGAGAATAATTGGATTCATACCTTTCCCAGGAGGTATTAGTGCTATGTGAAATGCAATCACTTTCGTCCAGGATTTGAACTCGTGTCGCCGTGTTCATTTCCTACGACGATAACCATTACACCACGGGCACCTCCTGATGTTTTATTCTGAATGAAACGTTATATTTATAACACTAATATAGTAACAATTTAAGAAATATAGGCATTAAAATCTAATAGAGGATAGATATTAAGTTTTAGTATGCGAAGAAAACATGGAATAAGGATATAATAACCAATATTGGATAGAAAACAAGGATAATTTAAAGTTTAAACAAATATGATCAAGCGCTTCTTGCGAATACACCGGTTCAAATCAGATCTCTTCTATTTAGGCATTAGAATCAACATGAGCTCATCTAAAACATATTTCATGTGTTTTAATTAAAATGGTGTCATTTCTTCGTTATACAGCAAGTTTGAAATTAGTATTGCAGTTCATATACGTCGGTAGCAAAATCTCCTCCACAGAAACAAATGTCAATACACGCATAGTTAAAACATGAACTACTTATGAAAGGTTATCAACTGTATGGAAATGTTATCTCTCTAATAAAAGTAAAACAAGAATTCTTACAAACAATATTCGTATTAGGACTATTATATGGTTTCACCGCATAGATTTTAAGGAAATGCTTTAAAAAAAAGCTAGATAGGAAAAAAACAAACACGTATGATGCATACAGTATTGAACAAATCCTGGAAGAAGCACCTTATAAAATAGAACTTGTACGACCAATTTTTTTACCATTTCGTAATTCAAAAATGACGAGAAAGTCATGCCGCCCACTGCTAAAGAAATTAGTACGTACAACACATAAGTTACATTATGGACGACTACACATGGACACACCATTGTTAACCGACCAGATGAATCTTACATACATCTGTTCTGTTTGGTTATTAGGTGCCGTGTGTAGGACTTTGTATGGCTGATGATGGATTTGGACGGGTGGCATGAGAGAAAGAGAAAGAGAGATAAGTCGAGAGAGAGAGAGAGAGAGAGAGAGAGGAGGGATTCAAAGGAATCGTGCTATCAGTATGTCTTAATGATGATGATTATGATGATGATAACGATGAATGAAAGAGATAGAAAAAGTAGGTTAATGTGGAAACTCATGAAATTTTTCTTTTCATTTGTGTCTTTGGTCCTTTTGTTTAAATCCAGGTTTGAAAGGTGCCGTTTAGTTAAGTGTCTTTCTTTGATTTCTTCTTTGCTGCCACATTTTGATTATGTTTGTGACAAACTTAGCGTCATTGAAACCATCAAACTAGACCAAAAGCCCAAATTAATGGGCAATAGCAAAATTAATGGGCACACAAATTGATTGTAACCTATTTAAAAAAAAAAATTAAATGACCTTTCAACTATTCATTTACAAATCATATAAGTATATTCATTTAACTGTGTGCAAACATGATTTACTGTAAATAAAATTGTTTGCGTTTGATAGAAATACTTTAAACCAATTAACTGTATGCAAAGAATGAGCTTAGACTCGTGTCAGATGTTATCGATAAAATGTTTACAAACCATATATATTTAATATAATGTATAAATAGAATTTGGCAAAAAATAACCTACAATTGCTGATAAGCCAGAAAACCAAACCAAACCATACCAAACCAAGGATATCCCCTACGAACATGTTTAAAGTTAATTTAAGTGTCCTCCACTGACGGACAGTTTTGTTGTATCCCAACTCTTCAGTGTGGCTAGACACGCAAGATGCTTCAAGGTGAGATCGAAACCCTGCTGATTTTACGTCAATCAGACATCTTCCCCAGACCCGTCGTGATTCTCAGTAAAGACACATTTATACCTCTATATTTCTACATATTCGTTATCAGCTAGATGGGGAGCTCAATTCTAGCGAAGAGCAATTAAATTTCAGTTTATGTGGCAGCCGGCAAATATCCCGACTGGAGGGCTCAACACACAGCGGGGAGCATACATATAGTCATCAACAGACATACAGTTTTGTTGTATCAGAACTCTTCAGTGTAGCTATACCCGCGAGATGCTTTAAGCTGAGAGTGAAACTCGGCTGATTTTTATTACAGTCGGATATATTACGCCAGAGCCATCT
>OY757919.1:5186345-5218845 GCA_963585895.1 Sepioteuthis lessoniana | reverse complement strand
AAGGTTGTCTTGTGTATAAGACTAAAATATATCTCATGGTAAGGCTCCAGATGTAGAAATGTAGAATGAGTCGATTGCTCTTTTCGTTGCCATTACTGCCAGATCCACTCTGACCTGGAGTGGCAGTAACTTATAGGGTTACATCTATGGATCAAATAGATCCCTTTTAAGTGAGGTGCCCGTGGTGTAATGGTTATCGTCGTAGGAAATGAACACAGTGACAAGAGTTCAAATCCTTGACGAGACTGATTGCATTTCACATAGCACTAATACCCTTGGAAAAAGTATGTATCCAATTATTCTCCCTCCAGCTATGGGTACATAGTAGGGCAGACCAGGTTCTTCAGCCTTGGTGAAGCAACTAGTCTAGGAGAAGGAAAACTCTTTATTCAAAACCTGTTAAACTCCGCTTAAAAATTGACCTTGTGTCATACCCTGCTCGAGCGGAGGGGTTAGTAAATATAAATAGATCCCTTTTAAAAAATTCGTATACAATAAGACCACTAGCAAAAATAATCTTTAACAACAACACAAAAATAGTAAAAAAGAATGTACAATAAAGACGATTCCCAAACTTCTGGATTCCCTAACATCATGATATAAACAATGCAGGACGGATACACATAAGGATAAAATGAATGAATCAATCAATCAATCAATCATATTAATTTTTCGTTGGTATATCTATTTGTGAGTCTAGTAGTTGTATTTGCTCCACATTAATAGGTAAATGTGTACATCATATCTATCCACCCTTACAATGACCCTGTTGTATAGATCTATTGTACCCGTGTGAATTCGGCCCAGTCAACTGGGGCTGCAGAATACACTGACACCACCTCTACAGAGTGGTAAGATCCCCCTAACAAGTGTCCTGGATATGACACTAAACAATCTGGTGGTGAGTCTCCAGTTTTAGAGTTTGGTGATTATAGATTTCCCCTTCATTGCCATTGCTCCCAAATTAACTCTAAACTTTAGTAGTAACAACTGAGAGGGTCATATCTATCGGTCTATTTTGACATTTACACTGTCGACCAAAAATCACTTACGTTAGATCAAATATTTCAAAGTAGAACTTTTTCACACACACACACACACGCGCGTGGGCGCGCAGGGTGTAAACAAATGACTGATGTATAACTGAATTTTTATAAATATATAGCAATACTTGCAACCAATTAACTGTATGCAACAAATGAGTAATGCTGAATATGTAAAATGGATTTTACATTCTCTCTCTCTCTATATATATATATATATATACCATAGGTAAATAAGGCTATTTGCGAAATGCACATAGGACGTCCATTACATATATACATAACGTAGAACACATAAAAAACATAGGAATATGGATATTCGGAAACACGTAACGACTTCTTGTTCTGGTACGAAACCTTTTTATTAACTTTGAGTTAAAGGTTTCGACGTAAGGGGGAGAGACACAATCTTGCTATGCTGTCTTATTCATCTGGCCCCCATCTCGTGCGGCTCCCATAGGGCGCAAATTCGCCTGCTTCGGCGAGCTCGCAAAAGTCGAACCTCCTCGTTTCGTGTCTAGTTTCCAACTCTGTTACTTTTTTCAAATCTCCCACAAACCTCCGCGCGCTTCCGGTGCGTGATGTCACCCGCACCCTATCACCCCGTTCCGTCATCTCGGGCTATTGTGACATCTCTGAGTGGCACGTCCTCCCCGCACGCGCGTTACCACCTAAATCAAGATTTCCACCTAACTAACCCATGTGCTGAACCGAAAGGTTCTCAGCCTAACTAAACCTAAAGGCATGAGCCGAAATCCCTCGGCCATTACGTTATAAATAGAATTATTTGTGGGAAATAGCAATAATGAATGTGTGCCTAGATTGAATTATTGGTATTTCATAGCAATGCTTCGAACCATTTACCTGTGTGCAAATAAATGATTAGTGGTAAATAGAAGAATTAGTCTAAAATACCAAGGTCTGTAGCCATATGACTGTCTACAAACAAATGATCAATATTGAATAGATTTATTAGTGTTTGATAGCTATACTTGGAACCGTTTAACAGTGGAGAAACAATTCCAATACTTGCGTATAAATAAAATAGTTCTAACCCATTTAGAAATGAAGCCACCAACAGAGCATTCACTTACAAATCATGTAAGTATATTCATTTAAATGTCTTCTTACAAATGACGGATGTTAAATTGTTACAGTAACATTGCAATGCATGAAAGCGTTTAAATCTTTACAAACAAATGATTAATATTAAATAGAATTAGCTGAATTAGATAGAAATTGTTGAAACTGTAAGCAAAAAATGAGCTCAGACTCGTTTAATTTTTTTATCGAAAAAATGTGTAAACTCATATATATCTAAATTACACACACACACACACACACACACATACACTCACACACACACATACTCAAATATATATATATATATATATATATATAAAGGATTTGGCATTGAATACTCTACAATGGTTGATATGACCAACCAACCAACCAACCGTGCGAATATATATCAATCGACTTAAACGAGTTAAATGTATTTTAAGCATATATTGTTGTATACTATATTACGCGCATACAAATACAAATATACACGAGAACATAATCAACTGATAATGACGACTTCAATAACGAACGAATACACTTCTTTATAAAAATATAAACCTTTCACACTTTATTCCCGAAAGGGTGATGTTTGTTGTGTGTGAGAAATGAGTGGGGAAAAGGACGGACTGCCACATTGACTCAAGTTCTTCTTCTCGGCCATAGTTGCACCTCTTTCGCATCTTGGTTTGGGTTGCTCAACCGGAGGTCACTAAGGGCCCAAAGCCCTCTGTCTGGAGCCGGTTCTCACTTCGGCATCCTGTCTTCAACTAACTCGAATCGTCTGGGCACCTGGTTATATTATTGTCTCACATCCACCTGCTTCCGCTGTTCTTCCGCTTATTTACACAGGTGCATCTCTTGATTGACGGCTCGGTCGAGGGTCAATATATAACAATATCTAAGTCGTTTATACTCGTATTTACTCATCAGTAATGTGTATATCTATGTCTAACTTCAACTCGTACTTATACTTTTGGCCGTCCAGACATTTTGGTACGGAACAATTTGGTATGGGACAATTTAGAATAAAGAAGATTTCGCACAAGATCATTTCGGTTCTAGTACAATTAGGTACGCCTTTAAAAAAATCCTTAGAGTCATAAACGTCTCTTTTAGGGAAACCAATTTTGTTCATTGAAGCTATTTCATATTTTCTGTCATATCACTGTTATTCCATGGAATAGAGCTTACACAAGAAAACTGTTAATTTCAGGGAACAAATGTTTAGTGACGTTATTCTATCTTTTAAGTTATACAACGATTATTCCTTTGATAGGGACAGACTGTCGGGAACTGACCATTTCAAGTAACAAACATTGTTAAGTGAGGTTGTTTTACATTTTAGCGTATCTTACATTTGGTACACTCATAGTCCAACAAAAATAATGGATTTCTTAAAAGCAATTGTTCATGATATAAAAATTTGAAACACATTCAACGTAATCTGTACGATAATAAAGACTAAAATTTATTTTGCCTATTTATTTCATTAAATATGAGATTTCTGTATGCTAAATCTTTTGAGAGATTTTGAGAAATGTTATAATAAATGAAATTTTCTTTAATCCTCTGGGGTGTCCTCGTGGCGTAATGGTTAAAGCGATGGACTGCGGGATCGTAGTAAGCGAGTTCGTACTCCAGTTTCACTATTACGTTCACTTTCGGGCAAATACTCTTGGGAAAGGTATGAACCCCCTTATCCTCTCAGCTATGAGTTAAATAGTACCACTATTGTTCTTCTCGGAGAATGGCTCTGGCATTAAATAACCTAGAAAGGTTGATATGCCATTAAACAAAGAAACCAAACCAAACCTTTAATCCTCTGAAAAGTTAGCGATGAGCAAAAAGACAAAAACAGGTTGAAGGGTAAATAGATGAACACATTACTAAACAAGCAAGAGGGGAGGTCAAGTGATTCATATGTATGCGTATGCTGGACACTGCTGGAGAAGTCGGGGATGAAATCATAAGCGGCATACTCCTTTGGACCCTTTCACATGAACGAGCAAAGTCAAGACGACCAGCTAGAACCTATATACAACAACCGATACAGGATGTAGTCTTGAAGAACCACCGGAGGCGATGGACAATTGAAACGGGTAGTGACAGAAGGTCAGGAAGATCCGTGCTGGTGGTGTGACATGAATATATATATATATATATATATATATATATATATATATATATATATAATCAAGGAAACCATAAAAATGTTAAAATTTAGCAATTCCCTGATACTTTTACTTTCGAATCCCTTGTAGGCGCATTTATCCTTTCGGTTATATAGATTCCAGAATTACATTTAAAATTCCTGATGTCGCAAATAAATACTTACGAATCTTTGAGTGTCTGATTAGTTTTCGAGAATTAAAACCTCATGGGCATTTAGAATAGAAATACTCTTCCAAAATAAATCAAATCAATAAGTAAAAGTGTAATATAGGTTTTTATTTAACTTCCCACTCAGCTAAAATGTGACACAAGATCGTTTTAATGTCGAACTGAGCAAAAAATACTCAACCTTTATCTCTTTTAGACGAGGGAATATATGTATTAAGTAAACCATCTATGAACGTAGACAGCTAAATTGATTACGACGTTCTTATGAGCTCGAAAATCGATCGTTGTACAGTATTATATTTATCTTGGCAGAAAGAAATATATAAAACTTAGATGAGGTGTCTATCGGAATCTGGTTTCATTACTGTCTTTGTGACATGTAAAAAAACAAACGAAACGACTGATAACAGTAATCGTAAGAAAAATATGATAGTTTCATTGAAGAGAAAAGACATTTAAACGATATGCTTTTTCTATATTGTCTTTAAAAGTTAATGCTGTTCTTTTACAGTTTCCACGGAGTTTCCGAAAGAAATATATTCACACACACACACACACACACACACACACACACACCTGATATTTAGTTTAACGTAAAGTTGGTCGGGTTTCAATCCCAGCCTCAAGCGTCCTACGTGTCTAGTCACAGTGAAGAGTTGTGATACAACGAAACAGTCTGTCTGTGGGTGACAATTCCCGTCTATGTAGCCTTGAACACATACAGGGAGTGATGGACATTAGTGACGGGTGTTGAGAGAGGGTCAGGGAGATCTGTGTTGGCAGCACGACATGATGAAGTGATATATATTGGAAAAGAGCTTTAAAAGGCGTGTTCATATCTAAAATACGTAAATAATCTTAAAATCGATCTAATATATCTTAAAACAATTTTAAAAAGAGTTCTCTTTGTTTCGTCTGCATTTCATCAGAGAATTTTTTTCTCCTCGTACCGATTCTCTTGGGTTATGGTAAAAACTCTCCGTTTTTTTGTTTGTTTTGTTTTGTTTCTTCCCTCCTATTTTCATTTCGGTTGTCCACAGCTCCTTTTTAGAAATCCTAATGTACCAGTTCAGCAGTATAAAATTCTCCAATGATACGTAGATGAAACAATGAAACTTTTTTTAGTATTGCTTTAAGATACTTTACATCGATCTAAAATGGTTTTATATATTTCAAAAATGAACACGCTTTTAAAAGCTCTTTTCCAATTCTGCAAATATCACACAATGTTTATATACATACGTATATGCTTATGCGCATATATATATATATATATATATATATATATATGTGTGTGTGTGTGTGTGTGTGTGTGTGTGTGTGTGTGTGTGTATAAAGGTGTCTGTCAGTGTTTGTGTTTGTCCTCTCCGCTGAAAGTGCCGAATAACGCAGATGGATAATACCTCCTCCTACGAGTGTCCTATATATGACTGTTAGAGATTTGATGGTGAGGTTCTAGTCCTCCAATTCCAGAGATTGTGGAATACCACTTTATTGTCTTTTTTTCCCAGGTTCATTCTCCGCCAGAGGAATAGTACTCGTTAAGATGATCATTTAAATGTTGAAATAACAGATGTTAACCTGAATTGTTTGTGTTACATAGCAATACTTGAAACCATTTAACTTTGAGAAAATGAATGAGTAGTTTTGAACAGAATTATTTGTCTGAAATTGCAATATCGGAAACTAATTTAGGAAATGATTGATACTCTATTGAATTGTTCAAGTTTGGAATAATTTAAACCATTTCTCTGATTGTTAAGAAATGAAATCTGATTTGTTTAAAATATTACCTATAAACAATTCGTTTAAAATCATAAACAAATACACACACACACACACACACACACACACACACCTATACACACACAACTATATACACATACGCACACAAACACACACACATACCTATACACACACAGTTATACACACACACACACACACACATATATATATACATATATACATATATATATATATATATATATATATGCATATATACATATATATATATATATATATATATATATATATATATATATATATAGAATGTGACTTTACTAACCTAAAATGAGTGATATACGACAAAATCCTACCAACCAAGTACGTGTGTCCTAGTTCAATTTTTTTCCCACGTAAATCAGTCTATAAAGGATTTATGTCTATGAAATAGAAAAAAAAAATAGAAAAAAAAACAACAACTATGTTGAATACAAATTACATACATACATACATACATACATATTTGTGGTGGATGTATGTGTTTGTGTGTCTGCATGTATCTGTCTGCCTGTCTGTACATGTGCAAATGTGCCCTTGCTTGTCCGTATCTGTCTAAGTGTTTTAAATAGAAAAAATATCCATTGGGCTGTCGTTGAACAGCATGTGTGCCTTGCAGACAGGTTAGACTGCACCCGCGTAAAAAGGTGGGGTATCCGATGTTTGGCACTCAACTGCATCTGATGGCCACGCTCGAGTTCTGCAGATTATGTAGTGTGAAGTACTCCTTCATTGCCATTACTCCCAGGTTCACTCTGACCACTAGTGATAGTGTTCGTTAGTGTCCGATCTTAGGATTAAAAAGATCAGTTAAATAATCATTAGTATTCAATCGTCCTGCGGGTAGAAAAACCATTTAAGAAACAGCTGCACGAAAAATGCGAGTATGAAAAATATGGAGATGATTGCTCGACTCTCATGCATAAATTAACCCAAGACGGTTTCTCGTGGCGTTAAAGACAACCAATCAATCATTGAACTTATTTGCTGAATGATATAACATAATGTTTAATATTTATGACATTATGCAACTTTTGCTAAACATAAATTTACACTTAGATGTGTGAAAATATATTTCTTGTGAATGTATATACTTATACACCAGGGTTTGTAATCATTGAACTGTGCTTGAAAATGTTTTCACTGGATCTTATTTTTCGTATTTGAAAAAAAATCATTGTAAGAAATGATATCGGCATGCATAAGATACAATCTGATCTAATTTATTTTGGGCTCGTGAGGCTAATTTCTTGTTTTATTTTTTTTATTCACTTTTAGGAATCAGGTTTTCAAATTTCCAAAATAAATTACTTCCTCTATCTGGCCAAAAGAGAAAAGTTTCCGGGTCGAAAATTGTTGTATATTTCTATATAGTTGAATTCATTTCTTTTGCGAAAGAATATAAGTTTGGCAGCGCACACACACACACACACACACACACACACACACACACACACATAAAGATATATGTATACATATGGATGAGTATATATATATATATATATATATATTGCAACACATTCTCCAAAAGGTAAGAAAAATAAAATAAAGAATATAAACGAAATCCATACATTTTCTAAAATTGGATTCTCTTCAACGTAAAAAAAGGTGCTAAAAGATACACTAGACGAAGTTATTAATAACATATGCATTCAACTGAATGCATATACTTTTATTTATTCGCACACATATTCACACGTTACACTTGCTCTTCTGAAACGGCAGAGCGGTAAAGTAAGGTGGGTTTTGATCCTAGCTTAAAGTATCTAGTGTGTCTAACCACACTGAAGAGTTGTGATACAACGAAACAGTCTGTCCGTGGATTACAGCATATATATATATATATATATATATATATATTAACAAACTAGAAAACCATCAAATCAAAACTAATATTAGAAAGATATATTCAACCAAAGTTATCTACAGCTTTTATTATTGTCATTTTGATTCCTATGGTTCACCTGCGAATTCCTATCAATATGGATTGTTAAGTTTTACGGAGTTTATATTTCCCTTGAAAAATAGATAAAATCATAGAAAAGAATTATACACACCTTGATAATCTAATTTTCTGATACTTCTAAACATAGTAAGTAAAAGTATATACGCAACATAACAGATTATCTTCGGAAATGAGATAATATTACAGACCGCTAATTTAATCAAAGAAGTATACGTTTGTATTCTGTTTTGGATAAAGATTTGACGTTCCTTTTCTATGAAAATGTTCCATTCATTATCAATGCGATATTACCAGTTGATTTTATTTAATTTATTTTGTTAATTACTGTGTTAGGCTAAGGTCATATTATTCCCGTAGAAAATATATCACAAATTATAAAACTTTTCTTTTACATCTACATTAAACATTTGAAAAAAATCAGGATCCGGTCCATTATTAAAAAGAAGTGAGAATGTAGTTATATTTATCCAGGCAGAAATTAACAATGTATGAAACTTTTATATTTTTCGAAAAATAGACCTTTGCGTTAAACACAATAATTTTAGTGAGTTTTTCATTGACTCAATCCACTTTTAAACTCGTAATTTTGATATTATCGGAAACGGCACGATAATATTTCTTTTAACGTTTACATGAGACTCTTTTTAATAATTCAAACACTAAATAGCTGAACTGAACCCAAGTTTACTATTGCCCAGTCGGCTGGGGCTGTAGAATACACCGACTGCACCTCTGCAGAGGGGTAAGACTCCCTCCCCAACGAGTGTCCTAGATATGACACTAAACAATCTGATGGTGAGGTTCCAGCAGAGCTGGAGCTTTGGGGAATGCGGAGTACCTCTTCATTACCATTGCTCCCAGGTCCACTCTGGCCTGGAGTGGTAGCACCTGATAAGGGTCCTATCTATGGGTTAAATAGAACTAAACCGTGCTTCTTTCACTACACTGATTTTTGCATTTAAACTACGTATTTATGCTAAACTGACTTGTTTAAAATATAACTGTTTTGACATTGGAACTGCGTACTTGCGCTGAATTGAATTGCTCGAAATAGAACTGTTTTTGACGTCTTTACTGTGTACTTATGCTGAACTGAATTATCTGAAATAAAACTGTCAGACATTTAAATCTGTGTATTGCCCAGTCAGCTGGGGCTGTAGAATACACTGACTGCACCTCTGCATAGGGGTAAGACCCCCCTAACGGGTGTCCTGGATATGACACTAAACAATCTGATGGTGAGGTTCCAGCAGTGCTGGAGCTTTGGGGAATGCGGAGTACCCCTTTATTGCCATTGCTCCCAGGTCCACCCTGGCCCAGCGTGGTAGCACCTGATAGGGCCCTATCTATGGGTTAAATAGAACTAACAGCATACTTATGCTAAAATGAATTGAGTAAACTGAATAGCTTGAAATAGAAACGTTTTTGACAATTAAACCGTACCTACACTTAAACTGCGTTCTTATGCTTAACTGAATTATTTCAAATAGAACTGTTTTTCGACATTAAAACTGTATTTACACTTAACTGAATTATTACATATAACTGCTTGAATAATTTGAAATGGAAATGTTTTTGACAATTAAGCTGTGTACTTATGCTAAACTGAACTGTTATCAATAGAACAGATCATTTACATAAAAATGGATTTGGCGTTAAATAACCTACAAAGTTTGATATGCCATAAATCCAAACAAACCAAACCAAACCAAACCAAGTTCACTACCCCTAAATACATAGTTATATTCACTACAAACATAAGTACCAATATTTTATAATTTCTACTTCAACAGATATTATTAGGCATTACCTATTACCAAAATTTGATGCCCCAAAACATTCTAAACATAAAAGCAAACCATCTCAAGGTAAAAATTAAAATCGTATCAATAGATATAAAGGTAATATATATATGAAAGTAAACAATATATATATATATATATACATGAACATAAAAAATGTACATATAAAGGTAACTATATATATATATATATATATATATATATATATATATATATCTAGTATCTACATATAAGAAGGTATCATAAAATAACTGATGTTTATACAACAGCATTGCTTCTAACAAAGCCTGCATCAGATGATAACTTTGGGTTCAGGCATGGTTTCGGGGCCGAAATATATATATATATTCAGTGTATATATATATATATATATATATGTGTGTGTGTGTGTGTGTGTGTGTGTATATATATGTATGTATATATATATATATTAAAATGCAGATTGATGATTAAAATCGCTGCTTAAATTTTATAAATGAATCATCTTAAACACGGTTAAAATCATTGTCTTCAAATGTCGTACCAATATTAACATTTTTTGAGCGAGGACAGTAACTGTTACCACCAAGTCTTTAAATGTTGAGAGGTGATGGTCACGGTCGTTTGGCAGGCAAGGATTCAAAGTTGAATAATAGCGTTTTCTTGTTCACAAATGGAATAAATTCTACACATGCAAACCAACGAAATTCGTGTTCAAATATAACCTCAACTGCAGTCGTTGAAAGCTCTCATTCAACCTGTTCATTGAGCACATAAATCATTTCTTAATCTCTGAATTGATCTCACCGATATTCGCGACTATGACGAACGATGTTCAAAAGTGTATGTACCGGGGCATAACATGAGAGATTTCCCACCATTATTAAACGATCTTTATCATCATTTTCGACATCTTGCTATTATAAAAAGTGAAATGCTGATAAAATTTCAGAAGAGATTTAACAAATCTATAACTATTTTAATAGGATATTAGAAACACTATTACGTGAGATAGAAAGTAGAGAGAGATGAGCAAACAAAAAATTAAAAAATGTGTCCGTATTTATAGTTGAAAGATTTCGCTTATAACTTCAAATGAAAAGTATCCTTTTAGTTTTAAGGATTGTTTTTTCATTGGAATTCTTTTTTTAGTTCACATTTAGAATAATACTCAAGAATATGAAACCGTATACTGGTAAAAAGATTTAAAACATTTTCTATTTTTTCTTTTGGTTTCCCATAAATTCTCATATTTTCCAATTAGCGTTAAATTACAGAATAATATTTTAACTAATAATTTACACAAAAACATAACAGGATAGTTTTCATTCCGATTCTCATTTAAGAATTTAATTATAAAAGAATCTAAGAATCCATGTATTGAATTATTCTTTTATTTTAGGATGCCTACTCGGCTAAGGCCGAAAAATACACCGACTGCATCTGCAGCATATCGGACCGCTGAAAAAACAAAGAAAAACTCTTAGATATATAAAAATATAATTTATATTTTTATTCTTCGACGGCGATGATTATGTGTAGTAGGAATACAGTCAGAGAGAGTTCGCACATATATTTCTTCTATGGCGGACATCCTTTCTGTGAAGTAGTGCGACGGCCGGAGAACACACACACGGAGGAACTGACAGGTCTGTTTGAGTGACCAGCTGGTCTCTCCTTTCGCTTGAGAGACAAGCGGATCTCAGCCTTCAATCATAAATTACAGACCTTAAATTGTCTTTCGAATCCGATGATTACGCCTCTTTGTCCACGTATTTTTCTGTTTGTGGCTGGTTATCGGAACTTACATACTTCCGTTTTTGTTTTTCGGTTATTTGTTAATCTTATCTGCGAACGGAAATATCTGTCACTCTGTCCCTGGGCAATAAATTACATTCAATCTCCTTTCTTTCTTTATTTCTTTCTTTGCATATAATACTTTCTTTCTTTCTTTCTTTCTTTCTTTCTTTCTTTGTACATTATTCACTCCTTTTTTTCTTTCTCTCTTTCTTTCTTTCTTTCTTTCTTTGCACATTATTCATTCATTCATTCTTTCTTTCTTTCATTCTTTCTTTCATTCTTTCTTTCTTTCTTCGCATATAATTCTTTCTTTCTTTCTTTCTTTCTTTGCATATAATACTTTCTTTATTTCTTTCTTTATTTGTATATAATTCTTTATTTTTTCTTTGTACTTTATTCACTCTTCTTTCTTTCTTTCTTTGCATATTATTCATTCATTCTTTCTTTTATTCTTTCTTTCTTTCTTTCTTTGTATATAATTCTTTCTTTCTTGCTTGCTTTGCAAATTATTCTTTTAATCTTTCTTTCATTCTTTACGTATTATTCATTCTTTTAATCTTTTTTTCTTTCTTTCTTTGCATAATATTCATTATTTTAATCTCCTCGTTTTCAAGAGTTTCTTCCTTTTAATTTCTAGATAAGCCAGAGATTATAGGCAATAAATCATATTCTCTTCCCTGTGAAACTACTTTGTTGATGTTATCTTTCGACTGCACTGAATCTGCTAAGTTAATCGTCGCCAATTAAGCCAGTATATTACACATCTTTGCATAGGGGTTATGCCCAGTCCCAACGCGTGTGCTGCTGGATATGCATCAGATCACGAAGCTTGAGACATTCAGTTTAAGAGAATAGGGAGTTTCTATTCATTCGTTTTACTCCTAGCTACACTTTGACCTGGTAGTAGTACTTTTAGGCTTCCATCTAAGGGTCAAGTCAAACTATTTTATCATTTACTATACCTTGAACCATTTAACAGTGAACATCCAAATGATTAGTTTTTAAACTGATCGATAACTCTTTGATAGCAATGTTTGAAGACATTTAACTGTATGGAAATGGAACTATCAGTATTCAAAATACTTAAAGCCATTGAGCAGTGAAATTGAATTTTCAATGTTTGATAGCAATACTTGAAACCATTTAACTGTGCGCAAAGAATGTTCTTCGGCATACGCATATATATATATATATATATATATATATATATATATATATATATATATATATATACGTGAGCCAAATCACATTTTATGCGCACAGTTAAATGGTTTCAAGTATTGCTATATATATATATATATATATATATATATATATATATATATATAAGTTTTGTCATTAAATTACCAACATAAGGCATAGAATAACCCCATAGAGGTTAACCATCCGTTAAAATTCATCAAGCATCAATAATTTTATTTTGGGATATTTCATTTAAATCTCAAATATTATTTTAAAACAATATAAACACAAATTACTAAGATATTTGAAACACAACCCTAATTTTATTTTCTAAAGGATTTAACTCTTTTCTTAATTGATTCCTTAATTACAATGATGAAAATGAATTTGTTTTTAATTTACTTTCTTTTTTACTTTATAAAAAATTAAGAATAAGACAAAACTATGAATTAAAAACGTGTCCTTATTTTTACATGGAAAATTTCGTGAATTTGTTCAAATGAAAAGTATTCCTATATTTTTTTTTATAGTGTATTTATTTATAACAGGTTTTTGAGTTACACCGATCAAAGTCTAGATTTATTCTTAAGAAATATGAATAAAATCTGTTTAAAAATCAGTGTTCTAGTAATCGATAAACAATGTTTTTCTGTAAATTTTCTTATTTTCTTACCCTCTACAATTCTCAAGTTTTAGGTCGGTACAATAATCAAAAAAAAAAAAATATCTAAACAGACAGGAATCAAAAATATAAAATTTTCCCAATTATTTTTTTTTTGTTTACATTTGAAATAGTGATTTAAAAAACGCACTCCTTAGTTTGGAAATCTTTAAATAAATTTTAAAGGTCGCAGAATAATTAAGAAATTCATTTTAGAATAAATTCTAAATTACAAAATAATAATTTTCAAAAAAGCATTAAATTCAAATTTTGCCAAAGTAATGTTATCTAAATATGACGCGAAGAAATGTTAAGAATTCGAAAAATTGATTTATATCTAATTATTGATTTATATCATTTAATCAGTGAGAAATTTTTTTTTTCTTACCATAAACATACCAAAGTGTTTGTGAGATATTAATGATGGTTGTCTTACTTTTCCCGAGTTTACACGTACCCATGCTGACCCGATTCCATTATATATATATATATATATATATATATATATATATATATATATATATATATATATATATATATATGTATGTATGTATTTTGTGCATTTCATTATTCTGTGTTTGTCTACCGAGAAAAAAAAATATATATATATATATAAAATTGGCGACCGTAGATGAGGGTGACTCGAAGGCTTACTTTTTCAATGGCAAATTCAAAGAGGTGTAATGGACATTACTCTGCATTGGTTAACTTAGTCTTGATCAATATCTTATAGTGCTGAGTGTTAAGCAAGAAGTTATCATTTCCATTTTTTAGTCTTAAATATAATTCGACTTGGGGTTGAAAACGGTCTCTCGGGCTATTGGCGAACACTGTACCTCGGTCAATATATTCATATTTGAATGTTGACTGATGAATTAAATTGTTTTAAAAGACTTTATGAATATAATCATAACAAATACCTTTTAAAGTAATGTTCTAAAAGATCGCGCGAATATTTTAATTTCTTTAAGCGATGACTGTTTTCGTTTTCTATTTTAGATTGGAAAGGTAGTGGTTACAGTCGTTGCAGAAGAACGTATACCGTTAAAAGAAGCGTCCGGCGATATATATATATATATATATATTACCGGATGCTTCTTTTCACGGTATACGTATGGATACAATACTTGGAGGCTTACTAAACGGCGGGAGAAGAAGCTAGACGGCAATTACACAAGGATGTTGCGAGTAATATTGAACAAGTCCTGGCGGCAACACCCCACAAGGCACCGACTATACGGCCACCTGCCTCCCATCAAGAAAACTATCAAAATTAAACGAACCAGACATGCATGACACTGCTGGAGAAGCAGGGACGAGCTCATAAGTGATGTACTCCTATGGAACCCCACATATGGCCGAGCAAAAGCGGGACGACCAGTTCGAACATATATACAGCAGCTATGTGAGGATACGGGATGTAGACCTGAAGACCTGCCGGAGGCGATGAACGATAAGGAGACGTGGCGAGGAAGCGTCACGGATATCCGTGCTAGCGGCACGACATGATTATATATATATATATATATATATATATATATATATATATTAGAATTATATATATATATACATATTATAGAATTTTCGCCAGTGGTCTAGGAGACTGGCGTTCATTCCCAAAGACTTAAAAAAGGTACTCGGTGCAACCTTGCTTAACACTCAGCATTATAAGGTACAGATCAAGGGTAAAGTGGAGTAATCCAGGGAAGGGAATAGTGCCTTCTCCAACATATAAGTGTAGTAGCTATCGAAAAGGGTGCCTGCATGTCACCCTCGACTACAGTCGCCAATTTTACTTATATATATATATATATATATATATATATATATATATATACGTTTGCATATCGATGATTTAAATCGGTTTTTAGATATTTAAAAAAAATGGTAAATTTTAATCGACGTCTATTTTCACTGCGTTTTTATTTTTAAATAAATTGGAAAAAAATACAATAACCAATATATAACATTCTCGTTAATGTTAAACTATATAGTATAATCCGTAATAGCAAGGCTCTAGCGTCGAGGCATTATTCCTTTTCTTTTTAATAAAAGGAATTATTTTACATACGTCGCAATACAGGGTTTATTAATGATTATACTCGACAATCGAATTTAAATTGTAAAATAACTTGGTCGCGATTAAATTAAATCAATGAGATTTTGCCATACTGGCCTCTGTTACAATTTCCTCGTTGTCTAGAACGTTAGGACTTTAAAGAAAATATATTTTAATTGAATTTATCTCCTGCAGGCGATCCTTGTCTATCACAGCTGTCTCTAAGTTTTATATTGAAATATAATAAACAAATCTGAAGATCCCAGCAGGACGTCTACTTAATTGTGTTAGCATTCCCATTCTTTCTCTGCCTCTGTCTGTCTGTCTGTCTGCCTGTTTCATACAGACACGTATACACATACACACACTCAGACACATACACTTAAAGAACAAAACTGAAATGCACGTATCTAAGATCAGTCATCTGCAATACAGACACACACACACACATACACACACACACACACACACACACATATATATATATACATATGTTTTTATATTTTTATCATTATATAACTGCTCTATCACAGATAATGAGCACTCTCCAAAATATACCTCATTTGGTCTGCCACAAGCCAACAAGTGAGATAGTGATGACAATACAATGTTATAATATATATATATATATATATATATATATATATATATATATATATATATATATATAACATGAATCAGAATATCATCAAGCAACCCTTGAAAGATATATGATGACCTCTTGCAGAATCACATTTTCTGATCTTGACGCTTGAAACCTAAATTTATAAGTTCTTACCCGTAATTTTTTATTTACTATATTATTATTGTTATGTTTTCTCCAAAGTTAGTTATGTCTATCAATTTTCGTATACTAAGTTTGTTCGAAACGGTTTTTGTTACAGTTTATATATATATATATATATATATATATATATATATATAAAGTTAGCCCACTGTAATCGAAGATGACCTGAAGGCTCCCTTTTCAATCGTTACTACACCGATGTGTAGGGCAAAGCATCGCTCATTTTCTTTTAATTGCACCACTCAGCCTTGATCCATACCTTTTAATGCTGTGAATTGAGCAAGGATGCATCATGTACAATTTTTTTAGTCTTTGGAATGACTCGACCTAGGATTGAACCCCATCCTCTTCTCAGTGATTTAGAAGGACACCACAGCGTCATATCTATTGAATGGACGACGAAGGAGACTCTAATAGATCTTTTATATAACTTTATTCTATTACAAAATAACTTTATATGGTTTTAGGGAGCGTAAGAATATATTTTATTCTTCTGTACCCAAACGCTTTGGAACATTTTCTGGCTATTGTCAAGAACAAAAAGGCACGAATAGTGTTGTTTTCAAACAGATTTCGGTATCTCTCTGTACGACACAATGATTTATATTATAATGCAGGGAGACAATAAATAATATAGCCTACTCTAGGTGTAGGCATGTTCTTTGTCACATGACAATCTCAGAAATCCATTTGCCTTTGTTCTGTGAGGAGAAGAGACATTATTTCTTGCCAAGGCATTATACAATAAATCCGATGAAGCTTTGAACATTTAATTATCAATCAATTTCAAGATATCCTTTACCGTTTTTGTAACCCTTCCAAATAAGGTTTTTTCGAAGAAGAAAATTTGCATATTGATGTCTGTTAAGATACGTTTATGAATTCTTTTCATTCGAATTTGTATGTATACGTATACGTTAAATAATTCTGTATATGTAAAAGAGCTTTATCTTCTCTTCCGTTTATTCAGTGTTCGTATATCAAAGATCTACTAATACTAATATCCGTCTTTTGTGAGAGGAAATTCGTATAAATATCATCTCTCTCTCTCTCTCTCTCTCTCTCTCTTTCTCTACGCAACCAGATTTTAACATTGCCATGTAAACAATTAAAACAATAGATGTTAAACATATATTTAATTACCTAATCGATATCACAGTGTTTTTGAAGGGAGAAGACATTTACAGTTTTATATCTCAGTTTTTTTCGAAGACACTGGAAAAAATGGAGAAAACTAAAGCTCATTTACTTCTTACATACTTTTTTTTATTTGTTTAGAATATATATATATATATATATATATATATATATATATATATATATATATAGGGGGAAGTAAATATTGAGAATGAATCTTACAGTATGAAAATAAAAGAAAAGCAAAGTAATCTAAAAGTGATGAATTATTATCAAATCATCTGCCGTTGTTCTAGCAGCACTTGTTATACCATCTTAAAGTCCTGATGAAGGTTTACTAAAACCGAAACGTTTTAACGTTGACTTTTCCTTATAACATGCATATGTGTGTGAGTGAGTGCGTGTTTGTGAGTGAGTGTGTGTCTGGGTGTGTGTCTGACTATGTGCGCGTTTGAGCGATTTTTTAGTGTGTGAGTGTGTTAGTGTGTGTGAGTATGTGTCTATCTGTCTCTGTGTATCTTTGTATGAGTGTGTCAGTCTGTGTCTGTGTGTCTGCTTAGATGTCTATAGACTAAAAAAATTGTATCTGGACGTCATAATTTTGTTGATACATTTTACCCAACGGGATCCAATCACTTCAACTCCAATTGAAGTAATGTGTAAACCACAAGCGGGAATATGTTTAAAATTAAACCTCATTTGGTCACATTCAAACAGAGTATCTTGGTAACCCTGTGAACTTTTCAACTCGCCGTAGAATATATATGTAATTAGATTTCAAAACGTGGATTAAATTTACAGCTACCACATCGGTTCAGCTGTTTACTAAGATGTTGACCGTGGCAATTAAGCAGACTTTTTTTTTACTCGAACTAATTGTGTTCAGTTCATGAAAGGAATCGTTCGATATAGCTAAAGGCGTCATTGCGGGAAATATAACAAGCTTTTCCTCCTGGTGGATATCTGAAACTGTTGATACAACCATCTCTTTAAAATTCTAATTGTCAAATTTCGCCAACGAGCAACCAATAATAATAATTAAAAATAAACGATAAATGTGAAGACTATATATATATATATATATATATATATATATATATATATTAGAATGTGTAGGTCCACGGGAAGAGCTGCATTTATTTTAATTTACTTATTTTTTCTTATATACGTGTATGTTTCCAGATTGATCCCTTCGTCAGAGAACATGTTTGGCGCAAGGCCTAGTTAATGGGGTCTTCAATGTAGTGTATGAAGTTTGAATCAAATTACAAACACGAGTGAGTTCAAGTCTTGTGTCATACATGTTTTCTGACGAAAGCATCGAACTGGAAACATATACGTGTGTAAGAACAAAATGAATAGATAAAATCTCAAAGATACAAATCTCTTTGTGAACCAAGTCATTTTCAAATATTTTTATTCTCTCTTTGTACTTACAAGAACACATTATATCTATATCTCTATCTACCTGTATATATATATTGAAAAGTGTGTGTGTGTGTGTGTGTGTGTGTATGTGTGTGTGTGTGTGTGTGTGTGTGTGTGTGTGTGTGTGTGTGTGTGTGTGTGTGTGTGTGTGTGTGTGATCCTTTCTTAGTGTAAACGAGATAATTAAGAATTGCTTACAAACGATTAAAATAAGAATCCTTTTAATTCAAATAATTATCCTAAAATTTAGTCAAAGCCTCCCCGCCCTTTATTTATATTTGATAACATCTCGTTTTAAATAATGACTATTTTACATTCTATCTCCGAAGCTCGGTTGAAATATTAATATTACGACATCATATCAGTTGTTGATGTATTTTGGACTAATAAAATTGAGCACTGCAAAACCGATGGTAGAAGCATGTAAACCAAATGGGGGCCTATGTTGGAAAATAGACCTTATTCTGTCACATTCCATGAGAGTATTTTGTTCATCCAATTTACTTTTCATCAGACCATTTCATAAAATGGTAAAAAACATACTGAAATAACTTATTTATACAATGCTTTCTTGTTTGTTTTTGTTGTTGTTTTTTTTATTTAACTGGATTAACTCATCCAAGACCGATTGCTCATCCAAATCCCAATCTGTCAAACAATTTTCCCCAGAGAAAAATTTATGAGAATTAATTTATATCGGCCTTTCTACATGTCATTATCAAAAAGTTAAATACAAAAGATCTCCTCCACAATTTGAATTTGGTACGTCGATTCCAATCTCTTCGAGAATAACAATTCCATGATTCAAGGCTTCTAAAATCTTTTGGTTTCTTTCTTTAATAGTATGTCAACTTTTGTGGATCATTAAATGCTAACGCCGTTCTTCAATACCTGTAATATTACTACTTACCCCATCGATGGGGAATAAAGGGGCTCATATATTTCCTGAACGTATTTCTCCGAAAAGGAACCTAAAACTTCGACTAGAGTTTAAACTCGCTTACAGCTATGTCAAAGTCCAGAATGTTAACCACTACTGCAAGGACACTCCCCCTGCTGATATACAGTCTCATGTATTACACAGGTAGCTAAAAAAAAGTAATTGCCTGATACCTATGATGCTAGGATCCTTTTGTTTGTATTGGTTCGATTAGGTTTCTTTGTTTAATCATTGTGTTCTCTCTAATCGTTGGTTGGTTGGTTTTTAGCTATAGCAACAATTTTCCGGTGGTTTAATGTCGAATTAAGTCATTTTTATTGTACTTTCAAACAAGTCAGGTTTGTATAAGTATAGTTTTCTTTTTCTGTTTACTCATTGTTACATGTTTAGGGTTCATTTGTAAAGAATTCAGTTTAGCATGAGTCATTTTTTTGTTGACACACAATTAAATGTAAAAACAGTTCTTTTTCAAACAATTCTGTTTAGAGAAATTACACAGTTTAGTCCTATTTGACCAATAGATAGGACCCTATCAGGTGCCAACACTCCGGACCAGAATGTACCTTAGAGCGATGCCAGTGAAGGAGTGCTCCGCATTCCTCAAAGCTCCAGCATTACTGAAACCTCATGATCAGATTAGTTAGTGTCATATCCACAACACTCGTTGGGAGAGTCTTCCCTCTCTGCAAAGATGCAATCGCTGTATCCTGCAGCTCCAGCCGACTGGACCACTCTTTGGGAGTGTCTTACTTCTCTACAAAGATGCAATCGCGATATCCAGCAGCTCTAGCCGACTAGGCCACTCGTTGGGAGAGTCTTACCTCTCTACAAAGATGCAGTTTGTGGATTCAGTTGCTCCAGCCGACTGGGCCTGTGTTATTTAATATGAAAACAATCCTTATAGAAGATGAGTAGTAATGCTGTTCAACCCATAGCTGGTAGGATAAGGTGTTTATATATTTTTAAAGTGTGTATGTTTAAATGTTAACGGAACAACGCGACTGGAGTTAGAACTCGATGACCACCATATTGCAATCCTGTACATGAGCCACTACGGCAGCGGATTGGTATATTATCCAGTCCTTTTTTGTTGGTGATGTTCTGTGAAAGCAAAAGCTTCTTTTTAAAATTTATACATAGTTTCTCAGAATGATCAGCTGAAATGTATGTTAGCAAAAACAACAGACAAAGGCATTCATATTTCCAAACAACAGAAAAACTGATAAACTATTTACAATCTTTCACAAATTTATAAGTGAAATGGCTTAGAGATTGAATATTTCTATAGAATGTTTAGCAGACCGTAACCGATAAGCATTTGCGTTTAGAACCGTCAATATATATTTTATATAAATTAGATTTTTATAATACCCTAATCGAAGATTCCTTTTTCCTCTTTTACTTTAACCATATCACTCTTTTCAGTGTCCCATAAATAAAGTTTTGTTAAAACTATCAGGTATATAAAATACCATTGTCATTCATCGAGTCAACAAAAGTGTGACATCCGAAGAACTATATATGTGATTCTCTATATGTGAGTAAAAGAACTAGTCAAATTGGTTATGCATCTTTCTGCAGGGTATATTTTCCGACGAGGATGAGTTTTATATTTCTGCCAATTTTCTTTAGGATTGACAGTGCCCAAGTTAATGAAGAGAGTTTTTAACTTTTATATTGTGTTTTTTTAAGGATAAATATGTATGGAAATTATCTAGAGAAGCAATAATACGTGAAATAGTGAACACGATAGTGAAATCATATCCGGACAGAAAAAAGAGAAAAAGAGAAAAAAACAATACCTGTTAAAATTTTATAAAATAAAACTGATCGCTGAGTTGAAAGCAATAATGGCAAAACTATATAAATGGAAAATTTTATAAAATAAAATCAGTTATACAAGGAAAGGATGAGACAAAGGATAAAAAAGAGCGTTCTAATGTCATGAAACTAACGGCTTTCATCGAGTTGCCTTTGGCCAGATTTCAAAGTAATATGGATAAAATTCAATTGTAAAAAAAAGGAAAACAAAAAGCGTGTTCAAAACTATTAACAGACTCAGAATTCTTCAATGGTTATCGCATTTTCTCGAAATGGATTCTAAAAAAATGTTCATGAGCTTAATAGTATCACCAAAGCAGTGTTTTTTTTTTTGTCTTGTTTTTTTTTTTTTTGTTTTTTTGTTATGATCTCATATCTAATATGCCATTTTTATTCTGCTGTAAAAAACAAAGGCAATTAATCTCTCTTCGTGGTTCTTTTAAAAGTAAAGATAGAAATGCAAACAGATCCACCTATCATTATTAATTCTCCAACTGTCAAGCAGATATCAAAGACAATTTTGTGGGAAATATTATTTGCTTATGAATACTTTGTCTCGTTATTTCTGCTACGAACGAAGATCTCTAAGGAAATTCATCGTGAAGTTGTGGCTAATGTGCAGGGCTACAACATAGTTGTAAAATAGTTCGAACTCCACTCAGGCTCCTACATTCACTTTCGGACTTACACCCGACAGAAAACTATGAACCCCGTCATTTTTACAGACATGGGTTAAATAGTACCACAAGTAGATTTCAGCAAAGACTGTTTGGACATTAGATGGCCCACTAAGGTTGATATACCATTAAATAAAGAAATATATGTTCAGTCGACAGGGAGTAAAGTGTAAGACCTCCTCTCAAAAACCCTGTCCTATTTGTGGCACTGAACTGCATACGGTGGTGAGGCATCATTTCCAGAAACCTGTGAGTCGAGGTATCACACTTCTGTCGTTGTAGTAGCTGTTAAGGTCCAGTCAATGGGCAAAATACATATGTCTGCTAACTGTTAGCGGTAGCTATCAATCCTTGAAATCATACAAATGTAAGCAAAGAAATTATTTTTATTATTATTATTACTCATTAGAGTTTTTCATATCAGCGTAAGCTGATGGATTTTCATTGGAGTTTGAGTGACAGCAAGTCTCCCCAAGTCTCCAGGACTCTTCTCAGTATTGTGGCCGTTCTCAATAATGCTGTTATTTGGATGGTCTCCCTCGGTCGCCAACTTTTAAATCTTCCAGGCCCTATAATAATCTTTTAGTTACCGTGCCAAAGGCACCAATCACAATTGGTATAATTGTCACTTTCATGTTCCATAGTTTGTTTTTTTAATTCTCTAGCAAGGTCAAGGTATATATCTCTGTTTTCACATTATTATCATTATTATTTACTCTTTACAGTATTTTCTTTTACTGTTTCAGTGTTAGCTGATGGTCTTTCACTGGGGTTTGAGAGACAGCTAGTCTCCTCAAGTCTCCAGGACTCTTCTCAGTATTCTGGGCGGTCTCAATAGTGCTGCTGTTTGGATGGTCTTAACTCGTCCGCCAACTTCCAAGTCCTACAGTCCCTTTAATAATCCTTCAGTTACTGTACTAAAATCACCAATCATGTTCCACAGTTTTTTTCAGTTCTCTAGCAAGATCAAGGTAGTTATCCTTCTTTTCATATTTTTTCACTTTTATTTTATTGACAGCCGGTACAGCAAAGTCGACAATTTTGCAAATTCTCTTTTTTGTTGATTAGTATTAGGTCTGGTCTTCTGGACGAGATTAGGTGATCCGTGTGTATGTCGAAGTCCCGTAGGAGTTTATGTGTGTTATTTTCTAGGACAGGTGCGGAGTTGTGCATACACCATTTGTTTGTATGGTTAAATTTAAATTTCTTGCACATCTCCAAGTGCATCAATTTGCCGACACAATCATGTCTAGTCTTATGTAACTTCCGTGCTAATTTGCTGCATTCGGTTATTATGTGATTGATGGTTTCATCTCTGTCACCATATAGCCTGCATTTGCTATTTTGGTGAGTCTTATCTATTCTCGCTTCGATATGATTAGTTCTTAAAGCGTTGTCGTGTGCTGCTATTAGGAGAGATTATGTTTCTCGCTTAAAGTTTCCTTTTGTTAGCCATGTCCAGGTTTTGTCGTGTGAGATGTTGTTTATTCGTCGTGTAAACCGCCCATAGAGTTGTTTTCCTTCCCATTTTTATTTCCTAGTTATTGTCATTCTGTTGTCCATCGTGTTACCAGTATCGTTTCTGGTGGCTGTAATGAGTCCTCCATCGAGTTTTTGTATATAGTCTTCGAGTCTTTGTATCGATGTGTCAACGCTGTCTTCAATGCTGGCAAGTCCTCTTCCTCCCTCTTTTCTTGAAACATATAGTCTGTCAACGTCGTCTCTGGAATGTAAAGCATTAGGCATTGTCATTCGTTTTCTTGTTCGTTTGTCCATTTGTTTAAGGTCGTCTCTGGTACACTTGAGAAAGGGTCCGGAATATTTAACGAGTGGTACAGCCCTAGTATTTATTCCTTTGATAAGGTTTCTGCTATTGAGTTTTGTCACTAGTAGTTTCCTAGTTTTCCTGAGATTTTTTAAAACTTTTTCTTTCATTTCGACTTGTTTGATGGCGTCAGCCTCCAAGGGGCCCAAGTATTTGTAGGTTTCGTTTTCTGCGAGCATATTCATCTTATCTTGGTATGGTAGTTCCATTCCGTCAGTTAGCCGTTCTTTTCCACTTTTAATTACTGGCATTGCACACTTTTCTATGCAAAATTCCATTCCTATATCCCGACTTTATATTCTATCTGCGTGTATTAAAGTTTCCAGTTCTTTTTCATTTTTTGAAAATAGTTTAATGTCAACCATGTACATTAACTGATTAACTTTTTTCTGCGATCAACTAAGTTTGTATTCGGCTGTGCATTTTCTGAGTATGTGGTTAAGTGGCATCATGGTAATTATGAATAGTAAGGGTGATGGTGCATCTCCTTGGAAAATACCTCTTTGGATCTTTGCTTCTTTCTACTGCTGACAATTCCACTCTCCAGGTTTTCATGGTTTTGTCGATGAAGTTTATGACTTCATCTGATATTTTGTACGTTTTAGGGCTATTTATTATCCAGCTATGCGGAACCACATCACATTCCTTTTTGTAGTCAATCAAGGCCATAGCTAGATTTTTTTCCGTCCGGTTTTGCTCTCATTTAGAATGTGTTGATCTATGTAAAGTAATTCTGCTGTGCCTCTGGATCTTTTGCAGCGTCCTTTCTGTTCGTCAAGGAACAATCCGCGGCTTATAAGCGAGTCGTCAATTTATTACCTTATTTTTGCTGTTAATATTTTCCACATTCGTAGGCAAGTTACGGGTCTGTAATTGTTTGGGTCGGTTCCTTTGTTTGGGTTCTTTTGTATCAATGTCGTCCTTCCTGTGGTCATCCACTCAGGTACGAGTGCTGTTTGTACGCATTTATTCATTTCTAGTGCTAGTTTGTCGTGAATGGTGGTGAACCTCTTGAACTAAAAACCATGTATTCTATCATGGCCTGGCATTTTCCAGTTAGATACCTTTTTAAGTGTCGTTCTGAGTAAATCAGTCTGTATTTCAGCTTTCGGGCCTTCTTCGAGTTGTTCTAGTTCTCTTGTGATATGGTTTATCCATTCAGCCTTTTCATTATGTTGTTTTGGTTGCCATATTTTAGTCCAGAACCGTTCTGTTTCTATCGCGTTCGGCTGTTGATGTGTTTTATTGCTATCCCCTCCCAATTGTTGATAGAATTTCCTTTCATTGTTTTGGAATGACCTATTTTTTCTGTATTGTTTTACCCTTTGTCGATATCTCTTCAATCTTCCGTCTTTTGCTAGTACTTTCTGGTTTATTTCCTCAAGTTGTATTGTAAGTTTATCAAGTGTTGTCTTTTCTTTCCTGTTCCTATTTATTCCAGCGTTTTTCTTTTATTTGATCACTTTTAGCTGTTTTTGTAGGGTTTTTTTTATCTGAGTTTCTAGTCGGAATTCCCATCCTGGTTTTGACTTTTCTTTCGTGATTTTTGAAGGGATCCCAATTTTCTCGCAAACTAATTTCGCTCCTACATAAATTAGTTTATTTAATTCGGTTATCTTATTCGTCGCTATACACATCAGTATTTGATTCCCTTTGTTTGTGTCTGTCTTAACTATTCTCCATTCAATGTTTCTTAATGATGGTAAAGTGGTCTTTTCACTGTTTAAAATTCTCTTTAAATTTCTTAGAATTAACTTTTGTTCTCGTCTTAGTGTTTGTTCTGGGTTGTTTTGTTGTGTAGTGTTTGATTGGGTGGGATTTCCATTTTTCGACGTTGGTGGTTCATTTTGGATGGGCTGTTTTTGTTTGTTAATATTTGATGTGCTACGTAATTTATCATTACTCCTTTCTTGATCATGTATTTTTGTTGTATTTCAATTATTTCCAGTTCTGAAAACCAACCTTTCTTCATTATCGTTCTAAATTGATTAGCGAGTCTCTGACTAGTTGTCTGAAAATTAGAAAGTTCTTGCCATATCTCCATCATTCTTTTCCTGTATCCTCTTTGTGTTGGGTTATTATTATTATTATTATTATTATTATTATTATTATTATTATTATTATTATTATTATTCCTTGCGAGTTTTTAACACCAGCGTTAGATGAGGGTCTGTCACTGGAGTCTGAGTGACAGGAAGTCTCCTCAAGTCATCAGGACTCATCTCGGTATTCTGACCGATCTTCACAATGCTGACGTTTGGATGGTATCCGCTTGTCCTCCGATTTTCAATTTTTCCAATCGATTTACTGTTCCACGAATAACTGTGATACAATTAGTAATTGTACCACATGAAAAATATTGGAGGAATTGAAAACCAGAGGAAGAATCATAACAATCCAGACCACAACATTTATAAGATCGGACAGAATACTGAGAAGAGTCTTGAAGACCTGAAGAGACTTGCTCTTACTCAGACTCCAAAAAAAAAAACCTGCTTACACTCGTGTGAAAAACTCGCAAGATAAACAATAATAATAATAATAATAATGATACATGACAAAAGGAATAAAATTACCAAAGCAAGAACTGATCAGAATGCTCAGAGGAATAGAAACTTACCATTATTTAGTAATACTGGAAGCAGACCCCCTCAAGCAAACAGAAAGGAGAGAGAAAATTACGAAAGAGTGGTTCAGGAGCACGAAAAGACTTCTCAGAGCTAATCACTGCGGCAGAAATCTCATCAAAGGAATAAACACATGGCAATTTACTATAGTAAATTACTCGAGGTCATTTGTTAATTAGTTAAGAAAGAAAATAAGAAAATGGGTTCCAAAAACGCAGAATGTCTTACATCAGACAGATTACATATACAGATGACATAGACTACATGTATCAACAACTGGGGAAGAGGACTTGATGGCAATGATGACTGTATAGACTTATCACTCCAAGAACTCGGGAATTACATGAGAAAGAAAACTTTAACACAGCAACCAGATCAGTACTGGCATAATCAGATAGAAAAAATGACAAAATCTAGGAAATAGAAATGGGAAGAAAATAATTGTTTAAAGATTTCAAAGGATGAACTAACGAAATTACACCCATCATGACCTGATTATGGCTAAGAAAGTGTAGCCTGAAGAGATAAACTGAATCTTTTCTAATAGTGGCTGTAAACCAATGCCATTTGGAACGATTGTATTAAAATGAAAATTCATAAGCAAAGGAAGAGTAACTGTAGATGACGTGAAGGAAAATGAAACGGTTTATCTTATGATAACCAGATTCAGAAATTCATCACAAAAACTGTAAAAGATCAAATACGACTGAATGGTAAATGTAATCCACAAGAAATTGTGAAGTGATTAAAACTTAATCATTTTAAAAAATGTTTTATGCCCAAAACAGAATTATTCCTAGATCATGATACAAATAGAATTCTCTGGGATTTTGAGATACAAATATATTACCTAATCCTGACCTGAACCAACACCTTTCGTTAATAAACAAAAAAAAGAAAAAAAAAAGAATGCACCATCTTATGGATTTTGCAGTTCTGAAGAACCGCAGACTAAAAATAAAACAAAACAAAAAGATAGACAAATACTTAGAAACAAAACAAAAAGATAGACAAATACTTAGAACTATCCAGAGACATTTGAAAGATATGGCTCAAAGTAATACGAATTGTAATTGGTGCATTGAGAATCTGGAGAAAGGAGTGGAAGAAGTGGAAATCAGTGATAGAATGGAAATTATCCAGACTACATCATTTCTGGGATCGGTAGCAATGCTAAGATATGAGGAAGCTTGCACTAAAAGACTACCAGCTAACACTGGTGTAAAAATAATGGCATGTAGCGTAGAAATAATGTGAAGAAGAATCAAGATCATCCACACTACAAGATTGTTAAAATAACCCCTAAATACCAAGAAGTGTCTAGGAGACTTGATGAAACTTTCTATCATTCAAACTTCGGGGAAAAATTACCAATTGTAATTTGAGTGAAGACTCACAGAAAGGGTCTAATAAACTAATGAAGCAACATGGTACAAAAGAGTATTACTCAAGTGGTGAAAACCTTGATTCTCCTTAGAAATTGTATATGCACAAAACCCAATCTATCCTAGAGAAATAAACAGATAAAATGTTCTTGGGTTTCGAGATAAAAAGAGATAACCCAATCTGAGCTTGTTTCTTCAAACTAAGAAGAACAATATCTTTTCAACTAGAGGCTTTTGTCATTCCAGAATTTAAAATGTATTCAAAAAGTCGGGAGATACCTGTACCTTGGCAGAACAGAAAGCTGACGATGACACCCGTTGATGTTGAACCTCTAGGAATAGTCAAAGGGAACAGAGAAAATCTAGCTAAGTCGGAAATCGGAGGAAAATTAAGGCCATCCGGTTTTAGAGTATCTTTCGCTGAAAACACACCGGTTAGTTCTGGTGGCATAAAAAGAAAAAAATTGCAAGTGTTTGTGTGTGTGTGTGTGTGTGTGTGTGTTAGAGAGAGAGAGAGAGAGAGAGAGAGAGAGTGAGAGCATTGTAGCCTGGAAATTCTCAACTCGAAATAAGCATGATATTGATTCGAATTCCTCTGGAGTTTACTTTTAAGTTTATAAGTAGTTTTAAACACATTCTAAAAATGTTTCTTACTTTCTCCACACACACATACGCACACACATTAAATATGAATGCATATATATATATATATATATATATATATATATATATATATATATATATATAAGGTAAAGTATTGAATTAAATCTAAACATATGAGAAAGGGAAGTTAATGCAATAAATTGAATTGACTCGCTTCCATTACAATAATAGTTTCATCTTTCTGATGAGGTTACTCTTGTAGTGAAACTTCAATATTCCTTTCATATTTTTGGTATGTTATATATATATATATATATATATATATATATATATATGTATGTATGTATGTATGTATGTATAAAGATATATAGAGTAATAAAGCTCAAACTTGAGAAAGAGAAAATTAAAAATGATGATTAATTTCGACAGCCGTGAAAAACTTGACTTCCATGAGAAAATGGAACTGGCTCGTAACAAAGGTAGCTGAGATTTAAAGTATTTGATACGTTTCTGATATAACCGGGAAAATAAATAGCTGGTTTTCATCTAGCATTGGCTAAGTCTACAAAGCGACTCATTTATTTTTGAACTTTTTCATATCCATATTTTATGTTTCAGATTCCCAGTGTTTTGCGGTAGCTGATACATAATGGCTAATATTATCATTTTGGCGAAATGACATTCCATTTTAAATAATTAAACCAGCAATATTTGGTTTTATAAGAAAGATTATATAAAAATATTTTCAAAGAATATTCATTTTAGGACATATATATATATATATGTGTGTGTGTGTGTGTGTGTGTGTGTGTGTGTGTGTGTGTGTGTGTGTGTGTGTGTGTGTGTGTGTGTGTGTGTGTGTGTGTGTGTGTGCACGCGCCGAAGTATGGGTATGTTTACTAAAGGACGCTGCAGAGAGCAAAAAAGAGTCCTTGGCGGCAGCGAAGTGTATTCCAACAAAACCCAAAACTAAATATAGAGTCCCATGGGAAACGTTAGCGGTGAGAGAAAAACATGCACCCGTGAAAACAGTCTCCAAGAACTATCGAAAAAAACCAACAAAGACAAATGCCCGAAAACTAAAAGCGGCACTGTATCAATTAGCAGGCATATATATAAAGGAACAGACAGAATATATATAAAATCAGATAGATAAGATTAGAGATTCAGTGGAAGATAGGCAATTTAGGATAGCCTGGCAAATAATAAATGAAGTGAGTAGAAGGAAGAGCACAGTCAGAGCAAAACTGAAAGCTGCAAACCAACAGGAAAGAATAAAACTGTGGAAACAGCATTTCGAAAACCTACTAGGAAACCAAGCGAAAGTAACGCATGAACCAATCACCAGAATAATTAGTAAGCAATTGGACATCAAACTAGGACCGTTCACTCAAGAAGAACTCGACTCGATTCTCAGAAAAATTAAAAATAGGAAAGCTGCAGGGATTGACGAGATTCCCCCAGAAGTATGGAAGACCAGACAATTCGACGACATACTGCTCCGACACTGCAACGCAGTCTATGACCAAAATCCGATAGACATATGGATGGAGGGATGCATACTCCCCTTCCCTAAAAAGGGTGACCTCGGATTAGCCAAGAACTACCGACGCATAACACTTACATCCATAGCAGGCAAAATTTACAATGCCCTACTACGAAACTGCATTGAACCCAAAATCGACAACATCCTTAGAAAAAACCAAAATGGCTTAAGAAGAAATCGATCCACGACCTCACAAATATTGACCATCCGTAGAATCCTTGAAGGTGTACGGGCAAAAACCTACAAGCGACATTAATATTTGTCGCCTTTACCAAGGCCTTCGATTCTATTCACAGAGGAAAGATGGAACAAATCCTACTAGCATACGGCATACCTAAAGAAACCGTAGCAGCAATAACGATTCTCTATAGAAACACCAAAGTGAAAGTACGTTCACCAGACGGAGACACAGAATACTTTGACATTGTACAAGGAGACACGCTAGCTCCATACCTCTTTATCATCTGTCTAGATTACGTGCTTAGAACATCGATTGATAAAATCTGAGAAAACAGCTTCGAGCTGACAAAGAAAAGAAGCAGAAGGTACCCCGCTAAAACAATTACCGACGCCGACTACGCCGATGACATAGCAATACTGGCAAATACACCCAACCAAGCCGAAACACTACTGCATAGTTTGGAACGAGCAGCCGCAGGCATAGGCCTCCATGTCAATGCACACAAAACGGAATATACGTGCTATAATCAAACAGGTGACATCTCGAACTGGTTTTTTATAAGATGATTTGTTCATATGAAAGTCAGACAATCTAAGGCAAAATGCTTTCTGCTATAAATCAGGTAAACCATTTATTTGATTTTTATTCTTCAAATAAATGAATCCTTGATACAGCAGTTCAAAATAAAAAAAATCTACTGATTTAAGATATATATATATATATATATATATATATATATATATATATATATATATATATATATCCATGGAAATAATCATTGAATTAGAAGATATTGGGTATGTGCACATAAGTTTTACTTTTCTTTTAGCAGTAAATTACTCAATTACAGATAAGATACAAAGCATTTTTGTTTAATGGCTGAACCTTTAGTCTTCAAAATATAGTATATAAAGAAACAAGATGAATTTATTTAAATTCTATGGTTTTCCCTTGCAATACCGAAGAAACAGCGTGAAATAGACAAACATAGAGGGAAGCTTTTGAATTATATTGTAATTCGTATTCATAAAAGAAATAATAACAGAAGTCTAAAAATACAAAGAAAAAACTAACCCTGAACCTTTTTTAACTTTGCTAACTGTATAAATTTTCCGGGGGAAGTTTTGGTTGGGTAATTTATCTAATAACAAAGCCAGCGTTGTAGAACAGCAGTGATAGTATCTAACCGATAACTGCAGGGATTAAGAGTAATCACACCATTCCCACAGTGTATACACCGAAAAGTCAACATAATAGCGAGACTGGAGTTCGAACTCACATCTAACGATGACGAAGTCAAACACATAAGCCACTATAAAACGAGGACTCCCATCTGACCAGGTTAAGTACGAGGCGCATACGATAAGTTTCCAGACTTTTTTCATATGGGCATTAAAAATTGTCGTAGACTCTTGATTATTCCGTATGTTATTGCCATACATCTTATGAGATGATAGACCGATTTTTATGATTTCTTGTTCAAATGAACAGCTACAGCAGGAATTGGAATACACACTACTAAAGCCTGATTGTCACATCTGGTGAGTTTCAAAAATCCAATCTGATATTTTAAAAGAACGATATGCAATAAGATTCTGCTTTAAACTTGGAAAAAATGCCACAGACATGTATGGAATGCTTCCGATTGCTTTTGGAGCATCTTGCATGGATCGAGCATAAGTTTTTGAGTGGCATAAAAGATTCAAGGAAGACAGGGAGTCTGGGCGGGATGATGAGAGGTGTGGCAGGAGAAAGGAAGTCAATACACCAGAGTTGATTGGCCAAAGGGTTAGGGTTAGGGTTACTATGCTGAGGTTTTAAGGGAGTTCAGGAAGAGATTCCGTCGGAAGAGGCCAGCACTTTTCAA
>OY757919.1:5168845-5181345 GCA_963585895.1 Sepioteuthis lessoniana | reverse complement strand
GCAGAGAAAGAAATATGTTCGAGGAATCAAAACATACAATCAACCAAACGTTAGGTTTGTGTACAACTCTCTGTGTGTGTGTGTGTGTGTGTGTGTGTGTGTGTGTGTGTGTGTGTGTGTGTGTGTGTGTGTGTGTGTGTGTGTGTGTGTGTGCAAAATTCATATTAGCGTATTATTGTGTGTGCTCCAATAAGTGATATCCACACACGCACACACACACACACACACACACACACACACACACATACACACACACACACACACACACACACATATATATATATATACTTTAAGAAAGACAACAAACCGGTCTCATTAGGATTATAAATTTATTTCCATCCTGTTACGCGTTTTTGAAAACTTCAAAAACACGAAAAACATTTAACAGGACTTCTTCAGGTCCTTTAGATAAAATAAATCAGAGTAGACACAGAAAAAGGTGGGAGGGGATAGAAGAGGGACGAAGAGTTGTCTCCCCATTTAACCCACTTCCGTTTTTTGTTTTAATTTCGGTTAGAATAGTAGTAAATTTATTTTAAATTTTTTAAAAAATTCTTATCGTAATTTTTAAATTCTAATTACATTTTCACTTAAACTACAGATTTAATATTAAAATAGATTTTTAACTTTATTCAATAACTTTACGTAATAATACAGTAATAATTATATTAAATTGAACTCAAGATTTAATTAAATTTAATTTTTTAAAAAAATCAAAACTATTAAGAACCTATTAATCAATTACACTTTTTTATGATTAGTACGTATATATGACATGTTTTTTCACAATTTTCCATCTAACATTTTATTTTATTTATTCATTTACATTGGTAATGTCTCTGTATGTGTGATAATAGGGTTTCAATATACTCCTAATTATAAAACAAATAAAAACATATTGCTTTTTCGAATCAAAATATCTCCCCATTCAAGTGATTTTATTAACGTTAGAGAACATTGAAGAAAGCATTTATTTCGACATCCATCTTTAAATTGAACTCCTAAATATTTATTTTGTCTTCACTAGTATTCTGTATATGAATGACTACCCTGAAGAAATCTTTGGCGAAGAGAATCTTCTTGAACTGACACCACATTGTCTGCATTGACTAAATAAATCATTTGACAAATACCGATTTATTTTTCTTTATTTAATGAAATAACTATTTAAGACTAATAATTTGTGTTCATTTAAAAACGCAGCAATTATACACTCATATACACGTAAAAAATTATCCTTAATGTGGAACTGATACCCAATGATGACGTAGTCTATTGCCACTTGAAAACGTGGAAAAGTGATCAAGTTGGGCATTTTGGTTAATCAAACTTACAGTGGAAATAAGGAAGATCTCAAATCCATAATAACAAGTCTTCTTTCAAAGAAGAACATTGGCCCATTTCTCTAGAATATCATTACTGATGACGAAAAAAAAATAGTGGATAGGGTAAAGAAGGATCTCCCTGTAAATTGAATTATTGTGACCAGAAAATCCGCAAATACTTGCACGCGACTTACAGAACCAGAGGACAGCTGTTTCGACCTTATCAGTCTCGTCAGCTGTGATAGCCTAGATCTTCCCCCACTGGTGACCACACCTGCGACCACAGCATGCAAAGCCGAAACTTTACCACTGAGCCACAGGTCCACATCGTCCACAATCGAGAAGATATTAACTAGTATTGGCAAACACGAACCTGAATTTGACTTGCAAGTTACATCCATTCTCTTTACAAAGGACACGGTCAACTCCAGGGCGACGTATTCCCAAAAGGATTGGAAATACACTACCACGTAAATATTGTAACCTCAAGGTCAAGGAAATAGATGTATATTTTCTTTTTTAAGAAGACGTGACCCTCGACGGGTCGTGTCATCTGTGCTTTCGTATGTCGTGCGCAAGTGTTTGCCGGATTTTCTAGTCATGATAATTCAATTTACAATATAATTTCTCTACTTTAAAAAGAATATGCACAGGTATCTCCCGAGTTTCGGAGCTTCCAGGTCGAAAAATATATGTAGTATGTATGTTTGGATTCCCGCGCTATTATGAATTTTGAGGTTTTAAACCCAAATCAGACACTCAGTGTTGACTTACACTTTCAACTGGTGCAATTTATGCTTGAAAATATTCTAAGAAAACGCCCTGCAGTCGTCAAAAAGAGTAACAATTGTCCATACTCCAGCAAGAGTGAAGCAAATGGATGTCCACCAAACGCACAGATAAAAACTTGATGGGAATTACTCAAGAATGGTGGGTGCTGTTTTGAACAAATTCTGAAATCAATACCTGACAAAATAGTAGTTGAATGGCCACTGACTTTTCAACTTATTGGATATTGGCTTGAAGATTCCTTTAATATACCTGATAAATTGCCCAGGTTTCATAACAGGAAATGCACCTGTTGCCTAAAGGGAACAGAACTCAGATACTCGATTGAAGTGTCACATAATTTGCGTAGGAAATACACCTGTTTCCTTGAGTAAACAGGACACAGGTTTTGTCCCAGTGGAAATGCCGCAAATGTTGTGTGGTAGCATGTTTGAGGGAGACGTGTCCACGTGCAACATGTAAGCGGCAGACCGTTGGTGAGACCACGAGAATTAGCGTGGGCATCCGGAATATTATATAACCTGCACAAACGAGTAGAGACAAGTAGATTGTGGAAGACAGCTACTAGGTATCATGTCACTCAGGGCCCTAACCATGCGCCTGACAGTGGAGAAAAGCCTGAGATTTTTTAGACTCGCGAATGTTGAGAAGTAAAGTGAAATTAAGATGTCGCAATGCCTTGAAGTAGCCCAGTACCAGTTTCGCGAAAGTAGAAAAAGATGAGAACAAGTTTTACTGAAAATTCGTATCTCGCCCCTCTCAGCCATCTTCAACACTCTCCTTCACTCTGCGCATCTGTACATTTCGAGTCATAAAAGAAAAAGAAAAGAAGCAGATTATACTTTAATACATTAGAGTAATTTTTTCTCTGCAATAAAACAATTTCACAAACCATGGAAGACAAAAAAGATTTGCTGATCACCGTTGTAGAAGAAAGTCGATCTTATAAGGGTCGTTCTTTGATATTTCAATCATCAAAATTCACTTGTGGTTTTGGTGCAAAACACTACAAGACTCTTTGTTAAAATGTTCTTCTTTCGATTTTATTACGAACTTTTCTTTTGAAAGTTCTGGTTCTTATTGAATTGTCTTTTAACTAATTCAAACAAATAAGTGGTCTACTCTCACTAGTCATATTTTCGTTGCCACTAACTCAGATGGGTTTGAGATGAATATGTCAATATAAAAATGTCTAGAACGGTTCATCGACATATTACAGTAAGCCCTATCGGCAATTGTTTGTCTTCATGAGATTTCATATGAAATTCCAGCTTCGGACAAACAGATAATTATATTAGTCTGAATAATTTATGAACTAATGATGATATTTTATGAATGTCTGAAATGATTCTTTGTGAAGTTGTGGTTGGTGGTGGGGATGGTGATGTTTTTTTTTTTCTTTCTTCTTTTCTTTAACACATTGATCTTGTCTTGGTTTCACAGACAATTACTTGAAGACAGGACCATGGCCATCATTTACCAGATGTAACGAATGCCAGTCGAATAATGTTGAAGAACATTCACTCTTTAAACTATTTTGATGGTGAATCATGCTTTCTTTTAGATGGCTTAACATTTTCGTTAACACTATTGATCTCTGATCACATGCAAAAAAATATATCCTCAATAAGAATTTATTTGCTCGAAATGAAGTCTAGACGAATTAATGCCAGGTTTTGAATTCTTAAAGTGAGTGCTTATGATTTCTGAAATAAATGTTTTTGATGAAGAAATGTCCTCCAGGCCCTATATTAATCTTTCGGTGACTGTACCAAGATCATCAATCACAATTGGCATTAACGTCACTTTCATATTCCACAGATTTTTCAGTTCCTTGCAAGGTCGACGTAATTATCCCTTTTTTACTTTCTTTCAATTTTACACTGTGGTCAGCCGGGACAGCAAAGTCGAGAATTTTGCATGTTCTCTTTTTTGTTGATTATTATAAGGTCTGGTCTTCTGGTCGATATAAGGTGATCCGTTTGTATATCAAATGATATTATTATTCATAGTATTAGTATCAGTAGTTGTTACTTGAAACTATCGAATTGTTTGGAAATTAGTACCGTTAGATCGAAATACTTGAAACCATAGAATTGAGTGCAAATAATATATCAAGTAAGAATACTTACTTTAAACCATATGATTACCTGTCAATTATTGGAGTTCGCTATGAATATTTGTTAACATATAACTGTGGGAAAACAAATGCTTATACACGGATAAAAAATACAATCTAAAAATACAATTTAAGAAATGCAATGTAACATTAAAAATATAGTTACGAATTCCATCAACCTTCTGCCGATGATATGAGTAATTCCATGTTGGAATGTTGAAATTGTACGTTTGTTATACCTTTTAATCCTCCCGAATCTCATGAAAGTGACCAAGACATACAGATAGGGGACCAGGTACTAAACAAAAAAAAATCGAATAAGAGGATCATTAAATAAGTTTCCGGACTTTTTTAGTATGGGCACTTTTATCGATAGTACACACATGAAACTATAGACTCCTTCGAGGTAATCTCCTCCGCCTGCAATGCACTTGTTCTATCGTTCCAACAACTTCTGGAAGGACCAATGGAAGTCCTATTGTGTGAGTCTGTCAATGACCTTCGTCACAGCCTCTTTCATCTCCTCAATTGTCTCATAACGACAGACTCTGAGCTTAGAAAAATAGCCAAATGTCACAGGGAGCAAGGTCTGGACTGTAGGGAGGGTGAGGAACTATGTTGATGCCCATCTTGGTCAAATAGTCTGTGACAAGGATGGAGTTGTAGACTGGTGTATTGTCCTGGTGGAAATGCCACAGACCCGATTTGAAGAGTCCTGGTCTCTTCCAACGGAATCTATTCCTGAATTCCCTTAAAACCTCAACAGAGTAACCCTAACCCTAACCCTCACTCTTTGGCCAATCAACTCTGATGTATTGACTTCCTTACTCCTCCCACTCCACTCAAGATCCCTCACAGACTCCCTACCTTCCTTGAATCCATGCAAGATGCTTCAAAAGCAGTCTAAAGCATTCCATACGTTTCTGTGCTATTTTTTCTAAGTTTAAAACAGAATTTTATTGCATATCTTTCTTCTAAAGTGTCAGATTGCATTTTTGAAACTCACCAGATGTGACAATCAGGCTTTAGTAGGGTGTATTCAAATTGTGGCTGTAGCTGTTCCTTTGAACCTGAAATCATAAAAATCGGTCAGTCATTGCATAAGATGTATGGCAATAACATACCGAATTTTCAAGAGTCTACAACAATTATAAATAACAAGCCTGAAAACAACAGACTGCCAAAACTGATCCTGTAATATCAACTTAGATACGGGTCACGTAAAACAGGTAGACAAAAACTCAGGCATAAGGGAATCATCAAAAGAAACCTGGGGTCAGGAACATCCCGTTAGCAACTTGTCCAAGATCAAAGAAACTGGAAGAAAAAAGCAGCAGGACGTCATCATTAGATACGGTGAACAGCAGCTATTCGTAGTGTTAGTAAATCAAACTTCGGTATTAAAACCCATAGTAAGTTAATATGCGGTTGAACAAAAATGGACCAAACAACTTACATAATCTTCCGACTTGTAAAGTTGATGAACTACTTCTTCCTAACCTAATTTCTCCGCATACTAAGTTAAGATTATTTTATATCCTTAAAATATGATGTATCTAGTTTCGTTGGATTTAAGCCATATTAACCTATGTATTATATAATGCCGATATTTGATTCATTGTTAAATCTTTAATATAATTATAGCTATTTAAATTTCCAATGTTCTATTTTATTTTTAACTCGAATTTTATTTTTCTAAAGTATGTATATATTTATACAGTTATTTGTCATCATGAATATCTACTTAAGAGTTGCAATTTTTAAACAGATCTGTTTGAGCTGTTTATAGTATCGTAACAGATAAATAAAAAGAAACAGGTACTCCACTCACCCCAGATTCTCTTTTCAGTAATCTAAAGAACAGATTGAATTTATTGCAATACACAGGACACTATAATATGATGAAAAACCTATTATGGTTTCATCTTTAAAGTACATTTAGTTAAGGTATCAATATATTTTAAGTTTTCGTTTCCATAAAATAATTTTCAATTATTTATATAATTATTTTTAAGCTTAGCAGGAATACAGATTCTTTAAAAAAATTATATTTGTATTTAACAACATATTCTCAAGATTTCATAAAATGTATTGCACATTTTAAAAACGAGAATTATTCAATAAATAGAGGGAAGTTTTTAAGGCAATATTTTCCAACAATGTAAACTGTGAAGCAAAAATAAAATTATTCTCAAAAAATATTTGGTTAGCAGCAATTTTTAATGCACCTAGCATGAACAGAGTTCTGTCATCTAAGTTTTCAAGGCAGAAAATTTCAAACCATGTGAAATTTATAGAAGAATGTATTTTGTGTACATAGATTTTTTTTTTTTATTAAAAACTGCTGAAAAAGTAAGAACGGTATCTTGAGCAACGTTCTCTAATGGAATCCTCCACGAGGACACATCAGGCTTGGCTAACCAGCAAAAACTTGATTTTATCATCTTTCTCCGGATACTAGATGCCGTCTAGAGGACATGCCAGGAATGATGATCGATTAAGATAGATGGTAAGAGAGATAATCAGAGGAATACATATTAGGAGTTCACTTGTTGATGATTAGAACATTGATATGCTTACTGAATTCTATAATTTATCTATCAGAATTTTTTTATGAAATATACGACGAACTTTTACAGTTTTGGAAGGTATATTTCTTTTAACAATCAAAAAGAGTTAAAACATTATCCTTGAAAGAAAGTATTGCTTTTGTTCGTAAAATGTGAAAGGTTAATGTTAATTCTACTGTCCCTTATCTGCGTCTCGGAAATGAATTTTTTTTTTAACACTTTTCATTGGACATTGTTTCGATGTCAGAGCGCATCTTCGACTGCGTGAATTTCAATTTTTGTTGTGGAATGATTATGTGTTTCATCGAGAACTTTTTTCATTATTTGTCAGTCTTTGTCTCGTTAACTTAAATACTAGAGGTGTTCTGGCTTGCCAGTAGACTATCAATTATCTTTAGTCTTCTCCGAAAAGCCTATTACATTTTGTATTAGGACTTTCTGTAATCTTTCAGCTTCTCCCCAACGGTTATACGAATTGACTGATTTAAAATGATTGCTTCCATTCTTTGACGCAAACCAGTTGTTCTAGAATTGCATGCCTGCTTCTCTGATTCGTGTCTAGTTCCCCTAGGCCAATTTTCGAAAATGAACTCTTTGTGCATAGACTTTTATTCTTACCACTAAATATAGGAAAGACTGTAAGAATTATTTTTACACAAAATATTCACAAATGTACCTTAAATAACTAATATATAGGCCATTACCTGATCGTCTTTCGGCGAACTGTTCTTTCATCTTTGACTTCACCGATGACCAACATGATTTAAGTCATTACGACTGAACATCATGCTCGGCTATGCAAACAATTTGAAGGTTCCGGAGGAGATTATACGACATTTTATAGTGGAGATGGCCAGAGTCTATTTTCTTAAATGCGTTGCTAAACTAAAATGTGTCTTTCTTCTCAACCTTTGTGTTACGTAAATTCCTCAATTCCAGCAAAGTAAACTTTAGGTCACATATAATTTGGATATGCTGTTCTGCCACAAGGCCATCGTATCTCCTGTTAAGGCTATACAGAATAATTTCAGGATGAGGTGACATAGAAAATCAACGCACAAATATTTCCTCTTCCTTTTTTTTTTAATTTGTCGGTGTATTAACACAAACAGGAACTTCAGTGAACTTCCATCTGAAACAAGTCCCATAAAGATGATGCTTAATAATCCTTGAGGAATTTTGATAAAGTTTGAATCAGAATATTTATGCAAACTATCTGAGAAGAATATTAAAATAGATTCACTGTAGTCCATGAAATTGGTTATTAAAAATTATCTGTGGCATGAATGAAACTTTGTCTCACACCTCTACATTCGTTTTTAAAAACTCTGTTCATCGAATCTTTGTTTCTCTGACTACTTATTTGTTTGTATGCCGACTTTTGTATCAGAAAATCTATGACAATTAGAATTATGATACATGATTTAAAAGACCCCAAAAAATAAAGAAAAACAGAATTATAATTTAAAGGCATAACATATTCAGCAACTAATTGAGATTAATTTCACTGTGTATAAATGATGGTCATTTAAAAAGTTCAGTAAAATTTGTCATACGCCAATTACTTTTGCCTTTGTTTTGCCTGCACAGAAATTAAGGCAAAAATCTGGATGATATTTTTCTAGTTTTATAAGTGCTTGCTAGTTTCCGCAAGGAAAAATTTCAGTAGTTACTCCTATTTATGGGCGAGATTAATAACCTTTTGAACGAACCTCATTTTCTATTCACGTAACCCAATCGGATGTGGCAGTAGAATACACCGACTACATCTCTAATAAGTAAGAAAGAACCCCCTCAATGAGTGTCCTAGATAAGACAATAAACAATCTGATAACGATGCTACACCCTTGGAAATTTGTTAAATGTAGAGTATTCCTTCATTGCCATTACTCCAAAGTCCGTTCTAACCCGTAGTGGTAGCATCGATGGGTCCTATCGATGGTACAAATAGAAAAAAACTGTGTGCAAATAAATGAGTGATGTTAAATTGTGACTTATATATTGCAAAGCTTTAAACCATTTTTTTAAAAAGCTCAAGCTCGTTTAAGAATGTTATCTCCAAAAAGTGTATACAAATCATATGTATATTTATTATGTATGTATAAACAGTATTTGGAATTAAATAACCTACAATGATTGATATGCATTCACACCAAACAAAACTATAACCGATATTATGTAGTAAGTATTCTTTCTCTTGTTACCTTATTCTAAGTTCGCTTAACTTTAGTTAGTGTTTCAAAATAATGACTGGATTTATGTTTATCATCGTTTCATTTCATTTATCTGGCAAGAATAGGTTGTTTAAACGTAACTCGACCGTTATTATTAGAATTCATCGATTCATCATATTTACCCAACCCCTCCGCTCGGGCAGGATATGATACAAGGTCAATTTTTTAAGCGGAGTTTAACAGGTTTGAATTCAGACTAGTTGCCTCACCAAGGCTGAAAAACCTAGTCTGCCCTACTATTTACCCATAGCTGGAGGGAGAATAATTGGATTCATACCTTTCCCAAGGGTATTAGTGCTATGTGAAATGCAATCAGTCTCGTCCAGGATTTGAACTCGTGTCGCCGTGTCAAATTCCTGAGACGATAACCATTACACCACGGGCACTTCCTATTGATTCAGTTCGTATGCTGAATCTTTAATCATATTTTTAAATAGTTCCTTGCCTGGATGATGGTATTCTTTCGAACTGGTTTTAGTATTTGCACCTTTGAATGTGACACACCCAAATTCGCACCGGCTGATATCATCTTTTGAATTAAAATGTCTAAAACAGTACGAAATAGGATACATAATTCAAAACAAATAAATAATTAACGTTTAAAAACAAAACAACTAAGGAACTCGCTTTGATTAATTTTGCGGTATATGTATTTTGTTACTTATCGGATTGTTCTTTGTTATAAGTCATAGAAAATTCCCTGTCTGAAACAAATGGTAATTTGGTGTTGCATCCTGGGAAAATGAATATTCAAATTACTATAAATTGCCAAATACGTGTCGGACCATTAATTCAAAGATTTGCCTGTCGGAATCACCTATCTTATCATTGTCTGTAAACGTAGAAAGTTAGATATTGACTCGGGATTTTGACCAATCCTTTGTGAGTTTAAAACTTTCATTGCCTGTATCTCAGTTGTATAATTCAAACCAATTAACATCATTGTTAGTTACTAAATTTTGCTTTTTCTGGTACATTAACTCAATGTTACTTACATTATCTATAATATTTGAAAGAGTTACCTAACTAAATACGTAACGTTTCTCGCTATCTAATCTGGGGGTTCTGGCGGGAAAATGTTATTTTAACCTGACTAGACCATAAGTTATTTAGGTACTTATTTTGATTGGTTCAGTTAGAATGCCTCTTTAAATAGTTTGCCGTTTTTTTTATTTACTCAGGTAAATGTTGAGTCTTACGAAACATCTCATTACGACCTGTGCTAACATTTTAATTTTACATTATAATTTCTTCATTCATACGTTGACAAAAAAGACCCTAAGCAACATCCATTATCTTATAAAACATTATTCTTCTAGGGAAGGATAGAGGGTTGTTCCCGTTTGCTTGCACTACAGTCGTTTTTATTGATGGTTTCTTCGTTTAATGACATATCAACTCTTTTTGGGTTATTTAATGCCAAAGCCATTCTCCTAGAAGAACAGTAGTGGTACTATTTAACCCATAGCTGGGAGGATAAGGGGTTCATGCCTTTCCCAAGGGTATTTGTCCGAAAGTGAACGTAATAACGCGACTGGAGTACGAACTCGCGTACTACGATTCCGCAGTCCGACGCTTTAACCCTTACACCACGAGGACACCCCCCCCGTTTTTATTGAGATATCATCTCTAATTAGACATCAGGTTCTAAAATATTTATTCTTTCTTGATTGATAATCGCTCGCCTTTCATTAAATGCAGTGTGACAGAGATGTCAGTTTAGACAGAAATCTCTTAAGAAACAACACAAAATGTAAATATAAACACATTATGGACGCGATTCCCTAACGTTTCGGCATAAGATTACCCTTGAGATAAGATCTTTGGCAAAACATCAGATTTTCTCATGGTTAACTGAAAGAAAAGAATTTGTCAGGTAGTGAAATTCACCAATATCAGAAGACTGCAGATTAAAATTTAAAGGAACAAGAGAAAAATATGGAACATGAAGGTCACAAGGACAGCAATAATTGTCAGTGCATCTTTAACAATACTAAAGAAACTGGAAAAGAGATTGTTTGAGATGAAATATTTAGAAAAGATCGTCTAGACTGCAGCACAACTAAAATCGGCTAGAATAAGTTGAAGATTCCTCCGCCAAATCATTGGGGTTCAGAATATATTTGACTGCATCCCCTGTGGAGAGTTAAGACTCTAACCAAAAATTAGTTTTCTGGGTATGACTCTAAACTACGGCAAATGGTGAGGTCTCATTTCGGAACATCTGTGAAATGCGAAGTACCCATTCATGAACATAACGTCCAAGTCCACCCTGACTCGGAATGGTAGTACCTGTTAGGGTCCCATTTATAAATCAAATTCATTCTTTTTTAAAGCTGGGAAAAGAAAGGGATTCCTGCTTTTACCAAACACAACTGACCCGAATAAAACTCGAACTCGGCCCACGGATTGCACGTTCCTCTCTAATAAGCGTCAGATCAATATGCTCTCATTAGATTCGGTCATTACATATCTTTAATATATATATATATATATATATATATATATATATATATATATATATATATATATATATATCTTAAACAAAAACATAATATGCAAATTCATTTGTTAGGTCACTTATATATATATATATATATATATATATATATATATATATATAAAAAGGAAGATAAAAAAGATGCACTATCTTGCATTGTTTTTTCAATTCATTTATTTATTTATAATCATAACTAATAAACGATTAACGGACTGTTATCTATCAGCCAATGAAGGTTTTATACGACTTCCCACCAAGACAAATTTGACTTGAAATCATTCTAATGTGGATGCTACACATGAACTGAGACTCAAGCGCGACCGCCAGAAAATAACTGATCCATACGAGATTCCCATTTAGGGGCAACGTTGGTGCAGAGTAACAAACTTAGCCCTGCTAAGCAGGTAATTCCTGAGGAAAAAGGCACCACCAGCTTATGAATATGCGTCTCAAAACAATGTCTTCCTCTGTGCCGTAGGTTTTTGCATATTTGTAAGGAAGAAAGGTAAAAGTCCCTCCTTGCTATAAAGATTTTCTCGTAAAAGTGTCCGTGGAGTAGTGGCAAACGCCTTGGACTACGAAATAAAAGTGATTTTAAATCCAAGTTGTGCAATTAGGCTGGTTGGTTGGTTTGTTTGGTTTTATGGCATATCAAACTTTGTAGGTTATTTAACGCTAACTCCATTTTTATTGAAATAGTTCTATTTCAAACAATTCAATACTCAGTATAAATGTAAGTACACTTTAATTGTGAAAAACATTTCTATTTCAAACTATTGAAGCAGTTCTAATTCAGCTATTTCAGTTTAATATAAGTACAGATTTTTTTTTTACACTCAGTTAAATGTCAACACAGCTCTATATCAAATAAATCAGTTTAGTGTAAGTACAGTTTCCATGTCTTTAAATTGTTCCATTTCAAAAAATTCAATTTAGTATAAGCATGCAGTTGAAATGTAATTA
>OY757919.1:4986345-5163845 GCA_963585895.1 Sepioteuthis lessoniana | reverse complement strand
TGTTGTCGCCAGGACTTGTTTAATACTGCTCTCAACATTCTTGTGTAATTTCCGTCCAGCCTCCTCTCCAGCCGCTTCGTAAGCGTCCATGTGGTGCATCCATATAGCAGTATCGACACAACCACTGCCTGGAAGAAACTGCGTTTCATTTTATCAGTTAGGTCCGACTTCCATATGATCGAGAGCCTATCGATAGCTGTCCATGCCTTCGTCAGTCGTGTGTCGATGTCTTTCTCGGTTGATGAGACGCTGCTTCCTAGGTAGGTGAATTTGTTGACTAGTTTCAGAGGGGCTCCGTCTAGTGTGGCAATGTTGCCCGTTTGGTTGTAACACATATATTCGGTTTTGTTTGCATTGACATGGAGGCCAATGCCAGCTGCGGCTCGTTCCAGACTATGCAGTAGTGTCTCTGCTTGATTAGGCGTATTCGCTAGTAACGCCAAGTCATCAGCCTAGTCGGCGTCCGTGATTGTTTTTGCGGGGTACCTTTTGCTTCTTCTCTTAGTCAGCTGGAAGCCATTTTCTCTGATTTTGTCGATCGAAGTCCTAAGCACATAGTCTAGACAGATGATAAAGAGGTACGGGGCTAGTGTGTCTCCTTGTAGTACTCCTGCAACAATGTCGAAGTATTCCGTGTCTCCATCTGGTGAACGTACTTTCACTTTGGTGTTTATTCGGAATCAACGCTCATTGTTCTAATCATTGCAAAGGCAAAAGCCACTAACGGTTATTGAATGCTGTAGAATCTGAGTCTACGCGATCAAAACTGCCAAAAATTAACCTTCCTTTAACTCTTTAAATACAGATTGGGCACATTTTAAAAGTGACTTAAGACTTACCTAAAATGGTTTAAAACGACATGCCATTCCGTCGATTTCTGCACTCAGATCCTAGTTCACTTTTCTTTAACAAGAAAAAAACAACAACTAGACAACAACTATGGAAGGCAGTAATTACTGGGGATACGGTTACAAGACTCAGCTTTCCTATCAAAGGTTGCGATAAATCACCTGAAGAAGGCCAGAGGGAAATTTTGGCCGAAACGTAGTGAAAGAAGTAACAACACAAAAACTACCAAGATGGGGGAAAAAAAGTCCGCAATAAATAAAAATTAATTCTCAGATTTAGAAACCTCATCTCAAAATGATTCCAATTAAAAGACAAGTACAAGAAAAAAACAATTTAAGAAAAGTGCTTCCTTACACCAAATAAAATCAAAAACGAACTAATCTATTAACTATTAATATCCGGGTAATTAATGGCCCCTAAAGAAAAAAAAACAGATGTCTACTACTAAAATTTTTTATGAAGGATTATACTAATTTACCAGTTAAAAGCATATAATTGCCAATAAATTATTAGTGTTGGATAAGACTACTTGAAGCCAAACAGCACAGACGTCTGGAGCTGTAAAATGCGCCAACTGCATCACTCCTGAGGATTAAATGTGGTTGGTTGGTTGGATGGTTGGTTGGTTGGATGGTTGATTGATTTAGTTTTACAGCGTATCAACAATTTTAGGGTCATTTAACGCCGAATAAAATTTCAAACAATTCGGTTTAGTATAAGTGTAGTTTTTGTTTACAAATGGTTAAATGTCAAATCATTTAAGTTAAATGTCAAAACAGTTCTATTTCAAACAATTCAGTATACACTTTCAAAGTCAAAAACATTCCAATTTTGATCTATTTAGTTCAGCAAATGTTCAGACAGCCTTATTTAAAACAGGTCAGCATAAGTACTGAGTTTCAATGTCAAAAAACAGCTATTTTTCAAACAATTCATTTTAGCATAAGTACAGTGTTTAGTTCAATTTAAAAATATTTCTATTTCAAACAGTTCAGTTAAGCATACTTAGGCAATTTCAATGTCAAAAATTGTTCTATTTCAAACAATTTACTTTAGCATAAGTACACAGTTTAGTTCTATTTGTCACATAGATAGGACCCTATCAGGTGCAACAACTCCAAGTCAGAGTGTACCTAGGAGCTATGGCAATGAGGAGTACTCCGCATTCCCCAAAGCTCCAGCATTAATGCCATGGAATTTAGTCTGTGACTCCATGAAACCCAGGAGTTACAGACTAAATTCCATAGTATTAAATATATAAATCTATTATATATTTATTTATCATATATATTTATATATATATATATATATATATTGGCCTACTGAGTAGAATATTCGCTAATGGTCCGGGAGACTGGGGTTCAATCCCTAATAGAATCATACCAAAGACGCCAAAATGGTACTTGATGCCGCCTCTCTTAACTCTCAGCGTTATAAGGTAAGGATCAAGGGTAAAGTGGAGTAATCCAGGGAATGGAGTAGCGCCCTTCTCTACACCTCGGTGCAGTAACCTTTGAAAAGGGAGCCTTCGGGTCACCCTCGACTTAGTTCATCAACTTTGCTTTACTATAAACAAATATATACGAGTTATAAACGAATTTTTTTTTTGTTAGAATTTTAAAACTAGCCACAGCTCATTTGTTTGCAAACACTATATGATTAATTGTTTCATCACTTTCTCTACATTTTCAATTTTGCTGCGTATTATCGACTTTCATTTTAACACCAATGGTTCTTCTGTCGTTGTTTTCTATTGCTTTTAGAAGAGATTCACTTTCTCTTTATTTGGTCAGATTTTCTCGTACGCAATTTTGTCAGTTTGTCGCTTGAAATTTCTTTACATTGATTTTCCCTCTCTTTTCTGTTTCCTTATTTGTTTCTATCTTCACGTATTTTGTTAATGTTATAATGAATCTTTCTTTGTCCTTTTTTTAACATAGTCTTCGAGTCATTGTATTGATGCAGTCCCTAATTCTAACGAATTTTCTTCCTCCTTTTCTTTGACACATCCACTCAATGTAATCTCTAAAGTGTAAGGCCATTTACACAGTAATCAAGTTTCTTTTCTCATGGTCCATTTGTCAGTATCCCTCCCTTGTCGATTTTAAGAATGGTTCAGAATAACTTACAGGGAGGACTTCCATGTTGTTTATCTCTTTGATGAGATTTCTGCTGTACAGCCTGGTTTCGAGGAACGTTCTTTGTGCAAGGTATTCTAGTTTTTTCTGTTTTCTTTTATACCCGCTCTTTAGATGATGTCCTCTTCCAGGCTCTAAACCTGTCCTCTGAACTCATGGTTTTCCTTCTTTCCACGCGTTTTAATTCATTCTTGATTGTCAGTTCAATATCATCCGCTCATTCTTTTTCCTCCTTCTCATTATTAGTAATGCTATTTTTCAAGCCTACATGGCATTCCTATATTATGGCTGTATATACTTTTTGTTTGAGTCAAATTCTCCAGTTCGTTTTAATTTTTTGCAGATATCATCCATGTATATATATATATATATATATATTTACCAAACCCTCCGCTCGGGCAGGATATGACACAAGGTCAATTTTTAAGCGGAGTTTAACAGGTTTGAATTCAGAGTTTTCCTTCTCCTAGACTAGTTGCCTCACCAAGACTGAAGGACCTAGTCTGCTCTACTATTTACCCATAGCTGGAAGGAGAATAATTGTATTTATACATTTCCCAAGGGTATTCGTGCTATGTGAAATGCAATCAGTCTCGTCCAGGATTTGATCTCGTGTCGCCGTGTCAATTTCCTACAACGATAACCATTCCACCACGGGCACCTCCCATCCATGTATATAAGTTGATTAGTTTTATCTATTAATTTAAAAAAGTATAACTCTTTGTATATTTTCTAAGTTCGTAGCTGAGTGGCATCCTTGCTATTACAAATAACAGCGGTATGAGTATGACTCCGTGAAAGATGGTTCATTGGATTTTTACCTCAGTTAGGATTTGACCTCCCGCTATCACCAACACTCTCCAGTTTTGCATGACTTTCCTAATGATGCTTAAGATTTTGTCAGATATGTTGTACATTTCCAAACACGATTATTTATGTTTTCGGGTTAAATCAAAGGCCATCTCAAAGTTGATCCGTGTCATGGCTGCATTTTCCATCTCTTTATACTGTTGGATATTTGCTCCCCTTGTTCAACTACGGCATCTTTTTTGTTTTTCCAGAAATAGTCCGCGGCATACAGGTGAGTAATAGATTTCTTCTCATCTCTGTACGACAAGGATTCCTCACATTATAGGTAAAAATGTTATTGATATATAGTTTCCTTTTTTTAAGCTTAGTCAGGATTCGTTATCCATTCGGGAATTCTGGCATTTTTTTCGGCAATTACTCTGTTGTAATACCAGTTGGTCGTAGTTGGACGCGTTTTTTTTTTTAGTGTAAACTATCATGATCTGGCATTTTTTAATTTGGCATCATTTTGAGTGTTTCTCTTAGTGAATTTAGTTTTATGTTCTTTTCACGGACCTCATCGAGTTCATCAAAATCTTTTTTTCATATTATTCATCCATTCAGCATTTCTATTATATTCTTTCCGTTTTCATATTTTACACCAAAATTGTTTTCTTTCTTTTGTACCGGGTTGCTGAATGGTCCTTGTGCTCTCTCAATCAACCTGTTGTTAGAATTTTCCTTCTTTATTTTGGAAAATCCTGATTTGTTTGTATTGCTTGACCAAGTACTGGAACATTTTGAGTCTTCCTTCTTTCACCAGTATCTTTTGATTTAACTCTTTTACTTGTGCTAGAAGACTTTTCTGCGATGGTATTTATTTGGTCTTTTTCTTTCCATTAATTTCCTGTACATTATACTTTTCTTTGGCAATTTTACTTATTGCCGCATTTCCAAATCTTCCAATCCATTGAATAATCCTTCGTTGACTGTACCAAGGGTACCAATCATGATTAGTATAATTGTTACTTTCATGCTCCACAGTTGTTTTTTTCAATTCCCGAGCAAGGTCACGGTACTTATCTTTCTTTTCATTTCTTTCAATTTTGCTCTGTGGTCAGCTGAGACAGCAAAGTTCACAATTTTGCAAGTTCTCTTTTTTTGTTGCTGATTATTATAAGGTCTGGTCGTCTGGCCGAGATTAGGTGATCCGTTTTTATATTAAAATCCCATAGAAGTTTATATGTCTCATTCTCTACACTTTGCGAGTTTTCCACTGCATCAATTCTCCTCAAGTCTCTAGGACTCTTCTGAACATTCTAGCTGATCTTAACAATTCTGTGGTTGATGGTCTCAATACTTTCTCGAATTCCTAATTACTCCCAGCATTTTTCAAACTTTCAGGACCGTTCCAAGCTTCTTAGATAAATTGCTATCACCGTTTCCATCATGTTCTACAGTTTTTGATTTGTCCCCTAGCAAGGTTCATGTATCTATTTATCTTATCATTTTCATTTAAATTCACTTTGTGGCGCGTTTGTATAGCAAAATCGATAAGCTGACAAGTTTTTTTTTATTCATCAAGTGTTTGTATATAATTCTCTACGTCAGATTCAAATTTTTTAGTATATCATTTGGAAGTATGGTAAAATTTTTATCGTTTGCACAATTCCGAGTCAATCGCTTTTCCCAACCACTCCTGTTAAGTATTTAACTCCTTTGTACTAATTTGCAGCATTTGTTTTTTACATGACGAATCGCTTTTCTTTTTCTTCACATGACCTGTATTTGCCATTGTGTCACGTATTATCAATTCTCGCCAAACTATTATTTGTTCTTCCATGCTATTATTAATAGATATTCAGTTTCTCATGTGAAGCTTCCCATATATTAACCATGTTCAGATCTTCTGATGCAAATCGCGTCATTGTGCCACTTGAAATATCCATAAAATTGTTTTTCTTTCCATTTCTGTTATCCAATTTTGTATATTTTCTTATGTTGCTATTGCTGTTACTGGTTGCTACTAGTTGTCATTATTTGATCTTTGTATTGTACTCCTCGAGACCTTGTCTTGCTGTATTTATGAAATATTTAAAGCTGGCGAGTCCTCTTTCCAATTCTTTATTCATATTTTCTGTCGTGCCTTGTGCTTAGTCACCGGTTTCCTTGTTCTTTAGTCCAATGTATGAAGTTATCCCTTATGTATTTAAAAAAATAACATAATACCAAGTATCTTACATAGAAGACTGACTAGATATTTATTCGTTTGATGATATTTCTGCAGCTGATATTGTTTCGGAAGTTTCCCTGTGTTCCAGAGTTATTTTTTGTTATTTTTTATTCCATCTCTTCTTGTTCGAGGGTTTTTGCTTCCAATATTCGCAGCTACTTGTAATTTCTCTTCTGTAAACCTTGTAATGCTTTCCTGATTTTGGCTGTTCTATTCTTTGTTTTATTTATCTTGTTCTATTTTTCATTGTTAGCCTAGCACATTTTCCCATTCTTATATCTTAGTTGTATATTTCTTTGTTAGTATCCGGGTCTCCAATTCTTTTTCGTTTTTTAACATCTTGGTATGATCTATGCACGTAAGACTATAATTCCTTTCTTGTGTTTTGTAAATTCGCTGCTATATGAGCAGTTCCCGAGTAGATTTTTTACTGTTAGGAAAAACAATCTCGTATGTGAGTCTCTCTGAAAAATACGTCTTTAGTTTTTCACCTTTTCTAAGTTTTCAATTCTTTCTGCTAATTCCACTTTCAAAGTCCACCAGTTAAAGCAAGGCACAAACGTTGGCTGTGATTTGCCGACGCTATTTAATATTACAGATATCAGCAACTCCCTAGATGAACCACATTCTAAAGCCACTACGTGGGTTTTAGGTGAATTATTAAAATTCAACACTGCTAACTGGCTATCTTTTCCGCTCAAATACAAGGCCTTCGAGTAATACTCTTACATAGCCATACATGAAGATGTGAAATGTACATAGTATGTTCATAACGCACATATTAGATAACATAGGAATCCCGAAACACAAAAACACTAACGACTTTTTAGTTCAGGTACGAAACTTTTTATTACCTTTGAGTTTAAAGATTTTTCGACACGAGGAAGAGAGAGGCACAATCTTTCTATGACGACTTTTCTATCTGCCCCACCCCCATCACATGTGACACTCGCTTCAAGGCCTCGGCGAGCAAGCAAAAGTCAACCTTCTTCTTCCGAGGCAGGAACTCAACTCACAGACTTTTCTCAAATCTCAGCCCACGCTTCCGGTGCGTAACGTAACTCACATCCCTGGTCACATCCTGTATCTGGGATTTTTATTGTGACATCTCTGAATGACACGTCCGCCCCGCGCACGCGTGAACACCTGCACTCATGTTTGCACCTAACTAACCCATGCACTGAGCCGAAAGGTTCTCAGTCTAACTAAAACCAAAGGCAAGATATATAAAACGAAATCCCTCAGCCATTATATTACAATACAATACTTTCACAACGAAAAACGGACTCTGAACTGCCGTGTTTGGGTCAACAAGATTAATAACAATATTATTTTATTGAATAAAAGAAAGAAACAAAAAAATCCAGGTAAAAGTCAAGAGCGAGGGAGTTTTTCTTCTAAATGGCAGAAGGTGAGAATACAGTTCGTAAGCGGTAGATACGGTCCGCTTTCCTTCAGACTTTAGGATTTAATGGCAGAGCTCGTACTCCAAATCTCAAGTTTATCATTAGAAGAATATCCCCTCTTCTCCTCTCCTCTATCTTATCAGGGCTATTCTTTCCTCCCGTAATTTGTCTTTTATTCACGTCAGCATGAGTACCGCAAGATAAATTTGAGTATACTTTAATTATATGTTCAATTACTTGGGATTCTGTGGAGTTTATTATCTTCTCTTTTTCCTCTCGTGATTGGGTTTCCATAACACGTTGGTACGACACACGTCTTATTTCAGATAAGACCAAGATTAATTATTGTCTCTTCCTCGTGGACAAGTCTTTTCCTTGAGTATTCGTTTAACAAGGCTCACCATACCTCGGAGTGCAAGTTCATTCAACGAAGAAGCTTTTACTTTTCTTTCAGTGTTCTCCACGCAGCATGACTTTGTAATTTGGGTTTCTTTCGTATCACAAAGTATGTCTTCACTTTTCAACGAACCAAAAGGCAACTGCTTATGTGTCTTCACCCTTCGTCGAATAAACGGCAACTTGTTACTTTCCGTAGTTTGAAAATTTACCACGTGTTGGCTTCTTGGCTGTTTATCCCTCAGTACCAATAATGGTCGCAGGTTTGCCTCTCTACGCTGACGCATACATGGCTAAAAGAGTGTGGGGTTTTCTAATGCCCATGTTATCTTATGCTAATAGGGACGGTTGAAGAAAAACGGTCCTTCTACCTCCACCATTCTGATTACTACTATAGACAGGGGACGGCCAGTGTGTCGCAGCTCCTTTCCCCATAACCTGTGAATGTATGAGGGTGTTAGATTTCCTCTTCACAAGCAGTAGTTGTAGTTGTAGTAGTAGTTTTTCGGAGATTTTCTCTCATTAACAACACTTGGTAGTCTTTTCTCTTGAGTCTGAGTGACAACGAATTTGCTCACGACTCCAGAATTCTTCTGAATACTCCAACGGATTTTAGCAAATTTGTGGTCTTGAGATCCCGATTCTTCTTCAGATTTCAGTCTTTTCCAGGCTTTATTTCGAGACTTTAAGGGCGTTTGCTAGTGCACCAATAACTACTGGTGCCACTATCACCACCATCTTCGTATTTCTACATTTTTTCTCGCTTATATGTGGTCAACAGGAATGGCTAAGTGGCAAATTATTATTCTTATTAATCATCTCTTGATCTGTCTGTCTCACCGGCATTATCATTATTATTATTTCAAGTATTTACCTCGAATAGTAACCAATAACCTTCTTTGAAATTCGAGTGACAGTAAGCTTTCTGAGTTTTTCAAACTCCTTTCAATATTCTTGCCGATCATAGTAGTCCCGTAACCAAGCTACGAAGGGTTTTTTAAAAAGGCTTCTCGGGGTTACTGAAAGGTCAATTACTATGATCTCTATCTCAGTCAGATTTATGTTACATATTCGTAAAATTCAAGCTCCATATTGATATTAAGTTTTCATATTGTCATTAATTTCTTTCGGTCGTCTGCTGGAACAGCGAATTCAACAATATGATAAGTTCTTCTTTTTTTTTTATAATAACCCATGTTTCTTTTTAGCAAAGATTGAATGATCACATTTTATTTCCAAATACATTCATGTCTCTCATTTTCCAGGATAGGTTTTCATTTGTTTTATACCATTTGCATGTATGGTCAACATTCAATCATTTGTAGAGTTCTCAGTGGAACATCTACTTGTACTGGCATTTGAATTACATCTCAGTAAAGTTGCTGTTTTGAGAAATCATAAGTATGACCAAGTCTTTTTTCCAGGATTCACATATGACCTTGATCCCTGTGAACCAATTAAAAGCAAAAATAAAGAACAACGTAATATACTTTATGCATTGTAGATAAATATTTTCTCTCTATTTTTATCTTGTAGTATTTCACTGAAGTCTGAGATCAGGTTATTTTTTTTGTCGTCTTGACGAGTCGTCTAAATATTACAGCTGAATTTAATAGTGCAGTGTTCTGGATGGCCCTAATTCTTCTCCTAATCCCTTTATAAAGAATTGGACACCGTTCCAAATACTCCGACTGCAAATGATATCATTGTCACTTTTATTTTACAGATCTTTTCCAGCTGATTGGCAAAATCGAGGAATTTACTTAACGCGATTGTTGTTTTTTTTTACTCTATGAACGACTAGATGACATTTTTTTTCTTCTTAATTAACCCAAGGGCTGGTCATTCTGGCCTGATTTGGGTGATGTGTCGTGTTATACCATAGCCATATACGGTTATGTGTGAGATGGACATATAATGTTCATATATATATAACATAGAACATAGGAATCTCGAAACACGAAAAACACTTACGATTTCTCAGTTCAGGTACAAAACTTTAAATTACCTTTAAGTTTAAAGGTTTTTCGACATAAGGAGAGCGAGGCACAATCTTTCTATCCAGGCTTTTTTATCTGCCCTTATCTCGTGCGACACCAGCCCAATGCCTCCGCGAGCAAGCAAAAGTCAACCGTCTCGTCCGGTGTCTAGTCTCAACTCTCTAACTTTCTTCAAAATCTCCCAAAATCCTCCGCGCGCTTCCGATGCGTGACGCCATTCGCACCCTGTAACCCCGTTTCCCATATCGGGCTATTGTGACATCTCTGAGTGACACGTTTGCTCCGCGCAAGCGCGTAAACACCTGAGATAATGTTGCACCTAAGTACCCCATGCACAGAGCCGAAAGGTTTTCAGCCTAACTAAACCCAAAGGCATGAAACGAAATCCTTCAGCCATTATATTACAGTATTTTCAGGGACGGATTCTAGATTCACCATTTGTCAGTAAAGTCAATTTTAATTTAACAAAGTAGATTATATTATCTAAATTGATTATGTATATTTTGAAAGCAATGCAGATGAAATTATTATGGAATAACCGACTATATAAATAAAAATTATTGAATTCATTAACAAAAAAAGAATAAGTAAGTAGTTGTCCACCTATTTATAATCAAACAACCTTAAATCTTACTGATATGGATTTCAGTTATCTAAAGCAACATTCTTTTTCCGAGTATTAGCAACATTTTTTTTTATTGTGCCGTGTTTCATTTCAACTATGTATACCCAAACGCCTAGTGACGTCGGCAAAAACTGTAGTTTAACTGTAAACTGATTTGCATATCTAGATTTCTGCTGGTATTTGTTTGGGAATGCAAATCATAGGATCATTTCATACCATTTTCTCAACACAACTTTTCGTACACTATTTTCCTCTGCAGTGTTCCAAAAATATTATCCATTCATCTCTGTAATTTTATCTATTTTGTTTAAATAATATTTCATGAAGACTGAGTTTTCGACTATTAAAGAAAATTATTTTATGTCATCTATGTTATTAGTTTGTTTATTGATAAATTTAAAGAGTTAGGAAAATAACCCTAGACACCCAAGTGAGCTAATTCTATCATTCTTAGTAGGTGTTGTAAATTAAATTATTTTCTAAATTCGTTTTTTCTTTCAAGCTGGGAGTGTTTATACTTGCTTTTTTACATCTATCTATCAATCAATCTATCTATCTATCTATCTATCTGTGTGGGTGTCTCGCCTAAAGATGGACTCGCCCTCATGTGACACATACCGGCTAAGCTCTCTTCTGCGCAGTCTCGGCGAGCCGTCGCCAAATACGCATGTAATATTCATGATTGTTTTAAGCCAAGGAGAAGTTTCTTCCAGCTATCGTTTTTGTATATACTATTCTCCTTCAATATATTTCTAATCACTCATTTCCGAGTCGTGTTATCATTTCAATCTCCCTTTGACCATAACACTATCACAGTGTTTTCATATCTACCAGTCTCCTCATATCTATCTATCTATAATCTACTGAGCTTTTCTGTAAAAATCTTTAAGAATTCGTTCCTATGTCATCAATGTATTCCAAGCTATTTCGATGCTTACCGGACGTCTAATTCGCCTAGCATTTCAAAAATTACAGAAGTGATCGTTAGTTGTGTTTTTCAAAATACAAATATCATTATTGTATTTTTTAATATTTTCGTCAGTTTGATGGGCGACAAACAGTTTAGTTTATAATTGCTATTGAAAAAATATCCGAGGCATTTCAAGGAGAAGACTCAATTGCCAGTTATTTCCCGTACCTCGAGGCTATGAATAGAAAAACAAAAATATTCCCGGACAATGTGGAGCCCACAAACACAGTAGAATTATATATTAGAATGGATGAAAGGAATAGCTTTTATAAATATTTGTACAAAAATAGGAATACTGTGTGTGCGCGTGCGCGTGCACATACATATGTTCTGTTATATATATATATATATATATGTGTGTGTGTGTATTATCATCATTATCATTATTATCAAGACTTGCAGAGAGCATGTATTACCCTTGACACTCACCATCAATCCCTTTCAGAAATCGTACTGGGCTAGGTCTCTTGGCTGTCACTAGTGTCTCTACAAAGCTAATAAATATGAATTTTTGCGAGTCGACGAAAATTGTTGTGTCCTCGGGTGGGATTCCAGATTAGAAAGTCGCCAATGAGTTATTCGTATGTTCCAAAATGCCCAGTATAAATTATTCATTTTACTTGGACGGTTTGTAGGATAGGTAGTAAAAAGCCGTATAGCAGAGTGTTTTGGGGATGTTGATTCCAGGTTTTGTTCAAAACAACACGTATCATCATTATCTTGTTGCTATTTTCCTTTCTTCTTGCGTTGTTTCTTTAGAGTTCAAGTGGTGCCACTATACGGGAGTACTGACAAAGAAAATCTTATTATTCGGCCTTACGCCGAATATCCCGATGACATAGCGCTTCTGGCAAATGCACCTGCGAAAGCCAAAACCCTGCTACATAGTCTTGAACGAGCCACAACAGATATTGGCCTCTATATCAATGCATGTAAGACGGAATATATGTGCTTTAATCAAACAGGTGAATCTCAACACTAATTGGTACCTCTCTGAAACTAATAGAAAAGGTCACCTACCTAGAAAGCAGTATCTCATCAACCAGGCCAGACATCAACACGTGACTAGCAAAGGCATCGACACCTATTGATAGGCTACCGGTCATATGGAAGTCAGACCTGACCGATAAAATGAAGCGCAGTTTCTCCCTAGGAGCGGTCGTGTTGATACTGCTATATGGATGCACTACATGGACGCTAACTAAACAGATGGAGAAAAAGCTTGATAGCAACTCCACAAGAATGCTGCGAGCAATACTGAACAAATCCTGGAGGCAGCACCCCACAAAGCAGCAGTTGTACGGCCACCAACTAACCATAACGAAAACTATCAAAATTAGACGAACCAGACATGCAGGACACTGCTGGAGAAGAAGGGACGAGGTCTTAAATGATGTATTTATGTAAACCCCTTCACATGGACAAGCAAAAGCTGGACGACTACATACAGTAGCTCTGTGCCGATACAGGATGTAGACCTGAAGACCTGCCAGAAGCAATGGGCGATAAGGAGGAGTGGAGAGAGAGGGTATCCGTGCTGATGGCACAGCATGATGATCATGATGATCTATCTGGAATGGCATACAAATTGAAGCAAAATGAAAAAGCTAAACTATGTTGCATGCATAATTTTTGTTTTTGTTACTCAGAGCGTTTGTTGCTGACATTAGTTAAGTTCCTTTATGGTTCACAAAATAATTTTCTAGCATTCTGTACGTTTCTGTCAATTTAGACATATTGGCTCGATAGTTGTTGTTTAACTCTTGGATGAAGAGAAATCTAACATCCAGAACTTCATTTCAAACAATCTTTGCTTTGTTAATAAATGTGTATCCTGTGGTTTAATCGGTAACAAAACCAGCCTATAACTGTTTAATCGGTAACAAAACCAGCCTATAACTGTTTAATCGGTATCAAAACCAGCCTATAACTATTCATGAATTATCTTCACATGACATGCCTCTATACTTCTAGCCGTGTACCAAATATCAAGTTTAAACTCTATTAAGTAAATCACACACACACTCTCTCTCTCTCACACACACACACACACACACACACACATATATATATATATATATATATATATATATATATATATATATATAAAGTTAGTTGTTGTAGGTCCAAAGAAAGAATAAGGATATATTTTAAAATAGGAAGGTCCACGAAGAGATTTGTATTTTTTAAATTTATTTATTTTGTTCTTACATACGTGTTATATATATGTATGTTTCCAGCTTGTTGCTTTCGTCAGAGAACATGTGTGGCACAAGGCTTTTTAAATGGGGTACTCAATGAGACTTGAACTCACTCTAGTCTCCAGTATGAATGACTCTTGTTTGGTTAGGCTACTTTATATAGGGGTCCTGTTCCTCTTTCCAGGAGTGTTTTTCCTTTGATCTGCTTTACCCGTCTTTGATATTTGGTATGTTTATAGTTGTGTGTATGTGTGTGTATGTGTGTTGGAGTGATTTTGGGTTTCCCTAACGGCTTTTTTTGTATGTGTGTATCACGGGGCGTTTTGTGGTTTTTAAATTTACAGGTAGTTTTTTTTTCCTATATACATATATATATATATATATATATATATAAGTAAATTTAGCGACTTTTGTCGAGAGTTACCTGAAGGTTACCTCTTCAATAGCTACAACACAAAGGTGTAGGGAAGGGTGCAACTCCTTTTCCTGGATTGCTCCACTTTACCCTTGATCCGTACCTTATAATGCTGAGTGTAAGCAAGACAGCATCAAGTACCATTTTAATCTTTGGTATGACTCTCCGAGGGATTGAACCTCGGTTTCCCTGAACATTGGCGAACGCTCTACTCATTAGATCAATGGCCCGACGTTAAAATGAATAGGTCTACGAAAAGATTCATATTTCGCGGACATTCCCGATTTAAATTATTTTTATTCTTTTATCTTTATTTTATGACAAATAATATATATATATATATATATATATATTTATATAATTTGGCATTAAGTAACCAATGAGTTTTGGTATGCCATAAAACCAAACTTATCAACCAATTCAATATACTAGATATTCCGATGAAAATATTTAAAAGTTTATAAATGCCGTCATGACCATCACGACAGATAAAACATATCGGCAAATCACCAAATCCGTTCCAGGAAAACAGTCCAAGCATCAATTAACTGGGGAAGAAGACATTGTCGTCTAGTGTATTTTGGGGAATGAGCTGAGAATAGAGTTAAAAAGAATAAAGTGGAAGGATTGATAATTACCTGCCCGTGGGGTAATACTTATCGTCGTAGGGACATGGACACGGCGACACGAGTTCAAATCCTGGACGAGACTGATTGCATTTCACATAGCACTAATACCCCTGGGAAAGGTATGAATCCAATTATTCTCCATCCAGCTACGGGTAAATAGTAGGACAGACTGGTTTCTTCAGCCTTGGTTAGGCAACTACTCTAGGAGAAGGAAAACTCTGAATTGAAACCTGTTAAACTCCGCTTAAAATTTGACCTTGTGTCATATCCTGCCCAAGCGGAGGGGTTGGTACATAGAATAATTGCCTGGATATTTCAAGAGATATGAAATCTTGTCGAAAATATGGTACAGAGAAACTATCTGTTGTTGGCATGCTTGGTCTGACTCCTAAAATTCTTGATACGAGAAAGAGGGCACAGGAGATGACAAGAATACGTGGAATAGTCCGGGAAACCTGGGATTTTATTTGGTTTGATTTAGTTTATCGCGTATCAATAATTACTGGTTATTTAATGCCAAATCCTGTTTTTACAAATATATCAAATATATGATTTGTTAACACGTTTTGTAGATACACGCAGTTAAATGGTCAAACAGTTCTATTTCAAAGAATTCTATTTGGCATAATTTAACAAAGTTAAATAGTTCCGAGTATTGCTATTTATAGCTAACAATTAAATTTGTTTACGAAAAGTTAAATGTCAAACAGTTCTATTTCAAACTATTCAGTTTAGCATAAGTCATCTGTTTGCTTTCAGTTTAAATGTCAAACAGTTATATTTGCCCCATAGATAAAACCTTATCTGGTTCTACCATTCCGGGAAAAAGTGGACCCGGGAGTGATGGCAACGAAGAGGTAATCCACATTACCTAAATTTCTAGCATTACTGAAGGCTCACCTTTTGATTGTTTAGTGCCGTGTCCACGACACTCGTTAGTCGTGGGGAGGGTCTTTCTCATCGGCAGATATGTGTATTTCACAGCCCCAGCCAATGGTCTGCGCACACCTGAGATGAGTTATTGTCACTTAGATTTCAGAAGAAAAACCCACAGTTAAAACTGGTTTGAACAACACATTAGGAAGAGTATAACGACAGTTTCAATTTTACCGATAGAAATACAAATACAGAAACCAAACCAAATCTAGGAGATTCGCCAGATTGATTTTAAAAAGAGCATTTAACAAACAGATATATAAAGAATAAATAGACGAGTAGCTAAATTGTTTCCCTATTAGTAGAGTGGACCAAACATTAGCCGGGAATTTCAAGCGCCAAATCTGGTCACGAGCCCTTAACCTCAGGGACTCTGTTATAATGGTGAATTGCGTCAAATTAAATATTTTTCTCCTTGGACTGACGCCCATGGAGGTAAAAATAATGCCTTCTTAAGTGGAAAATGTCATTTTTTCTTTCCATCTGCACTTTAGTGATAAATACAATGTTTGTTTGTTATTTTACTCCATGAGAGTTTTTCATATCAGCGTTAGCTGATCGACTTTCGCTGGAGTTTGAGTGACAGCAAGTCTCCTCAAGCCTCCATGACTCTTTTCAGTAATCTGGCCGATCTCAACAGTTATATCGTTTGAGTGGTTTCAACTCGTGTTCTTATTTCCAATTCTTCCAGTCCCTTTACTAATATTTAATGTTTGAACCGATTAAAATTGATATCACCGTCGTTTTCATGTTTTATAATTTTTTTCGTTTCCCAAGCAAAGTCCAGGTACCTTATCACTTTTTTCGCCTTTCTTGATTTTTACTCTGGTCAGCCAATACGGCAAAGTCCAAAAATCCACAAGTTTTCTGTTTTTTTATTGACTATCACTTGGTCTGATCGACTGGCCCAGATTAGACGATCCGTTTGTTTATGAAAATCTCAGTGAATCTTCTGCGTCCCATTCTTCAGGACGCATTCTTGGTTGTGCATATATCACTTTTTCACATGGTCAAATTTCAATTTCTTGCTCAGTTCCCCGTGAATGATATTCCCCCAACAGTTGTGTCAAGCCTTATACTTTCTCTGCACTAATTTGCTGCATTCTCTTATGTTATTAATCGTTTCCAGTCTATCAACACATAATATACATTTAATATTTTGTTACGTCTTATCTATTCTAGATATGGTTGGTCCTTATGGCGTTCTTTTTTTACGGTTATAATAAGAGATTTAGTTTCTCTCTTAACGTTTCCCTTTTTGATTAAAAAAATACTTGGACCTTGCCAGAGAATTAAAAACCCTGTGGAAGACGAGGGTCAAACTAATATCCCTTGTAGTTGGTGCGTTTGGAATGGTACTTTAAGATTCAGAAGCAATGGCTGAGTAATGGGAAATTAGAGGGAGAATAAAGACTATCCTAGTCACAACATTATTAACACCGGTTAGAATACTGAGAAGAGCCCTTGAGTAATAAGCAGACTTGCTGTCACTCTGACTCGAGTAAAAGACCACGAGCAAACACTGATAGGAAAACCTCTCAAGGAATGAAATAATAAAAACCATCAGCTAATGATTGTGCGGAAAACTCAGAAGTACAAAAACAGCAACAACAACAATAATAATAATAATAGTAATAGTAAGAAGAAGAAGAAGAAGAAGAAGAAGAAGAAGAAGAAGAAGAAGAAGAAGAAGAAGAAGCGGCTGCAAATTTCCTAAATCACAAGAAAAGGTTAGCCTCCTCCTGTACATGGACGTCATTGAACTGTTTGCAAAAAAAAAAAACAATTGGAAACTCTAATACAAACAATAAGGATATAAAGTCATGATATACGAAAGGAACTTGGCATAGAAAAAATTGTCGGAGGTATAACGAAAAGCGTGTAAGACAGATAACGGAAGAAGTATAACCTCCAAATGAAGAAAAAAATCAGAACGCTCGGAGAAAAGGAAATCTACAAGTAGTTGGGAATATTGGAATCGGATATTATGAAACAATAGAAGAAAGACAAAAGTATGACAAAGGAAAGAGAACGCTTCTCAAAACTTAGTTTTATATTTATAACAGGAATCTCATCAAAAGGATAAATCATCATGTCGCGCTGGTAGCACGGATATCCCAGACCCTCTCTCGCCACTCCTCCCTATCGTTCATCGCCCTAGGCAGATACATCCCGTATCCTAACATAGCTGCTGAATATATATTCGTGCTGGTCGTCCTGCTTTTGCACGGCCATGTGTGGGGGTCCATAAGAGTACATCACTTATGATTTCGTCCCTGCTTCTCCAGCAGAGTCCTGCATGTCTGGTTCCTCTAACTTGAATAGTTTTCGTCATAGGAGGCAGGTGGCCGTACAGTTGGTGTCTTGTGGGGTGTTGCTGCCAGGACTTGTTCAAGATTTCACACAGCATTCTTGTGTAATTGCCGTCTAGCTTCTTCTCCAGCCGTTTTGTTAGCGTCCATGTAGTGCACCCATATAGCAGTATCGATGTGACCGCTGCCTGGAAGAAACTGCGTTTCATTTTATCGGTTAGGTCTAATTTCCATATGATCGATAGCCTGTTGATAGCTGTCCATGCTTTCGTTAACCTCGTGTCGATGTCCTTTTCAGTTGATTCGACGCTACTTCCTAGGTAAGTGAATCTGTCTACTAGTTTAAGAGGGGTTCCGTCTACAGTGGAGATGTCCCCTGTTTCATTATAGCACATATATTCCATTTTGTGTGCATTAACACAGAGGTCTATGCCTGCGGCTGCTCGTTCCAAACTATGCAGTAGTGTTTCGGCTTGGTCGGGTGTAATTGCCAGTATCGCTATGTCATAGGCGTAGTCGGCGTCGGAATTGTTTTTGCGGGGTACCTTCTGCTTTTTTTCTTCGTCAGCTCGAAGCCATTCCCTCTGATTTTGTCAATCGATGTTCTAAGTACGTATTCTAGACAAATGAATGCTATGGTTCAAGAAGGTGACGGGGATACTAATCGTGAGGAGAGAATTTCGGGCAATCCTCAAAATTTAGTGAGAGGACTGTAGGAAGTATAAATCAAAGGACAAGCGGTGACTATCCAATCTACAGCATTGTTAAAGCCGGCCAAAATACTGAGAAGATCCATTAAGACCTGAGATTGCTTAGTGTCATTCAAACTCCAAGGAAAGACTATTACTTAACGCTAGTGTGAAAAAGTAATAAGGTGTTTTATAACAATATGGATACTTTACTTGACAAACAAGCGAAGTCACACATGAGAAAAATTAGAAATGGCTAAGAAAGGGAAACCTTTTGAAAGAAAATGAATCTTTTCTAATTGTAGCACAAAATAACACCGTAAGGACCAAGTATGTTAAATCAAAGTGGATGGAGGAAGAACTCAGACAAATGAAACTGAGAACAAGGAAACAAATGACGATGCATAAGATCTTACCTTCTAGAGATGACATAGATAGACTATTTGTGTCAAGAAAAGAAGGAGAAAGTAGACTATCCAGCACTGAAGATGTCATCGATGCATTATTACAAGGACTCGAAGAAAACATAGAAAAAAGAAGAAAGAAAGGCTAATTACCGAGTTAAAAAAGGGAAGACAGAACAATAACCAACAGTAAAACAAATAGAAAACAGAAATGCGAAGATAAACAACTGTATGGTTCCTTCAATGAAAAAACTGACCAAATTCCACATGGGAAGACCTGGACAGAAGAGAAACTTTAAGAGAGAAACTGAATCTCAAGCATAACGCCATAAGGACCAACTACATTAAAGCGAAAATAGATACGACGCAGCAGAATAGCAAGTGTAGGCTACGTGGTCATAGAGACGAAACGATTAATCACATTGTAAGCGGGTGTAACAAAATAGCACAGAAAGGATACAAGTTTAGACATGACTGGGTGGAAAGTTTACCCATTAAGACCTGTGCAAGAAATTTAAATATGACCATACAGCCTGTTGGTATACACAGTAACCAGAAGCCTTCCTGGAGAATGAGACACTGAAAACTCTCTGGGATTTTTACTTACAAACAGATTATGTAGTTCGGGCTAAAAAATCGGATTTAGCGATAGTTAACAAAAAAATACAACTTAACGAAAAGTGGACTCTGCAGTTACGGTCGACGACTGAGTGAAAATAAAAGAAAACGAACAAATGGATAAATACTTAGATCTTGTCTGAGAATGAAACATGCCATGGTTCAAGATAATGACGGGGATACTAATCGTAAGGGGTGAATTTCGGGCAATCCTCAAAAGTTAGTGAGAGCACTGTAGGAGGTAGAAATCAAAGGACAAGCGGAGACTATCCAATCTACAGCATTGTTAAAGCCGGCCAAAATACTGAGAAGATCTATTAAGACCTGAGGTAGCTTTTTGCCATTCATACTCCAAGGAAAGACCATTACTTAACGCTGGTGTGAAAAAGTAATAAGGTGTTATATAACAATATGGATACTTTACTTGACAAACAAGCGAAATCACATGCGAGAAAAATTAGAAATGGTTAAGAAAGGGAAACCTTTAGAGAGAAAAGGAATCTCTCCCAAATGTAGCAAAAATAACACCATATGGACCAAGTATGTTAAATCAAAGATAGATAAGTTGCAATGAAATAGTAAATGTAGGTTATATGGTGTTAAAGACAAAACGATCGATCATTTAATTAGTGAATGTAGCAAATTAGTGAAAAAAGCGTATAAGTACAGGTATGAATGTATGGAGAAGGTTATTTACAGAGAAATCTGCAAGAAATTGATATTTGACCAAACGAGCAAGTGTTACATATACTGATGCATGCGGCAACAAAATCAACAATAATGACGAAGGAACACACTTCTTTAGAAAGATATACCTCTCACACTTTATTCGAAATGGTTGCGAAAGGATTCCGAAAGGGTTATGTGTGAGAGGTGAGTTGGAGACTGAACAAACTGCAACATATTGATCCTCAGTTCCTTTGTCTTTAGCAGCAATTCTTTCTCGTTCTGCCAGGCTACTCAATCGGGGTTCCTGAAGGCCCATAGTCCTCTGCTGGGTGCTTGTTCTCTTTACAGCATCTTATCTCCAACTAGACTGACTCCAACTCACCGAACCTGTCAGTGGCACCGGGTTATATAATTGTGTGACATCCACCTGCTTCTTGTGAGCGTCACATCTGCACCCAATTCAACCCGTCCACAGTCAAGGTTGTAACCTGATATCTTCGACCGGATGTACCTGTTCCTTGATTGATGGCTGGGTCGGAGGTCAATATGTGACACAAGTGGTAAATGCAAAAAAAAAGAATCCGAAATGGAGAATGAGTTGCACAAAGTTCTCTAATATTTGAGATAGAAACGGATCACGTGATCTTGAACAGACGACCAGAAACAGTGATAGTTAATAAAAAAGAGCACCTGCCAAATAGGGTACATGTCCGTGCCGACAGATTATAGAGTACAATTAAAGAAAGAGAAAAGTGAGGTAAGTCCCTACACCTTGCTAGAGAACTAAAAAAGCTGAGGAACATGAAGGTGATGGTGATAGAAAGTGTAATTGGTGCACTCGCAATAATCTCCAAAGGATTGGTAAAGGGACTGGAAGTCTTCAAAATGCAACTTGCAGAAGAAACAATCCAGACTACAGCATTTATGAGGATCGACGAGAATACTGAGGGAAGTCCTGAAGGCTTGAGGAAACTTGCCTCACTCAAATTCCAGTGAAAGACCATCAACTCTTGCTGGTGTCAAAAACTTCCTCGAGGTAACATAATAATAATAATAATAATTATTATTATTAAAAGCCTGGAGGACTTGGAAGTTGGCGGATGGGTGGAGACTATCCAAACGACAGCACTGCTAAGAACGGCCAGAATCCTAAGACGAGTCCTGGAGACTTCAGAAGACTTGCTGTCACTCAAACTCCAATGAAAAACTATCGGCTAACGCTGATGCGAAAAGCTCTAATGAGTGAATGATAATAATAATAATAATAATAATAACCTCAGAAAACTTTCAATCCATTTCATCAAAATATTTGTCTTGTGAAAGACCCTCAGCTGACACTGTTGTGAGAAACTCTAAAGGAGTATAATAATAATAATAATCAGAAAACTTAATTTTTAATTAAAAAGAAGAAAAAGTTGAAGAAATTGATGACCAATCGTTTTTAGTTATCATGCTCTAAGAAGAAAGATATCCAAATAACCTAAATATCATTACTTGAATAATTTCACATGAGACTAATACCATATGCAAAGGTTAAAAAAATCGACAAAAGTTCGTGATAGTTTATCTCTGTGACTCTCAGTGATTGAAAACGAAAATACGTTTGATAATTACAAATATTTGGAATAACATTAGCTTACAAGTAGAATTTCTTTTTCATCATATTTTATTTCTCTCGTTATATTTTAGGACTTTTTTTTAAATATCAGTTATCTGAAGAATCTAGTTATAGATATTTTTAAATCATAGATCACACACACACACACACACACACACACACACACACACACACACATAAAAGCGCGTACATACATATAAACAGAGAGAGTGTGAGATATATATATATATATATATACATATAGTGAGAGAGAAAGAAAGAGAGAGAGAGAGAAAGAGAGAAGTTTTCATTTGTATTTCCTTTCGCCGCAAGGGAACTTCTTTTGCGTGCTACCATCTGATCAACCAGAGTCCACTTTCATAAAAAAAAAAAAATGATCTTCTTCGTGTCAGAGAAAATTACAATTAATCTAAAGATTTTTTTTCGGCAACGAAGAATAATGAGATAAATAATTATAGTATGTATACTAGAAGCATTTTCTTATCTTTTTTTACTTTTTCTTTACTTTTCTTTTTAATTTTTCACTCAATTTTTTTTTTTTTTTTGGTAATGACGATAAAGCAAAAACTTAATTATTTGCATTATTTGACCTAAAACAGAAAGTAAGATTAAAACAAGTTCTCTTCGACTGAAACTACCAGGGCTAGCTCTTGGCTTTTTGCTTTTTGCGAAGCCCCGGAGCCTGTCCTGGACCTCGGTTCGGAGCGTGGCTCTGCAAATGGAACAATGGCAGACTTTGGGCCTTTTATTAGGCACCTAGTTTCGACTAGGCTACCCTCGGGTGGGCGAGCTGCACTTTTGTCTCCTTTCTCACCCATGTATGGCACTAGACCAAGCGTCTAGTTTAAGCCGTAAACTGGCATACGTGCCCGGACCCACATTTGGGTTCGTGAAACTGCTTGCCTCATCAGGCTCACATTGTACTAAGTGAGCCGATGAGCAGCATTGACCAGCAGGGTTCAAGTCTCGGCTCGTTCCCAACCTCCCCTCCCCTTTATCCCCCACTTTAATCGGCCTTCGGGCTTTTGACCTTGTGTCAAGTCGTGTCTGGTGGGAGGCAGCGACAAATAAACGACTGAAACTATCAATTCGCGCTCTTGATCAGAAACTTTTGCCCGATATCCGCGGGAAATTGTAGTTGAAATTGCCTAACTAGTCGAATTCCGGAGAATAGCAAATAGTGTCACTATTTCCTTCAGTTCTAATCTTCAAGAAACAGTTAATTTGCATGCCATTTGTTGCCTATGACCGAAATGTAACCCATACATAACGTTCAATACTTGGACATGTCGGAATTTGTTTCTCTCTTCAGGTCATCAATCTTATCATGTGCCGTCAGCACGGATAATATATAGTAAACTTGGCGACCGTTGTCGAGGACGACCAATAGCTACTACACCGAGGTGTAGAGAAGGGCGCTATTCCTTTCCCTGGATAGTTCCACTTTAACCTTGATAGGTACCTTATATTACTGAGTGTTAAGCACGGACGTATCAAGTACCATTTTTAAAGTCTTCAGTAGGACGCAACCTGGGATTGAACCCAGGTCTCACGGATAATTGGCGAACACTATACCCATTAGGCCAATTGGTACAAGAAAAATTATACCAGCAAACTGTTAAGGGAATCATATGTATTTAGGAGAACAAATTATTTAAAAAAAAGGAAACCATAAAAATAAAAAGATGTAAGGGTACTCTTCAAACAATACACCAGAGACACGATTAAAAACAAGCAATTAAATTTAAGAAAATTAATAGATGTGACAACAAATGAAAAAAGTGGGGGACATTATGTCACCCCCGAATTCAAAATGTCTCCCAAAAACTGCCGCTGAGTAGCATTCTATCTGTTTACGTGGGGTTAGGGATATATATACGTGGTGTATTCAATAAGTCTCCAGACTATTTTTGTACAGACATTTAAAATTGTCGTAGACTCTTGAAAATTCACTATGTTATTGCTATACATCTTATGAGATGGCTGACCTATGTTTATGATTTCAGGTTCAAATGAACAAGTACATCAAGAATTGGAATACACCCTAATAAGCCTTATTGACACAGCTGGTGAATTTCAAAAATATAATCTGAACTTGAGGACAATTTAGAAGAACGATATGCAATAAAACTTGGAAAAATTGCCACAGAAACGTTAAGAATGCTTCAGACTGCTTTCGGAGCATCTTGCAAGAATCGAGCATCAGTTTTTGAGTGGCATAAGAGACTCAAGGAAGGCAGGGAGTCTGTGAGGGATGATGAGAGGTGTGGGAGGAGTAAGGAAGTCAATAAACCAGAGTTGATAGGCCGAAGAGTTAGGGTTACTATGTTGAGGTTTTAAGGGTGTTCAGTGGCATTTCCACCAGGACAATACACCAGTCTACAACTCCATCGTTGTCACAGACTCGTTATGAGACAACTGAGGAAATGAAAGCAGCTGTGACGAAGGTCATCGACATGCTCAGACAAGAGGACATCCATGGGGCCTTCCAGTTGTTGTTGGAATAGTGCAACAAATGCATTGCAGCCGGGGGAGATTACTGAAAGGGAACTAGAGTTTCATGTGTGTACTGTCAATAAAAGTGGCCATAAGAAAAAAGTCTGGAAACTTATTTAATGCTCCTCGTGTATATATATATATATATACGTAACCCCTCCTAAATAGATAGAATGCTACTCAGCGGCATTTTTAAGTGATGTACAACTGGTACGAATTCTTTGTTTTCTTTCTAGAATGGATGCTTTACAAAGGTTAAAGTACCATATCTGCCTTACTCTTTATTTATAGCTGTTGGCATGAGAGAAAGATTCATAACTTTCTGAAGCTGTAAAAGCAAAAATATATCATAAATTCTATGGTGTTTCATATATGCATTGATAAATAAGAATAAAACTAGTAAAATGTTCCGAGACCTTTCTTAAGAAATATTTATTCCTTTTTTTATTCAAAACTGAACACCGTTATGTTTAAAGTTGTAGCAAACATTTGTACTTCTAACTCGCTGACATGTTACATGTTAGAGCTTTCAGCTATGATCACGCAATGATTCTGGTAACTAACATCAGTTGCTCTCTTTCCTACGACACAGAACGATACAGTAAAAGTCAGCATTGCAATTCAATTCCTTGGGTCATAGATTTAAAGGACATAGACTCTTAAGAATTATGTCCTCTTTGATTGATAAGCAATAGATGTTGAAATGACGATTCAATCTGAAACAAATCTACCCAACCATTTTTTCAATGCCGCTGGTCAGCTTGCACATTCCAAGTTGAAATCTCCCAAGTTTGACACAGAATTTGCTAGTTTTTTTCAGCTTAATTTAGAAACCATATTGGAAAACTATAAAGCGGCACGAATGAAAATTGCCACAAAACGCCTCTACCACAGGGCTTAATATTCCTGTAAAGAAGTCGGGTGACATTGTCGCTCAATCCTGCTTACTTCTTGCTTAGGGCTCCTAACTGTTACGCACTTTGTCTGCATGAGAGGCAGCTTCTGAAAAATTTGATCTCACTACGTATATACGCACACATTGACACACACACAAACATACACACACAACTCAAATATATATATATATATGTGAGTGTGTGTGTGTGTGTGTGTGTGTGTGTGTGTGTGTGTGTGTGTGTGTGTGTGTGTGTGTGTGTTTGTGTGTTTGTAGATGTGTGTTCGTGTGTGGGGGATGCATTTAGAAGTATAGCCTATGGATGAATAACTAATTCAACAAGATAAATAGAAAGCAAACGTAATTTTTTTTAGTAATCAAACAGTTTTTAGTTTCAGTGTAATCTCTATACAAATGCATCTAAACACAAGAGGCTTTCTTTGTGCTGACATTGAAAAGAAATATCAGTTACTTATTTTTTCAATTGCCTGATGTATTTTCTTTTTTTAAGAAAAAGTTATTTGACTTATCGATTCAAACTTTATTAAAATATAGGCATATAATTTAAGCGCAACACTGTTAGGATTTTTTAAAAGTTGTTTTATGTAATGTGATGAAAAAAGTAATAAAAACCTAACAATGATGAATTAGAAATAATGAAATGGCGTGACCTACGTTTTATATCAAAAGAAAAAACAATGAATAGCTTAATTCTGTTTTAAAGGCAGTTGTTAGTTGCTTTAAGTAGATGCCTATGGTTTATTTACTTTGGATTATGGTAATAGGCACGTGATATGAATAATAACCTAATTATAGGTATAGGATTAGATAAATAATTATTATTAGAAAAAGCTTATTTTTAGTCTAATATAATGTGGGTAGGGTACGATTACTTTGATATGATTTGAGTACAAGGATGTTAAATAGTTATTATACTGTGAAAATGTGTATTTTGTGTTTTATTGTTTTGGTTCCTTTGTTTAGTGGCATACCAACATTTTTGGGTTATTTAATACCAAAGCCCTGTAGAAGAACATTAGAGAATTATTCAACCAACAAATAAGAGGATAATATTGTCCATGAATTTTCTTTTTGGATATAAGTCCAAATATGAATGTAATACGAAGACTTGGATTAGAACCTGCTTACTATGATGTTAAAGTCCAGCATGTTAGCTACTATGCCACGGAAATTCCCTTCTACATGGTTATATAACATTTTTTTAAATGTTTCTTACTGTGAAGGTAAGTATGATTGAATTAAAAATAAAATTAATATATAAACAAAAACAAAGGGCACGCCTATTACTAATAATGTGTTAAAATGCCCCAAGTTTGGCTTACCCCTCTCAGGTTATTCATCGCATATTACGAGCAGTGAAGTTTATAACTCCTGTAGATATATGTGACCAATCTAGATAAATTTTGTTACCATTCTGGACATTTATTGAATGACTACTATGGTAAGTGATAGATTTTTGCATAATTTTGTATGTACAGGTTTGCAGCGCGTATATAACATGAATAAAGCCATTTAAGTCATGGTAAGTAATCGTTGTGGTTGTTAGTAACGTGGTATTTGGTACGCTGAGACGTTGTTCATTGTTTCAGTCCGAGTGTGATTTGAAAGCTCTTTATCCATATTTACCAACCCCTCCGCTCGGGCAGGATATGACACAAGGTCAATTTTTAAGCGGAGTTTAACAGGTTTGGATTCTGCGTTTTCCTTCTCCTAGACTAGTTGCATCACCGAGGCTGAAGAACCCAGTCTGTCCCACTATTTACCCATTGCTCGAGGGAGAATAATTGGATTCATACCTTTCCTAAGGGTATTTGTGATATGTGAAATGCTTGGTCCAGGATTTGAACTCGTTTCGCCGTGTCCTTTTCCTATGATGATAACCATTACACCAAGGGTACCTTCAAAAGCTCTTTATAAAAAAAAAATTGAATAAATGTAGAAGAAAGAATTTTGAACTTGGGTTAATATAAGTTTTTGCGATATTTGTATATGTGCTTGTTTGCGGATATCACACGATGGAAGCAGATCGAGCCGTTGGAGGTGCCTGTTACAACCACTGTTAATAAAATTAATACAACATAATATATCTCCAAAATTAATTATCGTTAAAGTGAGAGTAGTATCAAGGTAGTTGGTGCGCTAACACATTGTGCATTGCTTCACTCTGCGGTTGATTTGAAAGGTGCTCAGATCAATATGCAAGGGAGTTTAATTCAAAAATAAATATTTTACGATTTCGAATAGAACAATAACAACTGAAAGTATGCGAAATGTGGATGCAAAGGTAACCACGGTAAAGTAATCAGATGGTTTAAGAAATTTTGCTGAGGTTTTCATAACCAAAACGATGAAGTGAGGCCAGGTAGGCCTAAACGCATAGATTACAAGGTCGTCTTTCAAACTATTAGGGCTGATCCGGTGAGTAGCTCTGGGAAAGTATCAGGACAGCTGGGAATCCCACAGTCTAATGCGTTTTGTCGCCTCCACAACCTCAGCAAAAGTATAAGGGGCTTCTGAATGTATTGTAAAAATTTTGATATCGAAGAAAGATGATTGTTCAGATTCAAACCTTATGGAAGAAGATGTTCTCTGCTGAATCGTCTAATAGTTAATTGGAATGGTATGTTGAATGAAAAGTGAACACCTGTAAAGAGTATTAACATTTCTCTAATTGTTAATTTTTTGGCAATTCCAGTTAGATTCATTTTGAATATACCGAGTAATTATTTCTTTAGATTGTGAAATCTAAAGAATTTAAAGTATACAATATTTTAAAGAATTTATACAATATTTTAAAGAATTTTAAAGAATTTATACAACATTTTGAAGAATTTAAAGTATACAATATTGTGAAATCTAAAGAATTTAAAGTATACAATATTTCTTTAGATTGTGAAATCTATATACAATGGTTTGCCACTGAGTATACAAGATTTCAAGCTTCAGAGGTTTTTTGGTTTAAATAGCATAGCAAAGCGAAAACGTTATTATCCATACAAGTATACATGATTTATAAGTGAATAGTTTGTTGGTATTTTTAAATAGAGTTTATTTTTGCAAACGTTGACCTGTTAGATTCTCCGACCCACCGTTCTGTGACCCATCTTTTGATACAACAGCCTAATTGTACACCTACCACCATGCATAATATAGCTTCTATTGCTAAACACTTGTGTGGCTCGTTTAATAGTGTTATCCCTCAGAGGCTGATGCCAAATAACCACCTAGTGCACGATATCGCAATGATCGTTTTGAAAAAATGCTAAAAGCAACAACGTACAAAATAGCTGCTATATAGACACTTACCTCTCATCTTACAAACCATTTATATAAGACGAAAAACAAATAGGCACCAACTCATAAGTGATTTTCTCAAACGGACTCCTAGACAAGGACCTATCAGGGTTGGCCAACCAACAAAGGACCTACCTACATGAATTCTTTTTTATTTTACTAAACTATCTTCATGGTGTTCTATCTCATCTGAAAATTATTTTTGAATGAAAAACATGAAACGACAAAAAACAAATGAGAAAAATTGAAGAATTCTTTTTTGTTGAGATGTTTCGAAAAGTATGTTTATATTTTTTCTCTGTTCTTTTATTTTCTTTTACTTACGCATTCACGTATTGAGTCATTTTATTGATGTTTTTTTAAAGTTACATATTTGCTAGAAATGTTGCTTTTAATTTTGGCATTTTTATAAGAAATATGGAACATTTTTAATTCTCAAAAATAACGTCAATAACGGTAATTAAGAAAGAAAAACCTCTATGCAATTTAGAATATTTCTAAATATCTTTATCTTTAAAATATTAATTTTGCCCAATTTATTTTTTCTTCTGTTTCATTTAAAAAATAATTTCTGGGCGAGACATAACATAACTTTCTTACGTTGCCCTGATGAAAGGTTCACAAAAAACACTGGAAACTTCGACGGAGTATATTAATCATATATGAATAAATGGATCAACCGAATGTCTTGATGTTTTTTTCAAATACAATGTTTACATACCATAGGCCTATTTTTTCATTTTGTCTAATATATATATATATATCTGTGTGTGTTTAAACATGTACCTAAGGGAATAGAGCATAGATTATCAAATAACTACACGAATAAGGAATTTTTTGAACGAAGCAAGCAGGAATATGAGGCTTTGAAGAATGACGGATATAAGATCAATTTAGAATATCGGGATAGGGAGGAAAGTAACACGCAAAAAAGGAGAAATAGACCTAGGAAAAATGTTATTGTTTAATCCCCCTTATAACATGGAGGTAGTCAATAACTTAGGGAAAGAATTCTTTAAGTTATTAAAAAGAAATTTCCCTAGTGGGAGCCCGTTACATAAGATATTTAATAAGAATTGTGTTAAATTAAGTTATAGTTGCATGCCAAACATCAATGACATAATAAACAAGAGTAATATAGCTAAATTAAGTAAGGAGAAAAATAAGGTGATTGCTAAATGTAATTGTAGGGATAAGGTTAAATGTCCGCTGGAAGGCAAATGTAAGCAAGAATGTGTAGTGTATAAAGTGGAAGTATATAGTGATCCGAATAATAAGAGAAACAAAAAGATATACTTTGGGTCGACGCGAGGGTATTTTAAGACTAGGTACTATAACCATAAAACAAGTTTCTCACACGAGAAGTATAAGCATAGTACTGCTTTATCTAGTTACGTGTGGGAGCTTAAGGATAACAAATGGGTAGATCCTATAATGAAATGGGAAGTAATAAAGAAATGCCGTAAATATAGGGCTGGGTATAGAAGTTGCCGGCTTTGCATGGAGGAAAAACTAGCAATAGCATCTTGTAAAAGTAGGGATATGTTAAACCAAAGATCGGGGGTGTTAAATAATTGTAGACACAAAAGGGTGTGGTTGCTCTATAATTAGGGATAGGTTTCAGGGTTGTTTTTGTTTTTTTTTTAAATAAAAGTTAGGTTTTATTTATTTATTTATTTATTTTTATTTATTTATTTATTCTATTTTTTTTATATATTTTTTTTTAAGCAAACTCTAAGCTTGGTGGGTTTTTGGTGAATATAAGACAGCAATTTCTCCTTTAGAATTAGTCGAAATTAGGCTTCCTGATGATCCGATAAGGTGAAACGTTAGTAGATTTTCGACTCGCGATTTAAGTTAATTTACATATATATATATATATATATATATGCCATATATATATATGCCATATATATATATATATATATATATATATATATATATATATATATAACATATACAATACCCATAACAGGATGGAAATAAATTTATAATCCTAATGTAACCGGTTTTTATTTTTCTTAAAGGTATATATATATATATATATATATATATATATATAAATGTGTGTGTAAATCTTTCGCTCTATATATACATGTATATATTCAAATACATGTGTGTGTGTGTGTGTGTGTGTGTGTGTGTGTGTGTGTGTGCGTGTGATCTATCGGTCGCATATGCAAATGAGTATTTACCTTTGTGTAGTTCCTGGAAGACATGTAAATTTCCATAGAAGTATTAAATCAGATTCAAAAGCATGTTTCTAGCCTCAAGTTTTCTTCACTAAATATCAAGTGATTTTGTGTAGATTAAAAACAACCATTTAATGGATGAACACATCCGTCTTAAAATTTAAAAAATACTAACTTGTTCGGGAAAAAAGCCAACTTATCATCGTCTAATTATTCATTAATTTAAACTGTATCAAAACATCAATATTTTTCTTGCTCAGGAAACCCGGTGATTTTTATCCTTTGTTTGTTTTATATTTCATTTTGCTTGCAGGGCCGGCACTGAAAGGGAAAAAAGAGGGCAAAATGAATATTTTCAATAAATATAGTGTCGTGGGGTCACGGGCCCCAAATGAATATCTGTTGTGTATTCAACGGCTGACTTTTATATCGGTTAGGCTATTTGGTTAAGGAGTAAGAGCACAAAACATAACTCGAGTACCACTGTTAGGAACTTTCTTTGTTATATTTTATCAAGTCGCTGAGGCCATGACAACAAGAAAGAAAATAGAAAATAGTCACCATGTGGTGATTTTTTCGTTATTCGAAGGACAACCTCTCCTCGGGTGTTCAAACAGGTACCGGTTTATTTGCTAATAACCTGACTATTAAACAAATAGTATGGGGTTACATAGTACCAGTAGCACTTTCTGCGACCTAACAGCACACACACACACACACACTGCATACTCAAACACACACACACACACACATATATATATATATATATATATATATATAAAGATGAACAAAAGTGATTAGACAAATATAAGTCTTTTGGCAGCAATTTCTTTATTTCCTTATCTTTCTTTCTTTCTTTCTTTCTTCGTCAGATTATCTTTCTTTCTTCGCAGCGCGTTGACCTCTCTACAAACGTAATGTGTTTCCTATTTATTCATTCTTCTTAGTAAATTTTCGCATGTATGCGTAGGGATAAAAACTCTAATGTTTTCTGATAATCGATTATAGAAAACTAATGTTGTCTTCTTCCCTGCCAACTGCTGCGTTTATACCAATGTCCTCTTGTGTTCATCAAATTAACAGACGGCACCTACTGTGTTTAACAATTTCTTCCAAATCTTGGATGATAAAGATTTTAGCTACTTCACTATCCGGTCTCATCTGTTGTGTTCACGCAATGTAAAACCATCGAATTCCTGGCACAATTTTGCAGGCTTGCAATAATATCAATATAATACATAAATGATATTTAAATATATATAACTCGGGCAATATTATATATAAAACCATTTCAATTACCATTACGGTATGTTGCCAGTACGGATACTTTGTCGTTATTGCAACCTGTCCCTATTGGCCATCACAGCTGGTAAGTCAACTAGACGACACCCAGTGTCCCCTGGTGGATGGTGACTGCGAGTTTTTGCTGGTCGGATGATAATGGTGTGTTCATGAGCATTTGTTTATTCTTTCTTCCTCAGCAGTGTCTTAATTTTCTAATTCGGATTGTTATTGAAATGAGAGATACCTGGTTGTATAGCAGCTGTTTCGTAGAGTGCTGCTTCAAGGATTTCTTCGAAAAAAATATCTTTGTGTAGTTCTTATCTAGCTTTTTCTCCAAGCGTTCCGTTACAGTCAATATGGTGCGGCCATATAGTAATATTGATATGATTACAAGTTGGAAGAATTCCTGTTTTATTTCATCTGAGAGGATAGATTGCCATATGGTCGATAACGAGTGAATAGCAGTCCATTTTTTATCTATGCGTATGTTGACACCGTTTACAATAGATGAGATATTGTTACCAAGGTATATGAACTGACTCATTAATTTCAAAGGCTTGCTATTTTATGAGGAGATTACAACAGGGTAATTAAAAATCATGAAATGAAGGGAGAATGTTTGAAATATTCACACACTGTAACTGGCAATTCAGAAAATTATATTGCAATCTGTCATATATAATAAATTTTGAGGAAAGTAATTTATCTTTTTCAAGAGTAATATCAATAGGAATTAGCCTTGAAAGAATACATTCATTTTGTCATAATACTCTAAATATGTAAACCAGTGATTTTCTTTTTAGTTGTTGATATGCATGATACGTTGCTTTTAAATTGACAACTTTGATATCATTTGAACTTTAAACGAAGATAATAGTCCGGAAAGGCATCAGAAATATCTAGTTTCGAATTATCTGTTCTTATTCAAAAATCGGTGATTAAAATCCAGCATGAATTAGTGGCCTGTGACAGCTATTCAAGCCTAGTTTACTTTTTCGTTTAATGAAACACAATTTAAACATTCAGTTACATCACGTACCAGAGTATAAGAGGCGTTTCTTTTATTATGTTCTTTTATCAAACTTTGTTACTGAATGTTTTATATTTATTTACCGAAAACCTCAACCTCGGACAGGAGATGACGCAAAGTCAATATCAAACGGAGTAAAGCTAATTCAAATTAAAAGTTTTCCTTCTCCTAGATTGATTACCAAATGCCTGAGAACCCAGCCTGTTCTAATGTTTACCTATAGCTGGGTGGAAAGAACAGATGTATTCATGCCTTTCCGAAGGTCATTAGAGTAAAGAGAAATACAAACAGCCTCATCGAGGGTTTGAACTCTTCTCACTGATTACATTTTCCTACGATGATAACCGTTATGCTAAGTACGCCTGCTTGAATATTTTGTATCGTGTTATACTTAGATTTTTATATTCTACAGAAGACATTAGGCATCAAGAAAATCCTCTTCTGACTATTTATCTTTCAGGAAGATTAATTTAAATTATATTTTATTTTTTTATAAAAAGACAGGTCGGTGTATATTTACCGAACACCTCGACCACGAGTAAGTGGAGCGCAATGACTTTTTTTTTCGACGGAATTCAACTTGTTTGAATTCAGATTTTTTTTTTTTTTTCTGTAAGAGTGATTGTCATACCGAGATTAAATAACACAGTCAGCTCTGCTATTTACCCATATTATTCCCAACGGCATAAAACTGATCGAAAACACAAACCACCTCGTCTAGGATTTGAACTGGAGATGCCTTGTCCATTTCCTACAATGATAAACGTGAAAGTTGTTATAAGCAGTTTGTAAAGAAAACTACTGATATTATATAAATCTAATCAATTGAAAAAGCTCTCGGCAATGTATTTCATTGTTTGAACTCAGAGGACGACGAATATGTTAGTTTATCGTGTTTGTAAACTTTCAACGTTACACTTGATACCTCAAACCAATATTTTGTTATAGTTTGCGCAAACGAATATCGATTTCAGATCAGTTCAAATTCTTCATTCTGTTATTCTTCTCTCGATGAACAGTAAAAGTGAAACAAATTTTGTCTTAGAAGGAATGAAAACCATCAAATGTCACTGAAGATCCTTACTATATAAAATAATAGGTAAGTATAAGATCTATCTATATAAACAGCTACATGGTTCAGAGCCCAATTCAAATATGACCTCAATCATCATCATCATCATGTCGTGCGGCCAGCACGAATATCCCTGACCCTCTCTCTCTCCACGTCTTCCTATCATTCATCGCCTCTGACAGGTCTTCAGGGTTACATCCAGTATCCTCACATAGCTGCTGTATGTATGTTCGAGCTGGTCGTCCTGCTTTTGATTGGCCATATGCGGGGGTCCACATGAGTACATCACTTACGAGCTCGTCCTTGCTCCTTGTCTTACAAAGTAAAATGGTGAAGCAGATTTTGAGATAAAATAAAGAATACATTTTTTGAATAAACATATTTGACAAAAGTGATAGGAAAAACTTTAACGTTAGTTTTTGACCTGGTAATTTTCAGTAAGATATTAAGATATCTATACGCTTAAACCTTTTGGTGCAGATAGCAAGTCAAGAACAATCAAATACACTAGATGAATAAGACTGAGATACAACTTTAATCTGCATTTCTAAAAAGTTTTGGATCTTGTGTGAAATATCCCCTGAAAGTTATTCTTGTCCTACGTGTTGGATTTGACACAAGGTGAGTTTTTAAGCAAAGTTTAACAGGTATTGTTATATAATAGCCGAGGGATTTCGGTTCATGCCTTTGAGTTTAGTTTGGCTGAGAACCTTTCGGCTCAGCACATGGGTTAGTTGGGTGCAACATTGAGGCAGGTGTTAACGCGGGTTCGCGCGGGCGGATAGAGGTGTCACTCAGATGTCACAATAGTCCGAGACGAAACGCGGTGACAGGGTGCGGGTGACGTCACGCACCAGAAGCGCGCGGAGGTTTGTGGGAGAATCTGAAGAAAGTTAAGGTTGAGAATTAGACGCCAAACGAGAAAGATCGACTTTTGGAGCTCGCAGACACGAGGCGAACTTGCGCCCTATGGGGACCGCTCGAGATGGGGGCCAAATGAATAAGACAGCATAGAAGATCGTGTCTCTCCTCCTTACGTCGAAACCTTTAACTCAAAGTTAATAAAAAGGTTTCGTACCTGAACAAGAAGTCGTTACATGTTTTCTAATTCTGAGATTCCTATGTTCATTATATGTTCTATTGTTATCTACATTCGATGTCCATTTCACCCATTTCGTACATGGCCATATTCGTGTATATGGCTATGTAACAGTATCAATTCAGTGATGTTCCTCTATTAGATCGGTTGTCATGCAAAGGCTAAGTCGTTCTGTCTGATCTACTATTAAATCATAGTTAGAAAGAGAGGATAATTGGATTCATACATTTCCCCAAAATATTAAGGCTATAAGAAATACAAACAGGCATGTCCAGAATTTCAATTCAGGTTACCGTATCTATTTTTTACGATGATAACCATTACACATCCAGCATTTTCTTCCTCGATATATCCCATCATTTAAATCAGAAATAATATCTTATTACTTCTAACTTTTTAAAGAATTTTTATATATCAGCGATTATGTCTTATTAACACGGTTGTGTGATATACCCATAATGTAAATAGTGTTTTGTAGTATGGTAATCGTGAAAATACGATAATATTTCTAATTGTAAGTCTTTTCTATTATGGTCATAAGTGCATTGCAGCCTTTAAATTTCTTATCAATTGCGCCCCATCTAAACGCTTAAAAGAAAATTAAAGACGTGGTGTAGGTTACTTGATAGACACAAAATAATCGAACCGTTTCTCATTATATTTTCGCATAGACCGAAGCAATCTTCAAAAACTAAAATGTTTTTTAGTTAGAAAAAAAGGCTAAAAAAACGTTACCGCGAAACCATCAAAAGAAATGGTAAATTTGCTGAATTTAGTTCAAACTGGTATTTGTGATAAGGAAGTTATTTGATGAAGTATAGTATGTTTTTTTTTCTTCAAGATTGCAGTTGCAGCGCTGTTTGCTGGTGCTGTAAAATATGCAAAGTGCATTTCTCTAAACAGGTAAAACGTTCACCCCAAAGAGAGTATTTGATATGGCACTAAACCAACTGATGCTGAGGATCCAATCTTGGAGTTTGGGAAAATGTGGAGTAGTCCTTCATTGCCATTACTCCCATCTCTACCCTAATTCAGAGATATGTTACCTGTTAGGGTCTCATCTATTTGTTAAATGGAAGTGTTTTATCATTTACTGAATTTGAAAATATTTAAACCTGTGCAAACTTATAACTCTTAAATTTGATTATTAGTATTTGATAGCAATATTTGAGATCATTTAACTGTATGTAAACATAAAAAAGAACTCTTGAAACCATTTAAACTGACAATGAATTAATAATATCAAAAATAATAAGTAGTGTTAGATAGCATTACTTAAAACCATTTAACTTTGTGCAAACCTTGAATAGCAATACTTGAAAGCATTTAAATGTATGCAAACGAATGAATAATGTTAAATAGAGTTAAAAGTGTTAGATAACAATAATTGAATCCATTTAACAATAGGCAAATAATTATAAAGTTTAGATAGCAATACGTGGAACAATTTACCTGTGGAAGTAAATGAGCACTGATTTTAAAATTTTTACCAGCAAATTATTTTTTACAAAACGTATATATTTACAATTTATTTATAAAGAGAGTGTTGCATTAATGAACCTACAAGATTTGATATGACATAAAACGCAACTTAATATTTCGGTTGATATATTCTGCAGCTTTGTGTTACTATTTCACCCTAGCAATGCCTGGCAGGTGTAAGTTTATCGCTTGGTGCCTGGGGCGCCCTAAAATGTAAAATTTCCAAGCGTTTTTGTGACTGCAACGCGGGAGTTTTGATTCGAGCACCCCACCACTTTAAAATTATTTAGTACCAAATCTAGGAAGCTCGATAAATTTTCCCCTCTGTATAACACCATCATTACATTTTTGTACATTATTAATTAATTTCTTTTAATGGTCTATTCTTTTTCTAAGCATCGCAGAATATTATCCTCTTGAGGAAGAAGAAAAGTAGGAAGTATCAAGCGAAATTAATGAGAAGAATTTGACTAAAGACGATTAGAAATGACAAATCCACTTCTTTTTCTATAGAATAAATCCTGAATTGTTCACATGTTATTTGATATATTTTTCAACACTTTTTTATCGTATTTTTGTTTATTTTTTATCTAATATTTTGGTTACTTAATATCTTATATTTTGTCAACTTATATTTTATGTTTGGTCGTTCTATTATTTCTATTTCATGTCTTTTTATTATTCACTATTTCAGCTACGTTTTTATCTTATATTTTGTCAACTTTTTTCTTTGGCTCATTTCTAGCTTTACAGTGCATCATAAATAAATTCCTCCAAATTGTACACTTTCCTATATATTTGACTTGGTGTAAAACAATGAGATTTTCACTTTTTAGGGATTTCAAATAAACCTGATAAATCCAGCTATGGATGTAAAATAGACCTGAATAATTATAATTATCAAGTTTCCTTTAAATAGAATTTAAAATATTTCAATAAAAAGTGAAATGGAATGTAAAAAGAAACAATCACTATCCAATAACAGAAAAACTGTTTTTATTTTTCTTACATTTTTAGGATGACTTCCCTTGGCGAAGTAAGTACCATTACATTAAGCGAGTCCGAATTCCAGTCGCACTGTAATATTCACTTTGAGACTAAAGATATTTGAGAAAGCCAAGAATCACCTTTTTTCGTCAATTATAATTTACCGCTACTACTCTGCTACAATTTCTTACCCTGGTACTGAATAACCCAAGACAGTTGATATAGCATTAAAGCAAGAAACCAAACCAAAGAGTTATATCTATGAGTCTGTTTAGTGTTTCAGAATATGTTTCCTATAATACAACATTCCTGTTAACTAAATTATTTCCAACACGAAATAATAATAATAATAATAATAATAATAATAATAATAATAATAATAATAATAATATGGGAGGAAAAACAATTCTATGGCCACTTTAAACGTCTGATAAACAACATCTCATACCAGAAAGACTGGACGTTGCTAGGAAAAGGAAACCTTAAGAGAGAAACGGAATCTCTCTTAGTGAATAGATAAGACGCAACAAAACAGTAAATGTAGGTTATACGTTGACAGAGACGAGACGATCAATCACATAATAAGCGAATGTAGCAAGCGAGACACGACTGAGTCGGCAAGGTGATCAACTGAGAAATGTGCAAAAAATTTTAATTTGACCATACAAACAAATGGTATATGCACATCCCAACCCCTCTCCTAGAAAATGACTCGCACAAACACCTATAGGACTTTAACATACAAACGGATCACCTAATCCCGGCCAGAAGTCCATACCTTTTAATAATCAACAAAAAAAGAGAACTTGCAAAATTGTCGACTTTGCTCTCCCAGCGGACCACAAAAGAAATCTGAAGGAAAGTGAAAAGAAGGATAAGTATCTCGACCTTGCTAGAGAATTGAAAAAGCTGTGGAACATGAAAGTAACGATTGTGCCAATTGTGATTGGTGCTTTAGACACAATAACTAAATGATTATTAAAAGGCCTGGAGGACTTGGAAGTTGGCGGACGGGTAGAGACTATCCAAACGACAGCATTGCTGAGAACGGCTAGAATCCTGAGACGAGTCTTAGAAACTTGAGGAGACTTGCTGTCACTCAGACTCCAGTGAAAAACCATCAGCTAACACTGATATGAAAAACTCTAATGAGTAAAAATAATAATAATAATAATAATAATGATAATAATTATTATTATTATTATTATTATTATTATTACAGCAAGAACATCGCTGGTATTTTGTTTATATATTGTCTTTTATTTAGGAGTTCAAAAAGATGAGAGGAAAAATAAAGAAAAAAAAGGTGTCTTTTAAAAGCAATATATTTTCACAGATATAGGAGTGATTAGAGGACGTCGATTTTCCTGCGGCCAGGTGAAGCAACAAAAAAAAAGTCAAACAAATAAACAAATAAACAAACCAACAAAAAGTAAAGCAATCGTCTGGTGAGAGAATAATTCTTAAATATTGAAAGATGTTATTTCCTCATCAGTTCTTTAGAAATATTGGGAGACACGAATGATATTAAATGAAGGCGTAATAATTGGCAGTTTTTCGACTAAACGTGAATACATCCTTCGTTCGAGTTTTTCCAAGGTTAGTCTTCCTTTCCGACATGTCAGCCTTCTCGTTAAAATCGGCGATCTGACATCAACTCTTGGACGTGGCGTTTTTCTTAGGAAAGGCATAAACATATTTTTCTAAGCCTAACAATAGGAAGGTATTAGGCAAATTGAGCTTTGTAACTTTAGGGCTGCAAATGGTCTATGATAAAGATTAAAAAAATATGAATCTACACCAGCAGAAATCCGCTTAAAATTGACCTTGTATCGTACTCTGTTTGCTAGGTTTTTTGAGCTTCGGTCATGGTAATCTTTCGTTGGCTGTTTTTATTCTCATCTAAAGTATCCACCCTTATAAATGAGCAGCAGTAGTTCCCCGATGGAACTATTCGATCCTGACCGTTGAACCATAGGAGTCATACGCCCAGGACCTGGTTAAGCATTGCGTTTAGCTGTCAGAGGGTTTATCCGCTTGCCTTTACACCCACCAAGCTGCTTCCCATGGCCTGCGAAAATAATTTTGTTTCCCTTTTGGCATTATTAAGTTTCAATTTAAAATCCACTGACATTTGTTTTTAAAGTACTTATTTATGCTTCTTAGCATCCTAATAGGCATTCTATTTTACCATATTTACCCAACCCCTCTGCTCGGGCAGGATATGACACAGGGTCAATTTTTAAGCGGGGTTTAAGAGGTTTGAATTCAGAGTTTTCCTTCTCATAGACTAGTCATTCTATTTTACGTTAACTTAAGTTTTTTAGGTTATAATAAAGTCCAGTATTGTTAGTTTGTATTGACCAGGTTCAATTCTAATTTGGAATTACAGTAAAATTTTCTTTGCATTTAAGACACAAATAGCATACAGCAGGGATTTAACAAGGAAAACAGAAATCATTCATGCATTTTTAAATGACAATATAGTAAAAGAAAACATATTACTAACCAGTTTTTGAACTCTTGTCTTGCAGTTGATACGCTTAGTATTTTCTAAGTCAATTTAACGCTGTCCGTCTCGAATAATTCTATGTCCTTTTTTATGTTGAGGTGTGGAAAGTGGCATTCAGTTATGCGTTACTACCCTACCTTTTTCCCTTCTTTCTTTCTTTCATTCTTCCTTCCTTCCTTCATACTGAATATTCGATACTACCATTGGAGTCAATAAATAATTCTACCCTTATTCTATCCTAGAGTTTGGGGTTCCAAAAGTATTAGCTGCTCTTGACCAGGTTCAATTTTAATTTGGAATTACAGTAAAATTGTCTCTGCATTTAAGACAACAACAACAACAACAACAATAATAATTTTAATAATAAAAGACCCAGAGGCACAGCAGAATTACTCTACATAGATCAACACATCCTAACTGAGAGCAAGACAAGACGGAAAAATCTATCTATGGCCTGGATTGACTACAAAAAGGCTTATGATATGGTTCCACAAAGCTGGATAATACACTGTCTCAAAATGTACAAAATATCACATGAAGTCATAGATTTCATCGAAAAGACCATGCAAACCTGGAAGGTGGAACTGACAACAGGAGGAAGAAGCTTAGCTGAAACAAATATCCAAACAGGGATTTTCCAAAGAGATGCACTATCACCCTTACTATTCATAATAACCATGATGCCACTTAACCACACACTAAGTAAATCCACAGCCGGATATAAACTCAGCAGATCGCAAGAGAAGATCAATCACCTAATGCTTCTTAGCATCCTAAGATGACATTAAACTATTCGCAAAAAATGAAAAAGAACTGTAAACTCACATACACACCGTTAGAATATACAGTCAGGACATAGGAATGGAATTTGGCATAGAAAAATGTGCCATGCTCGTCATGAAAAGTGGCAAACGACATATGACTGACGGAATGGAACTACCAATTCACGACAAAATTAGAACGCTCTGAGAAGAGGAAACCTACAAATACTTAGGTAACTTGGAGGCTGACACCATCAAACAAGTGGAAATGAAAGACTAGATCCGGAAAAAATATCTCAGGAGAACTAGAGAACGAATCGAGACAAAAATCTCCTGCAGAAACCTCAGCAAAGGAATAAATACCTGGGCTGTACCCCTCATTATATATTCTGGACCCTTCTTCAAGCGGACCAGAGATGAACTAAAACAAATGGATGAAAGAACAAGAAAACTAATGACCATGCATATCCCAGAGACGACCTTGACAGACATGTACCAAGAAAAGTGAGAGGAAGAGGAATCGCCAGCATCGAAGACAGCGTTGACGCATCGATGCAACAGCTCAAAGACTACATAAAAAAACACGAATGAGGACGAATTACAACCATCAGAAACGATACGGACGACATGATAGATGATAGAATGACAACAGAAAGGAAACAAAAATAGGAGGAAAAACAACTCTATGGCCGCTTTAAACGACTAATAAACAACATCTCACTCCAGAAAACCTGGACCTGGCCAAGGAAAGGAAACCTTTGGAGAGAAACGGAATCTCTTCAAGTGGCAGCACAGGACAACGCCATAAGGACCATCATATCAAAACGAGAATAGATGAGACGCAACAAAACAGTAAATGTAGACTATGCGGTGACAGAGACGAAACGATCAATAACATAATAAGTGAATGCTGCAAATTAGCACAGAAGGAGTATAAGGCGAGACATGACTGGGTTGGCTCGGTGAACCACTGAGAAATTTGCAAGAAATTTAAATTTAACCATACAAACAAATGGTATATGCACATCCCAGCACCTGTCCTAGAAAATGACACACATAAACTCCTATGGGACTTTAACATACAAACGGATCACCTAATCTCGGCCAGAAGACCATACCTTTTAATAATCAACAAGAAATGAGAATTTGCAAAATTGTCGACTTTGCTGTCCCGGTGAACCACAAAATAAATCTGAAGGAAAGTGAAAAGAAGGATAAGTACCTATACCTTGCTAGAGAATTGAAAAAGTTGTGGAACATGAAAGTAACGATTGTGCCAATTGTGATTGGTGCTTTAGACATAATAACTAAATGATTTTTAAAAGGCCTGGAGGACTTGAAAGTTGGCGGACGGGTAGAAACTATCAAATGATCGGATTTGATCGCTTATTAGCCTTTTTATGTTCGTAAGTGTGATGAAGCTACTGAGAATGAACCCTCTGAAATAATTGTCTGAAATCTCCGACTTTGAAACTCAAGTACATCTTCCTTCCACCTTAGTTTGTCATTTTCTAGAATCTGTGAATTCTACAAACTTATATCAGAACCAATAAACAGCGCTTTCAAACAACCACACAAAATGCAGCGGTCTCTTTCATAATCTCAGAGGTGTTCGTCGCCAAATTCTCAAAAGAGACCAATGAAGATCAAAAGTAAATGTACCCCAGTTACAGCATCAGAGATTTTGAACAATTACTGCAAAATCTTCAACCAAATTTTTGACATCCCGTTCGTGAACATAAAAAGCTAAAGCATCAGAGATTTGGGACAATTACCGCATAATCTTCGACCAAACTTGTGACATCTCGCTCACAAACATAATAAAGTTTAAATTCAGAACAAAAAAAAATCAAATCCGAATCCTTATCAGTCATTTTTAATAAGATTTATCTACGAGAAAATCTACTGCCTAAACTAACTAACATACACAAACACACGAACTCTCTCTTTCTCTCTCTCTCTCTCTCTCTCTCTCTCTCAATATATATATATATATATAAACTGAGAAACACATGAGTCAAGTTGTCTTAATAGGTAAGCTACTCATATAAACCCAGCTGTCATTTAGGTGAATTAAGGCTTTTAAGATATGTAAGTTAATACAGACAGAGGAATGAGTAACTTGAAAAGCAGAGTGGACTCTTCGGACTTTTTCGGACAATTGATTTAGAATGAAAACACTCATTTCAAACAAACCGTATTCCCCAGTTAAATTAACTTTTGTCGCTTCCTGCATGCGGCAGAGAGGTTGGATATAAACGTAATGTGAAAAAATACCCAGCATCTTTACAGTCGAAGCAGACCTGATATAAAAGCGTTCTGAGGACTCTTTCTTTAACAAATATCACTGGTTGTTTAAATTTAAGAAGCGTAAGTATCGAACCACATCACTGGGTAAAAACTAACAAAAATAGAATTTTGGTTTGAGAATATCTTTTTTCAATCATCATCATCATCATCATCATGTCGTGCCGCGAGCATGGAAATCCCTAACCCTCTCGCGCCACTTCTCCCTATCGTTCATCGCCTCTGGCAGGTCTTCAGGGCTACATCCCGTATCCTCACAGAGCTGCTGTATGTATGCTCTAGCTGGTCATCCTGCTTTTGCTCGGACATATGTGGGGGTCCATAGTAGTACATCACTTATGAGCTCGTCCCTACTTCTCCACAGTGTCCTGCAGTCTGGTTCGTCTAACTTGGGTAGTTTTCGTGATGGGAGGCAGGTGGCCGTATAGTTGGTGCCTTGTGGGGTGTTGCCGCCAGGACTTGTTCAATATTGCTCACGACATTCTTGTGTAATTGCCGTGTAGTTTCTTTTCCAGCCGTTTTGTTAGCGTCCAAGTGGTGCATCCATACAGCAGTATCGACACGACCGCTGCCTGGAAGAAACTGTATTTCATTTTATCGGTCAGGTCTGATTTCCATATGATCGATAGCTTATCGTTTTTTTTTTAATACGTATAGCTTATGGTTTGTTTTTGTTTTTTCAATACGTATATAAATTATGTCCTTTTCCCGCTAAGTTATTATATTACCAAAATCGGAAAGATGGACACTCACGATTTGCATCGCAGACAGTAAATGAAGTAAGCGGAAGGAAAATTACCTCGAAATCAAAACTAAAAGCTGGTAGTTTAAAAGAAATTCTTCTGAAGTTGAAAAAAATTGAACCCTCTGCTCGGAAACTCTTATGAAAACACTGATAAAACTAGCGAAAAAATATTGATTGCCAGCTATACATCAAACCCACACTGTTTACAGTGGAAAAACTTGACTCAGTACAATAAAAATCAAAGCAAAAATTCAACAAGCTTCTATGAAATACCTCTTCTATATTACACATAACAATTTGACAATATAGTTATTCGATAATGCAACAGAGGTAAATGGACAAAATGCTGCATCATTCCTTCCCACAACAACACTGTCTCTGGAATAACTAAAACTATGCATGTACCATGCTCTACTTCTCAAACGTATCCGCCCAAAAATCGAGAAAATTGTTAGGAAAATCCCAACAGCTTTCAGCTTTCGGAGAAATGATCCCAGCCACTACAGATTCTGAATATCCGGAGAATCATCGAAGGAGTAAGTGCAAAAAAAAGTATCGAGGTTACTCAGTTGTTCGAATATTCCTCCAATGATTTCGATTTCATACACCGAGCAAAGATGGGCAAATACGACGAGCATTTGGTGTCTCCAAGTAACTGTTATCGCTATAAGTATGCTTTGAAAATATGAAAGTGTTGCGTTCTGGTTAATGAATGCTGGTAGTTGTAATAAAAAGACAAACCACGAGATGTCACGTTATACATTGCTCCACTTCACATTGGACTTGAAGGCCAAATATATGAATATATATATATTTATTCTAAATTTCGGAATTTATATATCCTAGTTTTGAAATAGGAAATAATGCCGCCAATGTAGCCAAAACATTTCTTGTTCGAAAACAGAAGGATTAGTTGATCCCAGTGTAGTAAACAGATAGTCCAAGATGCTTCCTATAGGAACTGAATTTTTGCAGATGGGTAAGACGAGTGTCATGGATCTGATGTTGAGGCTCTGACCCTTGAGTTTTGGGGAATATGGAGTACCTCTTAATCACTATTTTTTCCAGGTACTAGGGTACTGGAACTGGTTAGGGTCTCGTCTGTGGGCAAAACAGAACTTTTAATCATTTATTTTACTTGAAATCATTTCACAGTATGCAAAGAAATTATTAATATAAAATAATAGCAATAGTTGGAACCATTTAACGATGTGCAAATAATACTTTTTGTGTCTGCAATACGTAAAACAATTTATTCACCGATTAGTGTTACATAAGTACAGCTGAAATCATTGAAGAATATGCAAATAATAAACAGCAGTATTTGAAACCATTTAACTGTATGTAAACAAATGAGCACTGATCGTTTTCAAAAATGCTCCTTACAAAGTAACCCCTTTAAAATCAGACATAGTATATGTATAAAAAGGATTTGGCCTTAAATAACGATCAAGGTTGATATACTATTAAATGAAATTATTTAATATCTTAACCAAGAAATTTATCTCAGGTAGCAGTAACCTCGATGTTTGGGCAAAGCCAAGTCGGGCTAAAACTATTGGTTTGGAAGCCACGTTCCTAGAAATAGAAGCAAATCCGGGGAGTAATATTGTGAACGTTTCTGGTAAACTCTGTATCTCACTAATCCAGTGTGGTTCGTCAAATTCATGACGGCAGCAAAAACATTCGGAACTGCTAAATTGTGCATGACATTACAGAAATTTTGCAAAACTTTTGACTTACACTAGTAAAATGAAAGAATGAAATAAATCCTATACAAAATATTTAATTCCGACTCGTTTACTCATTCAAGTTGCAGATTGAAACGTTTTAATGCGTAATAGTTAATGTGTTTTCAATTTGAATGCTCTTGACGAATCAATTCATCCAAAGTTTTGCATGTCGTCTTCGCGAAAACTGGAGGAAGAGACAATTAAATCAACCACTGGACAAAGAAAGTTAATAATCTTTCTTTTTTGTCTTTTTTCTTTATTGTCATTAAATTTTCTCAAGATTTTTCCAGCATCCGATGTCTTCGCTTGAAATAATCAATGAAGTAAACGCTTCTTCTTATTCAGCAAATAATGTCTCTGTAGAGAATTTTCGCGGCTTTCAATTGTCGATATGTGAAAACGCGCATTTCATTAGTTCTTTTTTCTGCTTTTCTTGTTATTAATGCATATATTTAGTTGACGACAGGGTTGTCCCATAACGCACTTTACTAATTTTTAAAAAACTATTTTTTCATATTAAAGATCGAATTTTTCTAGAAAATACAGTCATTTAAATAAACTTCATTTATATGACTAAATCCTAAAACTGTACGAAAAATATGTGTATACGTTGCGGTATTTAAACTCTCACAGTCAACTGATAAATTCGAAAAAAAAATTATTTTTATATTTTGTTCATTATGAATGGTTTATTTTGCTGACGTCAGTTATCCAGATTTGCTATGCAACATCCAATGCATGTACCTGTGTTAAAAAGTTCGATGTCTAAAAGTTATTCGACGAATGATGATCTATTTTAATCGATGTATCACTATTTCAGTTCCTACAAGCTGATTATCCCCGGTAACAATAAAGCTGTTTTAATAGTTTTCCTTTTCAGGGGCCGGTTTCTACAAATACGCTGAAGAAAGGAGGGATAGTCTCTTTTATATAGAAGCTATGAAACCATTTAACTCACCTATGGAATTGTAGTAAGCTATTTCGCTTCCAGTCGCGCAATAACTTTCACTTTCACTTTCAAACATAGTCTAGGGAAAAGCATAAACCCGACCCGACTGATGACCCAATCAAATAGTTAAATAGTATAATTTCTCCTCTTCTACAAGAATATCTTTGGTATTAAATAACCCAAGAAAGTTGATTTACGATAAAGCAAGGAAAACAAATCAAAACCAATTCAAGAGGTTGCTGTTTACTTACCGCTAAAAAAAAAATGTACGCAATTCTTTCCTAAATTAAATACCCACCTCATACTTGTGCCGATTTTAATTACCTCGATGATAATTAGGTTTGGGTGTACTTGTGGTGTAATGGTTAAGACGCTGGACTGTGGAATCGTAGTAAGCAAGTTCGAACGCTATTGCGTTCACTTTCGGACAAATATTGTTGGGAAAATATGAACCCTCTCATCCTCCCAGCTATGAGATAAATAACATCATTGCTGTTCTTCTAGAAGGATGGCTTTGGCATTAAATAATCAACGAAGGTTGATATGCCATTAAAACAAAGAAAGAATCGAGAATAATTAGTCCGTTTCTCGAGACATCGAGAAAGTCATTTTGTCTCTCCCACTCCCCACTCTATCTCTCGATCTGTAAGAAACACAATTATCGCACTGTTCATATATAATGCAGTTTTCTGTTGATTTCGATGTATAACGGCTCAAGGATCCAGATAAAAATGTTTACTTTTGGACTACTTATACTATATATATATATATATATATATAGACAAAGACATATACACACTTAAATTCATCACAAACATATATATGTGTATGCGTTTATGTGTGTGTATACATGACATCTAAATGCGTAAACTCAAGGCTAGATAAAATCTAAATTGATAAATGACATCCCAAACGGCCGCAAAATAAATAAAATTACTACGCTGTTTAATACCCGAAAATTCAGAATAAATCTATCTTCAAGTGAATCTATGGAACCACGTCTGAAGTCTTGGGGCAATTATTATAATCATCTCTCTACAAACTTCAGACGTGTTTGTTGTGATTCACTTGATCATATTATATATATATATATATATATATATATATATATATATATATATACATATAAATATATATATATATATATATATATATATATATAGAGAGAGAGAGAGAGAGAGAGAGAATCATTATTGCTACTAGGGTTTCTTTTGGTATGCCGTACGCTAGAAACCGTAACAGCAATAGCGATTCTTTATAGAAACACCAAAGTAAAAGCCTGTTGCACGACATGATGATGATGATGATGAATAACCTTATTCTAATTAAAAGTTAAACATTCTTATTAATTTTTTTTTAAATCATAATTTCTTACAATTAGCACTCAGAGAACAAGTATTACTTAATTGTTAGTTTAATCAATACTTTCCGAAAACCGTATAGTTTTAATTCAAATACCATTTGCCCTGTCGGCTGGGGTGTGTGTGTGTAGAATACATCGACTGCTTATCTGCAGAGAGGTAATACCCGACCCCGCCACAAACGAGTGTCCTATATATGACACTAAATAATCTGATGGTGAGGTTCAAGTAATGCTGGAGATTTAGGGAATGCAGTCTACGCCTTCATTGCCATCGCTCTCAGGTTCACTCTGGCCCGGAGTGGTAGGACCTGACAGGGTCCTATCTATGGGTCAAAGGGAACTAAACTGCGTACTTGTGCTAAACTTAATTGCTTGAAAGAGAACTGTTTTGACATGCAAACAACATAAGAAATAAAAATGTGTCCTCATTTTTAGTTCGAACATTTCGAAATATAACTTAAACGAAAAGTATTTGGTTATTCTAATAAAAATATATTTCTTTAAGATTTTGTGTAACAGAGATGAACAATAATGTGAAAGGAATTCGTTTAAAAAATCAGTTTTTAAGTTATCAATTAACAATGATTTCGTTTAATTATTCTTTTTTAAACTTCTAAAAATGTAACATTATTTCAATGTAATATTATATTTATCTTCTAAAATTATTACATTATAGATAGGTACAATGAAAAGAAGATAAAAAAATAAGATAAGAATTAAAAATGTAAATCTGTTCGTTTAAAACATCTTCTTTTTATTTATTTGTTTATTCATTTTGGTTTCCATTTAAAATAGTACACTTAAAAAGATGCCCCTCGGTTAGAAATATTTTCATGATCTTTTTCAGTTTTCAAATAAAATTTAGAATTTGCTTTACAATTGGCACAAAGTTACAACGAAACAAGTTTAGAAAAGCGTTAAATTCATATTTAGCCGATGGATTCTGTGTAATATTTAAAGATGCTAGGTATTTCGTAAAACTGAAGAGATGATTTGGATTTGTTTGGTAGGGTTTTATGACATATTAACCATTGTCGGACATTTAATGCCTAATCATTTTTATACATGTATATTAAATATATGTTTAATATTTTTGAACGATAGTGACCTCATTTTTCCCATTGTTAAATGGTTTAACATATTTAATAGAAATACATAGTAAAATTTAAAAACAGTTCTATTTCAAACAATTCAGTTTAACATAAGTACACGGTTTATTTCTATCTGACCCACAGATGGGACCCTATCACGTGGTTCTACTCAATGAAATATATATATATATATATATATATATATAAGTTAGAGGGCTATTACAATGCGAAATAATAATTATTTAAGTCAAAATAATTTCGAAGTAAAAACTTAATCGTCTGAGACTTTTTTTAAAAAAATAAACAATTCTGGATGTTTGAATTTACCATTTTTTAAACATCAAATATCTTGTTCATTTAAAAAAAAATCTCTGACAATGAAGTTTTTAATTTGTAATTAATTAGAATCAAATAATTATTATTTCGCATTGCAATAGCCCTCTAACTTAATGCAATACACTAATACACACACACACACACACACACACACACACATATATATATATATATATATCATCATCATCATCATCATGTCGTGCTGGTAGCTACGATATCCCTGACCCTCTCTCGTCACTTTTCCCTATCGTTCATCGCCCCTGGCAGGTCTTCAGAGCTAGATCCCGTATCCTCACAGAGCTGCTGTATGTATGTTCGAGCTGGTCGTCCTGCTTTTGCCCGGCCATATATGGGGGTCCATAGGAGTACATCCCTTATGAGCTCGTCCCTACTTCTCCAGCAGTGTCCTGCATGTCTGTTCGTCTAACTTGAATAGTTTTTGTGATAGGAGGCAGGTGGCCGTACAGTTAGTGCCTCGTGGGGTGTTGCCGCCAGGACTTGTTCAAGATTGCTCGCAACATTTTTTGTGTATTTGCTGTCTAGCTTCTTCTCTATCCGTTTTCTTAGCGTCCAAGTAGTACGTCCATACAGTAGTATCGATACGACAGCTGCCTGGAAGAAACTGCGTTTCATTTTATCGATCAGGTTTGATTTCTTTATGATCGATAGCCTATCGATAGCTGTCCATGGCTTCGTTAGCCGCGTATCGATGTATTTTTCGGTTGGTGAGATGCTGCTTCCTAGGTAGGTGAATTAGTCTACCAGTTTCAGTGAGGTTCCGTCTAGTGTGAAGATGTCACCTGTTTGATTATAGCACATATATTCCGTTTTGTGTGCATTGACATGGAGGCCAATGCCTGCGGCGGCTCGTTCCAAACTATTCAGTAGTGTTTCAGCTTGTTTGGGTGTATTTGCCAGTATCGGTATGTCATCGGCGTAGTCGGCGTCGGTAATAGTTTTTGCGGGGTATCTTCTGCTTCTTTTCTTTGTCAGCTCGAATTCGTTCTTTCTGATTTTATCAATCGATGTTCTAAGCACGTAGTCTAGACAGATGATAAAGAGGTTTGGAACTATCGTGTTCCCTTGTAGTACTTTTGCTACAATGTCGAAGTATTCTGTGTCTCCATCTGGTGATCGTACTTTCACTTTGGTGTTTCAATAGAGAATCGTTATTGCTGCTACTGTTTCTTTTGGTAGGCCGTATGATTGAAGGATTTGTTCCATCTTCCCTTTGTGAATGGAATCGAAGGCCTTGGTATCGTCGACAAATAAATTTACACTAAAAAAGAATAAAAAAGCAAAAGAGAATTCGGAAAATAAAAGACTAAAAATGAAATTAAAATATCTACTATACTGAGGTGTAGCGGAGAGCGCTACTCCATTTCATTTAATTAATAGGCAAAATCTTTCAACTACAAACAAAGTTTTTAGTTTTTCTCCTCACCGCCCAATCTTTATCTCACACACTGGTATTCTTAAAATACTTTTAGCCCATGGATCAATTAAATCTTACAGTATATATATATATATATATATATATATATATATATATATGTGTGTGTGTGTGTGTGTGTGTATGCGTGTGTGTGTGTGTGTTTGCATAATATATATATAATGCTACAGATGATAAATTAACGGCACAACTGAATTACTATTCTCAGTAAAAAAAAAAAATTATTTTTACTTTGTCCAAAATCAAAGCTACCCTTGGTATAGAATTTACACAAGTGCCGATATTGTGTTATTGGAAAATATCGTCAGATAAAAAGCAGATAGTTAAATAAGTCTATCAATAATTTATTGCACCCAATACAAAGTTCATGAATTTCGGTTTTGGAAAACTTTATTCAAAATCCTGTGTATTAGTTGTACTTACATTTTGATCAATACCACTGGCAGACCGTCCGTAAGTAATTCACAGAGAAATCATCGTATGATAACAAAGTTCTGTCAATAAAAAATTTCACAGTCACGCTCATATGAACAAGCTACCGAAATTTACAACTATTTCGTAAACTTTCATGTGAGCAACAGATTGTCTATTGAGAAAATAATTAACTTTTGAAGAGCCTGCAAAACTGACACCGATACCTACGGGTAAATAATCTTCATCAAAACTGTGCAATAATTTTATTTGCAGCGACAGATAGTCTGAAACAACGCTATTATGGTAATGAAAAGAATTGTAAACATTCTCCAAGTTTCGTTAGAACCCGTTAAAAATCTCCAGTCGGTAGCGTGTTATTTGCATAAATTCTGGAGTACCACCGCAGGCTGTGACCAGACCCTCGTCCCAACGCAGACACTACGGTCGGACATCGAGCGTAATGGAATTCAAATATGTTCACCATAAAGTTTTACTTTGTGTATGGTTCATTGTGCTATTAATGACGACTGAGGCGGGCCTGCGTCGATTATTTAAATAAATAGAGAAAATGAATTCAGAATGACATGTTGTAGGTAGAAAACAATTGAAACTTACAAGAGGACTTTTTGCACAAAGAGAATAATCCTTTGAAAAGGACGATAGATGTATTTGAATATTAATTTAGAGGATTTATTTTATGCTTGTCTGAAAAAAAAACAGTTTTTGTTCATTTCTTTAATTAATTTTTTTTTGCGAGTTTTTCACATCACTTTTAACTAATGTATTTTTTTCTGAGGTCCTAGTGGCAGTAAGTTTCCTCAGCTCCCCAGAACACTTCCATTATTCTTCTGATCCCAAGTTCCCCACCCCTTTCTTTATCAAGTTTTTGAACATTATTCCAAGGAGACAATCTATAATTGGTATCAGAGTAACCTTCATGATCTACAAATTTTAGAAGGTCAATGTACTTGATTATTTGTTCCTTTCTTTTATTATTTCACTATGGTCGAGTAGAAGTCAATATGTATGAAATGGAAAGTTCTTTTCTTGGTAATAATCACTAGATCTGGTCTTCTAACCGGAATTTTGTCATCCATTTCTATGGCAAAGTCACATAGAATATTATACTTTTCATTTTCTAGGAAATACGTTTGGCATTCAATAGGTTTCCAGCCTTTTTTTTTGTACAGGCATTCAAATTTGTTGTAGACTCTTGAATATTCAGTATGTTATTGTTATACATCTTATGAGATGACTGACCATTTTTTTATGATTTCACGTTTAAATGAACAGCTACAGCACGAATTGGATTACACCCTACAAAAGCCTGATTGTCACAGCTGGTGAATTTCAAAAATGAAATATGGACGTGAGGACACTGTCTTCAAAGCTGGCGGATCATCTTCTTCCTTCTCTTCTTGCCACAGACTATTCGTCATCTTTCGGATGGAAGGGCTTGTGCATCATCATCAACTTTCTTTTCCTCTGATCTATTTGTCTAGAGTTCTTTCCTTGTCAATTACAAAAACAACCCTGAGTATCTTACAAGGGGCACTGCACAGTGTTTTATCACTTTTATTGTTTTCTCGTTGATCTGAGGTACACTTTTAAAATTTTTTCTTATATCTTTGCAAGTTTGATGGCGTCTGTTTCCAGTATTCAAGTACTTTCAATTTTTCTTTTATAATTATTTTTTGATTTGGCAGTTTTAATCATTCCGTTACTTGTATCTTCAAAGTTTTATCAAGAGCATGGTACATTTTTCGATGCTAAATTCCATTGATATATACTGACTGTAAATTCTTATCGTTTGTATCAGATTCTTCAAACCTTTTCCATTTTTCAAAGAGCTTGATGTCATTAACGTACAAAAAATGAAGAATGTTTTCTGGTCATTTTGTAAATGAGTCGCCCCCAGTTAATTTCCCAAGTAATACAAATGCGTTTCATTATTGCTATTACAAATAGTTTGGGTGAAAGTGCACTTTCTAAGAAGACACCTCTCAGGATTTTCTCTTCGGATATTTTTTCCTCTTACCGTTAATCCCTCTTTCCATTTTTTTCGTGGCTTTCGTGATGTATCTTTCAGGATTGCAGGACCATATAGAAGGTCTTCTCATCGAGCCACGCCATAGCTATAATTTTCCGCTTCGCTCTGCTCTCCGAATTGATCAGGTGATAAATGTTTTATAAATCACCTTTTCTTTTTGTTCCCCTACGTCATCCTTTCTATTCTTCGGGAAACAATCTGCAGCATCCTAGCAACAAACAGATCTCTCCACTAATATGTGCGTTTCGGATGTTCCACATTATAGATAAGTTATCAGTCTGTAGTTGCTGGAAATGGCTCTTTTTTCTGGGGGTACTTCTGGATCAGGTTAATTTTCCCTTTACTTATCCATTGGGGTATATATGGGGGTGGGATAAGGGTGCTCATACTTTTACCCAAGATATATATCCAAAAGTTAATTTCATAGCACGGTTGCACTTCAAAATCGCTTACTACAATGTCCTTGTCCTAGTATATTAGCCACTACGCAAAGGAGACTCAGTTGTTGAGCAGTCGGGTTACTTTAACAGCTCAGTTGTGAATTGTAGCATGATTATAACATCTTAATGAGAGATAAGGAACTGATACTGAAATATTTTTTCGGTATCTTTGACAGATTTTTAAATTGGTTTCTTTATTCCAGGGTTCTGAGGGAAGTGAGAAATCTGAAGAAATAATAATTTGTCGCTAGATGAACTTCAACACAACAAATTCGGCTATATAATCAGTTCCCATTTATTTCATTTTCACACTGTTTACCTTAACAGAATACAGCACAGGAGTTCATGTGGTAATATTTGGTTCTTTTAAGCTAGAATATGTACGAGATGTCTTGAAATGTTATTAAAACTGTATTTATATTCATCCAGAGAGAAAGGAGCCATAAGTGAAAGTCCGTGAAAACTTAGATTTATTCCAGTAAGTTCTCATTTATTGAGTCATATAAAAACCTCTTATTCATATTTATCGACCCCTCCGCTCGGGCAGGATATGACATAAGGTCAATTTTTAAGCAAAGTTTAACAGGCTTTAATTCAGAGTTTTCCTTCTCCTAGACTAATTGCCTCACCAAGCCTGAAGAACCTAGTCTGTCCTACTATTTACCCATAGATGGAGGGAGAATAATTGAATTCATACCTTTCCCAGGGGTATTAGGGCTATGTGAAATGCAATTAGTCTCGACCAGGATTTGAACTCGTGTCGCCGTGTCCATTTCCAACGACGATAACCATTACACCACGGGCACCTCCACAAAAACCTCTTATTTGTCTGTCTTAAAGCTGACCTGTTGTTTCTTTCCTGCATGTTCTCTAGTCTTACTCTTGGGATTATTTTTTCATTTTAGGAAAAAGTAAAAGAAGAACCTGAGTCAGGTTTAATGAGAGTTCAGTGTATTGTAGTTCTGTATTCCACCCAAAAATGTCGTCAGAAAGAATTCAAAACGAGCTTCATATCTTTCCCATTTTTTTTTATTTTATTTATTGATTAATTTATTTATTGAATTTATTTATTTATTTTGAAAATTGCCATTGCTGTGCCCTAATTCTTGCTAGATATATAAACATATAGATATGCTAGAAATATAGACATATAGACATGCTAGAACTAGAGAATTATAGACAGGTTAGACATAGAGACTACAATGGAAACCTCTAAAACCATCTCTTTTTTAAATAAGTGACTCACTTTTGTCGTAAAAAATCTTGTAAAATATTAAAATGTTGGTACCTAATTTCAGTTGTCAAATAATTACTTTTGAAAGAAGATATTACGTTATATGTTAGTTCGAACACATGTGTATACGTATATATATATATATATATATATATATATATATATATATATATATATATATATACAAAATTGACAAAAGTGGTTGTGAGAAAACAGAAGTATTTACGTTTTTTAATTGATATCACCGAGTTTTGGTCTTCGGTCATTGCTATGGGTAAGTTTTTGGCGAAAACGTTTTCAAAAAAAGTTTTTCAAAACCTTTTTACCCAAGTTGAAATGCTGTAAGAGAAGAGACGAAAAATTATCGAGTCACGTAGCAAATCCATTAATTGAATGAAAATTATTTTGTGCTAAAAAGGTTTCTTCAACTGACCTTTATATATCTGAAGAGAAGACAGCAGGCAAATTAGTTTTACATTTGGATTGTATATGTAAAGAATGTGTAGAGTGCCGTTATTGCTATCTTCTATTTATATTTATTTAGAATATATATGTCACAAGATGTTTGTCAATCCTAATTCAATAAATCACCATCATGTTTCATGTTAAATAAATTTTAACTCAGAGTTTATAATCGTTTTATCCATTTATCTTCGTTTGTATTATTCTTTGACTGTTCTATATATATATATATATATATATGTAATGTAGATTTTTATATGAGAAAAAACGATTTTTAGCAACTAAAGGATATTTTACGTGAGGAAATCTAAATGGGCAGCCGAATGTTGGTAATGCCTTCGATCTGCCGGGCTCTGAATAGAATTACAATCAGATGATCTGCTAAAATGTTGGGACAAGGTCATCAGAAACATTACAAACTCCGAAGGAAAAAAATCTTACATGGCTTTGAGTCAAAAAAGGTGGTTCATGGATTGGTGCTCCCACAAGGCTACCTCTGCTTGTTCGGCTGAATAAAAAGACAGCTGTTGAACAAAGCTAAATTCCTGATGAACCAAGAAACATTCCTCACGATGCGCTCCAAAACATCCATAATGTCTCTTTCCGAAAAATGGGATACTCCAAATGGAGTTATCACCATGTCGGTGGAACTTAGAAAAAGTGGTATCCGTTATATGATGCTAAATTTCATCTGATGGTGAGGCAACAGATCTTGCCGAAAAATCTCCCAAGCTCACTCTGACTCGATTGCTAATACATGTTAGGGTCTCACTTATGCGTAAAAATATATCCGTCAAAAATATTGAACTTGAGCAAAAAATAAAAACAAGTACTTATGAAATAATGTAAATAGATAACACAGTAAATATAAATATGCGATGGACGTGATTCCCTAACGTCTGAGCCTAAAAATAAATCCAGGGAGGGTGAAAATTCCGTAAAAATCATTCAAATTATATGAGAATGTGCAGAGTTATTAAAAAGTATTTGCATTCGACTAATTTATTCATTACGCTACAGGGACTACTATAATTCTAAACTAAAAAGATTATTGGAGAACCTGTAGCCTAAGGTTTGGTTTGGTTTCTTTGTTTAATGGCATATCAACATTCTCAGGTTATTTAATGCCAAAGCCATTGCTCCTAGAAGGAAAGTAGTGGTACTATTTAACCCATAGCTGGGAGGATAAGGGTCTTCATACCTTTCGCAAGGGTAATTGCCTAAAAGTGAACGTAATAGCGTAACTGGAATAATAATTCGCTTACTACGATTCCGCAGTCCATCGCTTTAACCATTACCCCACGAGGTCACCCCCTTTAGACTACTGACTAAAAGTGTCCGATGGCAGCCTTTGAACTCTAGTCGTATAATAACGTCCATTTTCAGACTAATACCCAACAGAAAGGTATATTACCTCTTTATACCCCAGTTATGCGTAAAATAATGACACAACTGTTCTTCTAAAAGGTTGGCCTCGGTATTATCTAACCCATGAAGGTTGATATGCCATTTAGTAGAGAAACAAAACTAAACCAAACATATAAATTCTCTTCATGACCTGTGGATTTTAGAATGTAGGTTTTTATTTGTAAAACAAGCAGCAAGCATTTAATATATTCATTGTAACATAGACACTGGAGTCTGCTTGCCCAGTCGGTTGGAGCTGTAGAATACACTGACTGCAACTCTGCAGAGGGATAAGACCCCTCCAAATGAGTGTCGTGGATATGACTCTAAACAATCTGATGGTGAGGTTCTAGAGATGCTGGGGCTTTGGGGAATGCAGAGCAAACTGAATTGTTTGAAATAGAACAGATTTTTTTCATGAAAATAGATTTGGCGTTAAATAACCTACAATGGTTGATGCCATAAAACCCAACCAACCAACTGGTGTCTGCTATCGTATAGTCGGTGAGGAGAAACAAACTCACATGTATACTGAAATGTAGGACTCCCTATTAGTGTTTTACTTTTTAATTTTTATAGTGTTCATTCTATAACTTAGGCTGAGGAAACCCATGTAACTGGATAAAAGACGCAATTGGCAAGGTAGAGGCACAGACCTATTTTTGTTCTTATAAGAACCCTATCAATGGGGATTCATTCGTTTTCAGTCCAACTAATGACCTGTTTTACTCGTGTCTATAAATAGACCAAATCGTACAACCCTACTTCTTTTTTAAGGGTACTCAGAACGTCCAGCTCTCACAACTGTCTGCTCAAATGACCTGTCTAACCAGTTCTCGTGATCACTGATGACAATTGATAATTTTGGCAACATATACCTAAAAGCTGTTTTCAGGCCTGGTTGCTGATGAAGCATATCTTATAACATTTAGCCAAGAAGGACCAGATTTTGAACTTTGACAACTCGTGACACTTCAGAGTATTGTCTTTTTAATGACTTATCTCTTTGTACCAGGTATCAACTTGTTTACAATATTATATCAGCATATTATCATGAGAGATTGCGTTCTGTTTTCATCATTATATAAGAAAAACTGCTGAACGATTTCATAATAGGCGACAGAAAAATCAGGTTTGTCATTATGAGCCACAATTACATAATTTAATGAGCGTAATATTTATCATAGATTGACCCTCTTTAAGGTGTTACAGAACTGACTTTCCTCACTCGACATACTCTTCTCTTGGTAAGCTTCTAAAATTAGTAATTTATTCATATATCGCGACAGCAATATCTCAGCTACTTAAACCGATGACAACACACGCCATGTACTAATATAGACAGATTAACGACCACATAAAAATATGATCTCCCTGAAGAAATAAAACGAGAATTTTCCTAAATTATAAACATGTTCGTACAACTGTATAGTTTCACCACTTGGGATATAACGAAATGCCTGGAGTAAAAAGCAGATAGATACTATTGTAAAAACTCCAAGTTTTTTTAGTCTTTCTCGTGCTATCTGTCCCTATTACTTATCAATCTTGGTAAGTTTTCTAGCCGGTGTTAAGGGTCCGTGCAGATCTAATGAATGTAAATCTGTGCATGTCGGCCCACAGTGGTGTGTCCCTGTGTAGGAGTCTCTGGAAAAAAGTCCCTCATGAGTTCATCCTTACTTTTCTAGCACTACAGAGTGTATCCTGTTTCCCTCTTTTAAACAGTTTGTGCTAAGGGGCGTAAATGGCCGTACATCTGCTATTTTAGGTTGCTTCTTTCAGGATTATTTTAAAACAGCAAATAGACAAATATTTGTAAGATAAACAGTTTATATATATATATATATATATACCTTTCACCGTCTCAGTCGGTTTGTCTCTCTGTGACCGTTTCTCAGTCTTTCTCTCTCTTTCTCTCTCTCTCTCTCTCTCTCTATATATATATATATATTGTTAAATACCGGTAATGTATCGGTGGTTCTTGCTTCTGGACAAGACTAAAAATCATCCAATCATCTAACCAGCCAGGGTGGCAAAATTAGTCGACGAAGAGGAATTTGACTTATACTCCGTGTTTGTCAATTAATACTTTAATTCGATCAGGTTCACTGGTTCAATTCATTTTTTATATTTATATGTATGAATGATCATATGTTTCTCAAAACACCAACAAACTAAAAATAAAAGACTGACCTTTTTGTCTTATTGTCATGAGATGTCCTTCAACCAATAATCAGCAAACATCTACAACACTAAACTGTTAGTTTATATATTTAATTCAGTTCATGCGATGACTCAGGACCATTGATTTTTCAAACATCAGACTACTCGGCATGTAGCTGATCCTGAGGTCAAATAGAATAACCAGGTTTTGCACTAGATGTAGCTTCCCAATATATATATATATATATATATATATATATATATATATATTTGAACACAATTGATATTTTTGCCTACATATTTTTTTGGAATATTCGACAGAAATTGGTTGATGTATCTTCCATAATTATCTATTTCCCAAGTACTTTCTGTCAGACTTTGGGCCATCATATGGGGAGAATGTATAACGAAAGTGATGTAACTTTCGTATGTTCATTACTACTTTGTAAGAAGAGCGTCTGTACCGTTGCAGTGTGTAGCGTTTAAAGACATATAAGAACATTAGAACTGGCTTGAAAATTAATATTGTTAAGTTTGGGTTAGCATAAAATATCAAGGTGTATTGACACCAGGGATTCTTGTGTGTGTGTGAGTCTACATAAGCACACACATAGATAGATAGATAGATCAGCGAGTTATCGTTGTAAAGAAAGAGACTCGAAAGAGCTGAGTTCTGATCCTGGTTGATAATGTTTGCCTTTCACTTCTCGTTAATGCCCTAGAGAAAAAATAAATCAATCTCTTCTCTGCCCAGCAATGAGTAACATACCAGAGAAAATAGAGTTCTTTAGCATTGACTTGATGATTAATCTCGAAGAAGTACACTGTGATTTCAAATAAACTGAGACGTGCTGTTGGAAGAATTTAGGTTCCTTATTCCTCTGCGATCAATTCATCCAAAAGGCTGGTTCTATATTGTCCTTATCCACTTCAAACAAACCACCTGTTTTGCTTGACATCACATCTTCAGCTGAACAGTTGGACCTTGTGGATGTATCATTTCTATGTCTTGTTTTTTTTTTGTTTTGTTTCATGGCGTATCAACTTTCGTAGGTAATTTTTTTGCCAAAACCACCATCGTAGAGGAATAGTTGTGGTAGTACTTAAAACATACCAGACAGAAAACGGATTTTATACCTTTCTGAAAAGTAATATTATTTTCTGATTCATTCCATAAGTTATCAATTTCTCTTACGTAAATACACATTGAAATATAACAATTTCTTTAAAACAGTCTCGGTATTTGTTGATGAAATTATTATCTTTAAAATCTGGTGGGTTTGTAATTTATCTTTATTCTATGCACCCAAAGAAACAGACAAATATGACCCTCGGGGTGCCCTCGTGGTGTAATGTTTAAAGCGATTAACTGCAGAATCGTAGTAAGCGAGTTCGAACTGCAGCCGAACTATTACGTTAACTTTCGGACAAATACACTTGGAAAGGGTATGAAGCCCTTTTTCCTCCCCATGGGTTAAATAATAGAGCTGCAGCTCTTCTCGGGTGGCTTTGACATTAAGTGACCAAGGAAGGTTGATATGCCATTAAACAAAGAAACCGAACCAAATATACCTCAAAAATAAAGATTGATATCAATTATTTTTTTAAAAATTCGGCCATTAAATTTACACACATACACACACACACACAGACTCACGTACACACACACACACACACACACATATATATATATAGAGAGAGAGAGAGGGAGAGAGAGAGAGCATGTTATATTTTTTATTAAATTCACGAAAAATTATCAGTGATCGTAAAACATCAAAATATCAAAATAGTTCCCTCCCAAATGAGGACATATTTTAGATTTTTGCCACCGCAACTCATTTATAAACCGTTCGCTATTGCGCCTTCAGAGTAAATTAGTTTGACGGTAAATAGCGCCAAAGAAACTTTGATTAGGGACGTCTCATGGAAACAATTACTTTTATACTGTTCAATAGAACCAACAATGATTTCAATTCCAAGCATAAGGATAACCTTTTAATCCTTCATTACAAGCAGTCGGCTTTTTTGGTATTATCTATTTCACCTTAGGAGAGCTACAATTTTCATTTTTCTTTCCTATACATATTTGGAAAGTAGAATGATATTACTATACTCTCTTTACAAAAAATGTTTTATAATACCTCTGTTTCAATGGTCATTAAGTGGTTTCTGTGAATATTTCACGGCTATTATCAAAACATAAATAATGGCACCCAAGAGCTCGTAAATTCCCCGAACTTATTTAAGTACTGGGGAAGAATTTCTCATCGATTAATTTTAAAATCCTTTCTTACACAGTTTTTACTGCTTACATATTTAAGTGATATCAAAATGCGCCTCACCAATGTGTTGACTCCAATCGGTCATATAACGATCATATTGAAGTCAGATCTATCTGATAAAAAAACGAGATTTCTTCCAAACAGCAGCGGTAACAATACTAATGTATGGATGCACCACGTGGACGATGACAAAGCAAATAGAGAAAAAGCTCAATGGGAACTGCAGAGGAACGCTACGGGCAATTTGGAACAAATCCTGGATCCCTCACCCAACGAAACAACATCTGTACGGCTTCTTGCCTTCTTTCTCTAAAACCATCAAAGTAAGAGGGAAAATATATGCAGTACACTACAAAGGAAAAAAGAACGAACTCATTAATGATGTTCCTCTATGGACCCCTTCACATATTCGTGCAAGTGTTGGCCAACAACTTACCTATAACAGCTCTGCACAGATACCGGATGTAGTTTGAAAGACTTGCAGGGAGGGATTGATGATTAATGATTGAGACTGATGGAGAGCGACAGTCAATGACTTGATGATATATATATATATATATATATATAGCAAGGCATTCCATAGTCAATTGATATTGCAATGTATACAGCTTACATTTCAGTCCATAAGTCTGACTTAATGAAATTCATATTCATTTCTTGGTGCAATTATCATTCTGCTGGAATACGAGTTTACGTGCACAATGACAGTTGGTGGATGCAACCAATCAATTCGATAGATTTCTCTTTTGCACGGAAACTTTTTCTTGACTTCCATCTTTAAAAATTTGGCTTAATCTTAGAAGTTCTCCACATCTTAACATAAGATCTAAACATCTTAACATGAGATGAAATTAAAAAATGAATGAAAACTTAATATTCTTCAAAACGTATTCCGGTGTGTTTCCATTAGTCGAATTACATCTGGAATTCCGCTTTACGTATGTTTTGAACCAACAATATTTCATTCAATGTATTCTTAGGATACAAATTTTACTCTAGACGAGAACGGGGTTAAGTCTGAACAGTTTTGATGAAGCAGGACTTGCAGAATCCTGTTTTAACAAAATCTGCCGTTCAAAATATAATGAAGGTGGTTTTCTACTTTATCTAATGACTGTTGACAAAGTTTAGATATCTTGACATCATCACTTTATTATATAAACTGTTTCATTTTTATTCGTCTTTATTTAATTCTTTTGATTTTTGAATTGAATAAAAAAAGGTTTCAGTCTTGATCCTTTTTACTGAAGAGTTCGTGCAATGGGTAGGGGTTATTCTCTTAAATGAATATTCTAATTCAACATCTCTCTCCCTCCCTCACTCTCTCTCTCTCTCTATATATATATATATATATAAATGTGTGTGGGGGGTAATTATATATATATATATATATATATCTGTGTGTGTGTGTGTGTGTGTGTGTGTGTGTGTGTGTGTGTGTGTGTGTGTGTGTGTGTGTGTGATGTAATATTTAGCGAGATAGATAAGCAAACTGTTGCCAGTAAGTCCGCTTCTGATCACATATTTGAAGAAAATTATTACATATTTAGTGCATTTTCAGAAACTATATGTTCAGATGGATATGTAATTATGTTATTAATGGTTAATCATTTGTAGATTTAAAATAAGTGAATAAATTAACCGATAAAATATTTCCCAACGTTGACTCATAGCCTCATATTTGAATAAATATATACCATATCGTTTATCCTACAGAGAGGTATGTGGCAGAGAAAATGAATGTGCTTGAAATCAAGCTCTTATAACCACTCAAGGATAATTCTTAAAAGACCATTAAAACTATCAATAGCCTTTACATTGTCTTTCATTTATCTCTTAGATGTATATTATTTTTGAGTCTTGGATATGACCATACAATAAAACATAGGTGACTCGTGAAACACATGGGGTTGCGTTATTATAAAAAAAAAAAAAATGAATATATTAAATACTTCCATATAAAAAGGAGTGAATAATTCTTATTCGCATTTATGAGACTCTGCTAATACGTATCGTCTTGAAAAATGGATAGAGCGAACCACGTGAGAACCGAGAAGAGGATGTTTGATTTTTCATTTGCCACAAATACACTTGAAGCAGATATGCATTAGAGAATTATCCCTTCAGCTATGGGTAAATAATCGTGAAAGCTGAGATCTTTTACATTTTTATAGCTATGTTTCTAGGAGAAGAATGAAAACTCTATATTAAAACTTGTTAAACAGCTTCAAAGTTTTACCTTGCGTCACATCATATTTATACAGAACTGTTTATATATATATATATATATATATATATATATATATATATATATATATATATATATATATATATATATATATATACATATATATATATATATATATATATATATATATATATATATATAATGTATTGTGAATATGGTGATTAAAAAAATGGCTATTAAGTGTAAATGTCGAGGTGCCCGTGGTGTAATTGTTATCGCCGTAGGAAATGAACACGGCAACTCGAGTTCAAATCCTGGACGAGACTGATTGCATTTCACTTAGCACTAATACCATTGGGAAAGGTATGAATCCAATTATTCTCCCTCCAGCTATGGGTAAATAATAGGACAGACTAGGTTCTTCAGCCTTGGTGAGCAAACTAGTCTAGGAGAAGGAAAACTCTGAATTTAAACCTGTTAAACTCCGCTTAAAAATTGACCTTGTGTCATATCCTGCCCGAGCGGAGGGGTTGGGTAAATAGATTAAGTGTAATAGTTGACACCATAAAATTACCATTCTGTTGAAGATGGGGAGGACATTGGTTTGTTCTCTACGTCAGAAGAGTTTTAATTTTTACTCAAAAGAAAATTGTTCTTTGGTGTACTTTTTGATGGTGCATTCGTAGATACAAACATTCTACAACTTTCATTAAGATTACAGCTAGAAAGTAGGATTAGCCATATATCACTGAAGTCAGGCACGATCTGTATGTAAATTATCTGATGAGCAATATCAATAACAACAAACATAAAACAAAGTATAATCCTATGATAAGCAACGACATAATACTTGTGTTCAGTGTAACATTGTCAGCAACTCTCAAATGTCCATAAATACATGCAGTTATACATTTATTTGCCATCATCTACTGAGAGTGTGGATTTGAGTAAATGCTCTTAGAAATGGTAAGCCCACGCGAATGGAAACGCACGGAATGTTTAGCAACTGATTCTGTTTACGAAATGCACGCCCACCTGGTGGTAGGTGTGCATATCTAGGACTTTATAAAGCCTTATATAAACACTCTTATATATTATTCAACGTTCATCTCTAGTCACAGTCCATGTATATTTGCATAAGGCAACATGTATCACTTTTAACATTGCATGTAATCGAACGATGTTTTGAATTCTATTACATTGCAAAGGTGAGCTTGATGCGTGTTAGTTTAACCTGAACATAGTTAAGTGAATAATCTATGTATATGACGTTGAATTTCACGAGTTCAACCCAGTAGATGCTTATTCGGTGGCTGAAGTTGCTGCGTTTACATATTACTTGAGCTAAACATATTATTAATTTTTACGAATACATTTTTCCTTTTTCTTTTTCTTTTTTTTTTTCAGGAAAATGGAAAAAAAAATGTTAACCATATTTACCGACCCCTCTGCTCGGACAGGATATGACACAAGGTCATTTTTTTAAGTGTACTTTACCAGATTTGGATTTAGAGATTTCCTTCTCCTAGACTAGTTGCCTTACCTAGGCTGAAGAACCTAGTCTGCCCTACTATTTTACCCATAGCTCGAGGGAGAATAATTGGATTCATACATTTCCCAAGGATGTTAGTGCCATGTGAAATGCAATCAGTCTAGAGCAGGATTTGAACTTGTGTCGCCGTGTCCATTTCCTAGGACGATAACCACGGAAAAAATGTTAACAGTCCTTGAGTCCCAGGTCTGTTGTAACCACGTTGCTTTTTTCAGTTCACCGACTTCGGCTATAAAATACAAATAGAGTGAGTTCAGTTGATTGATTGATTACTTCATTTCAACAGCATATCAACCCATCTAAGTTTTTTCATACCTTTCTCTGTAAGTTAATATTTACTTTTGTAATATATTGCATTGACCAGCGATTAACCCCACGGATGTAGTTGACAGATACATCTGGTCGTAGAAAAAAATCAACTAAGGGATAACCGAAAAAGCTAAAATGCGTGGGCATTATACCTGAAAAAAAATGCGTGGGTGGAATCTGTGCCTATTGAAGAAAAATCAAGGCACGGGTGTAAGCCGTGATCAATGGAAAAAAAGCAATGTATGGGTGTAATCTGTGATTAATCGAGAAAAGGCATAGCGTGGGTAAAGTGGCGTAGTCATGTGGGTCGCGTGTGAGTTTTAAGACAATATAAGGTCAATGATTTTCGCTGAAGTTGTGTGTACGAATTTTCTTCGAACACGCTCTCTTGCACCAAAAAACACCATGGCCAAAAAATGAAAATATAAGATCATATTCTAATAAATACGGGTTTCTTAATGTTTGTCAAGATCTAGTAATGGTATATAACTCATTTTTTGTAATTTTTTTTTTAAGTTTATTTTTGAACTCGGTCCGATCGAATACGATTAATTCTTTGCACTCGGTCCTATCGTATACCAATAGTTCATTACACTCAGTCCTAACAAATACAAACAATTCTTTGCACTTGATCCGGTCGAACACCAATTATTCTTTGCACTCGGTCCTAACGAGCACCAAGCATTCTCTGCACTCAGTTATATAAAATCCCAGTATTCTTTGCACTCAGTCCTATTATATACCAATAATACTTTGCACTCAGTCCTAACGAACACTAATAATTAGCTGTATTCAGTCCTATAAAATACCAATGATTCTTTGCACTCGTTCCAATGGAATACTAATAATTCTTTGCACTCAGTCCTAACGACCACCAATCCTTCTCGGTCCTATCAAATACCAATGATTCTTTGTACACGGTCCTAACGAGCACCAATAATTCTCTGTACGTAGTCCAATCAAATACCAATAAATCTTTTCATTCCGTCCAATCAAATACCAATAATTCTTTGCACTCGGTCCCATCAAATACCAATAATTCTTTGCAATCAGTCCAATCGAATATGAATAACTTTTAAAGAAATTTATTTACACCATTGACGGGACCCTAAAAGGTACTAGTACTCTGGAAAAGAGTTAAAATGAGAGTAATGGCAATAACTGAGCATTCCTTACTCCCAAGCTAGTTCACCCATTTTTTGGAGGATTTTTTTGTCTACGAAGGATACAGTCTGTCTATTTTAAGGCATGCTGATTGGTTAAAGCGGAAGCTCAAGATATAAAAAGTCAAATCTTTCAGACACACTTCCACACTAATTTTACAAAATATCTTGCAGAAGTATCAAAATATTCTCGAAAACGCCCGTCTAATTGAGGATATCTTCTTTTGTAAATATCTTAAAGGCAGCCGATGTTGCATGTCTATGAAAGGAAGTTTGTTAGATCAATGAAAACATAAGTAATGTATTCAGCAATTATTGAGACTGTTCCTGCATTGTGATACATTGGCCAACGGCCATCATCATTGATTGTAATGCCCAGCTTTGTGAGCAACCACCAAGTGTCAACCATATTAACCCATGTGTGATACATTCATACAAGAGATGTGGTGATTTTTGAAAAAGGTCAGTGAGTTAGTGAGCGACTGATAGAGGAACAAGTAAAACTAAAATTTTGGGGCTAGATAAACCACTCCTCTTTTCCGGCGGATCATATTTGTTAAATAGTAGGTCACCCTTCATCGACTCAAGAATACCGCTTCAAGTCTATCGGTTTTTGCGACCGGTTCAGAGGGAGGATGCAGCACCAATAGTAAAGGACATGGTCTATTTCTGTGACCACGTGTCTGTTTTTTTCTTTATTGATATAAACTCGTCGTTATACCTTCATCTTGTCGTTGCCTCCGCCAGCGTTTTTCAATATCAGCGTATTTACAAAATAAACTATGAATGGAACATTAATCTCCTTTAATGGATTCAATAATTTCACTGTAAACTTTCACAAAATATATCTAAGAATATGAAAATTATATATTGCACAAAAAAGAAAAAAATAAGATAAACATAATGAAGTGATCTAATGAATTCATCAAAAATAATCTATAAAGTTCTGTATGTTTTTTTTTTCTTTGGTGTATTTTTTTTGTTTTTGAAAAATATATAAAGATCTTTTTCTCTTATTACACATGAAAAATTACCATACAAGGCCTTTCTATAAAGTAATGAGACTAATTTTTTTTTTTTTAGTTTGACAAACCTAAATAGAGAACAGCTGATCGGTTTTGAAATTCAATGAGCGAAACAAATCAGTTCGCCTTCCAGGAATTAGAAAGTACTGTGAAGTATGTTTTGAGAAGTGTATCACAGAAATAAAAAACACGGGAATATGAAACATTGTTACGTTGCCAAAAGGACCCAAAATATGTTCCGGTAGTAGATCACCATCACAATTCTAGTCATGCCATCAGCACGGATATCACTGACCCTTTCTCGCCACCTCTCCCTATCGTTCATCGCTTCCGTCTGGTCCTCCGTGCTACACCCTGTATCCTCACAGAGCTGCTGTATGTAGGTTCGAGATGGTCGCCCTGCTTTTGCTCGGGCATGTGAAAGGGTCCATAGGGGTCCATCCCTTATGAGCTCGGCCCTACTTCTCCATCAGTGTCCTGCATGTCTGGTTCGTCTGACTTTGATAGTTTTCGTGATGGGTGGCAGGTGGACGTAGAGCTGCTGCTTTGTGGGGTGCTGCCTCCAGTACCTATTCAATATTGCTTGCAGCATTCTTGTGGTCCCCTTATTTCCTTGATATGAGTTTATATCACTATTTTCTGTTCACAGGAAGAAAAACCTATCACTATTCAGAATCTGCTGATGGGAAGACGAAACTGGTCGTGTTTAAACAATTGAATGTCGTGCAAATTAGACTTCCAGCAGGAAGGAAGGGAATAACGTCTTCAATGAAATGTAGTTTTGTAAATATACAAACACAATAAGTCCGGGGCCTAACAAATAAAACAGCAACTTTTAGGCAAAATTCGAATTTACTCCTCAACCCTAACCATAATCCTAAAAATTTGATGCTTTTTTTGGCAAACCATAACTTTGGCTTCAAAATACACCTCAGTCTCCGATATCGCTTCTTTATTAGAGTCAAACCTCTTTCCGAGGAGAATTTTTTTGAGGTCTGCAAATAGCCTGTAGTTTCTGGGGACCAAATCTGGAGAATAGGGAGGATGCGGAAGCAATCCGAAGTGCAATTCATGTAGTTTTGCATTGTCTTGGTGAAAGAACTCTTCTTCTTCTTCTTCTTCTTCTTCTTCTTCTTCTTCTGTGTCCGTTTTTTTGTGATTACTTCCTTTAAACTATGCTATATAATATTCGCTATTGACGGTTCTTCCTTTCTCAATGTAATCGAAGAACATCGCAAAATACGGAGGCCAAAACCTTGCCTGCAGATGCTTCCATCTTTGGTAGCTTTGGACAGCTTTCACCTGCTGCTGTCCACTCAGTTGACTGTCGATTTGTCTACAGAGTAAAGTGGTGGATTCATGTTTCATTCGATGTCACATATTTACACAAAAACTCCTTTTTTGTTGCATTGCGTTGAAACAGTTTCAAACAATGCTCTGAATAGTCGACGCGTGGTTGTTTTTGATTACAGCTTTCTCATTGACAAATGTTCATGCAAAATGGAAAATACACTGGCTTCTGATATCTTTAACTTCTCTGCTATCTCATACAACTTCAATTTACGATGGACCAAATCGATTTTGTGGGTTTTTTTTTGTGTTTTCCGGGACAACCGTCGAATTTGGGTGACCTGAGCGTTCAGCGTCATTTGTGTCTGTACAACCGCGTTTAATATAAGCATACCACCTCTTAATCATTGTTTCCGATTGAGCAGAGTCCGAATAACACTTATCAAGCCATTGCTTTGCTTGAACAGTATTTTTCCCATTAGAAACGTATGAAATTAGGATTTTTCGATTGTTTTGAATAATTGCAACAGTCATCATCATCATCATGTCACACCATCAGCACGGATATCCCCGACCCTCTCTCACCACCACACCCGGTCGTCCATTGCTTCCGGTTGGTCCTCAGGCTACATCAGGTATCTGCACAGTGCAGCTGTATGTAGGTTCAAGCTGATCGTCCTGCCTTTGCTCGTCGATGTGAAGGGGTCCACAGAAGCACATTACTTATGAGTTCGTCCCTACTTCTCTAGCAGTGTCGCGCAAGTCTGGTTGATCTAATTTCGATAGTTTTCGTGATTGGTGGTTGGAGGCCGTACAGCTGATGATTTGTTGGGTGCTGCCTCCAGGACTTGTTCAATATTGCTCGCAGCATTCTTGTGTAATTGTCGTCAAGCTATTTCTCCATACGTTTAGTTAGGGAACATGTAGTGCATCCATATAGCAGTATCGACACGACCACGGCTTGGAAGAAACTGCGCTTTTTTTTATCGGTCAGTTCTGACTTCCATATGACCGATAGTCTATCGATAGCTGTCCATACCTTTGCTAGTCACGTGTCGATGTCTATCTCGGTTGATGAGACACTGCTTTCTAGTCAGGTGAACTTGTCCACTTGTTTCAGAGAGCTACCGTTTAGTGTGAAGATATCGCCTGTTTGATTAAAGAACATATATTCCGCCTTGTGTGCATAGACATGGAGGTCGATGCCTGCAGTTCCAGACTATATAGCAGGGTTTCAGCTTGGGTGGGTGCATTTGCCAGAAGCGCTATGTCATCGGCGTAGTCGGCGTTGGTAATTGTTTTTTGCGAGATACATTCTGCTTCTTTCTTTTGTTAGCTTGAAACCAGTTTCTTTGATTTTATCGATAGATGTTATAAGCACGTAGTCTAGGCAGATGATAAATATATGGGGCAGATGTGTCTGCTTGTAGTACCCCTGCAAGAATATCGAAGTAGTCAACAGTAAGTCCAGTTGGCAACTATAGTCGAGGGCAACCCGAAGGCTCCCTTTTCAATAGCTACTACACCGTTGTATAGGGGAGGGCGCTATTCCTTTGTAAATTAATAATCCAAATTGGTTCAAATTTTGACACATGCCATCTGAAGGTTAGTACTTTATAATAAACACATGAATTTTATTAGTGGCACCATCTATATGTTGGGCCTGGGACTTACGGAGTGATGTGATATTTTGATAAACGTAAAGTAAATTAAATTAATAGTAATTTTTTACATAGTACAATCCAAGCAAAAACACTGAAAAACTTACAGAAAATCAAGTATCATTAAATGAGACAGCCCATACGTATAATATGCTGATTGCATACTTGCGGTGGGGTACGATTCCCAACAATGGGTGTGCTGCTTATGACAACGATCAGGTAGTGAGGCTTCAATCCTGGAGGTTTAGGTAATTTGAAGTACATCTCCATGGCCATTACTTCCCGGAGTGGTAGTACCAGTTAGGACCATATCTATGGATGAAATAGGACTATTTAACTATTTTATTTGGAGGTGCCCGTGGTGTAGTCGTTAGGACATGTAGGACATGGACACGGCGAAACGAGTTCAAATCCTGGACGAGACTGATTGCATTTCACATAGCACTAATACCCTTGGGAAAGGTATGAATCCAATTATTCTCCCTCCAGCTATGAGTAAATAGTCGGACAGACTGAGTTCTTCAGCCTTGGTGAGGCAACTAGTCTAGGAGAAGGAAAACTCTGAATTGAAACCTGCTAAACTCCGCTTAAAAGTTGACCTTGTGTCATATCCTGCCCGAGCGGAGGGGTTGGTAAATAGTAAATAGGACTATTTAACCATTAACTATACGAGAAACGAAGTAAGAAAGCGCAAAAAAAAAAAAACTGTTGATAAATTGAATTAATATTGAATACCAATACCTAGAACTCGTTAATAATGTTTAGATAAATGGGTTTTGGATGGCTCAAAGTATTTGTTACAAACTGTTCGTTTACAAATACTTCTGTGGATACCTTTACATGGACAAGCAAAGGCAAGACAGCCAGCTAGAACCTATATACAACAGCTCTGTGCCGATACAGGAAGCCTTGAAGAAACACCAGGAGCGATGGACGATAGAGACAGGTAGCGAGTGATAGTATGGGAGATCCGTGTTGGCACGACATCATGATGATGATAAACAGAATTTCTGGAGGTGCCCGTGGTGTAATGGTTATCGTCGTAGGAAATGGACACGATGACACGAGTTCAAATCCTGGACGAGACTAATTGCATTTCACATAACACTAATACCCTTGGGAAAGGTATGAATCCAATTATTCTCCCTCGAGCTATGGGTAAATAGTAGGGCAGACTAGGTTTTTCAGCCTTGGTAAGGCAGCAAGTCTAGGAGAAGGAAAATTCTGAATTCAAACCTGTTAAACTCCGCTTAAAAAAACTGACCTTATGTCATATCCTGCCCGAGTGGAGGGGTTGGGTAAATATGATAAACACACTCTGGCATTGAATGACTAAAAAGGGTTCATCATCATCATGTCGCGCCGTCTGCGCGGATATCCCTGACCGTCTCTCGCCATTTCTCCCTATCACTCATCGCCTCCGGCAGGTCTTCAGGTTTACAACCCGTGTCCTCACATAGCTGCTGTATGTAAGTTCGTGCTGGTCGTCCCACACTTGCACATCCATGAGTGGGGGTCCACAGGAGTACATCGCTTATGAGCTCGTCCTTGCTTCTCCAGCAGTGTCCCGCGTGTCTGGTTCGTCGAACTTGTATAGTTTTTGTGATGGGGGGCAAGTGTCCGTATAGTTGGAGTCTCGTGGGGTGTTGTCGCCAGGACTTGTTTAATACTGCTCTCAACATTCTTGTGTAATTTCCGTCCAGCCTCCTCTCCAGCCGCTTCGTAAGCGTCCATGTGGTGCATCCATATAGCAGTATCGACACAACCGCTGCCTGGAAGAAACTGCGTTTCATTTTATCTGTTAAGTCCGACTTCCATATGATCGAGAGCCTATCTATAGCTGTCCATGCCTTCGTCAGTCGTGTGTCGATGTCCTTCTCGGTTGATGAGACGCTGCTTCCTAGGTAGGTGAATTTGTCGACTAGTTTCAGAGAGGCTCCGTCTAGTGTGGCAATGTTGCCTGTTTGGTTGTAACACATATATTCGGTTTTGTTTGCATTGACATGTAGGCCAATGCCAGCTGCAGCTCGTTCCAGACTATGTAATAGTGTCTCTGCTTGATTAGGCGTATTCGCTAGTAACGCCAAGTCATCAGCGTAGTCGGCGTCCGTGATTGTTTTTGCGGGGTACCTTTTGCTTCTTCTCTTAGTCAGCTCAAAGCCATTTTCTCTGATTTTGTCGATCGAAGTCCTAAGCACATAGTCTAGACAGATGATAAAGAGGTACGGGGCTAGTGTGTCTCCTTGTAGTACTCCTGCAACAATGTCGAAGTATTCCGTGTCTCCATCTGGTGAACGTACTTTTACTTTGGTGTTTCTGTAGAGAATCATTATCGCTGCTACGGTTTCTTTTGGTAGGCCGTAAGCTAGTAGGATTTGCTCCATCTTCCCTCTGTGTATGGAATCGAAGGCCTTGGTAAAGTCGACAAATAGTAATGTCGCCTGTAAGTTTTTTGCCCGAACGCCTTCCAGGATTCTACGGATGGTCAGTATTTGTGAGGTTGTGGATCTATTTCTCCGGAAGCCATTTTGGTTTTTCCTAAGAATGTTTTCCATTTTGGGTTCTATGCGGTTTCGTAGTAGGGCATTGTAGATCTTGGCTGCTATGGATGTAAGTGTTATCCCTCGGTAGTTCTTGGCTAGTCCGAGGTCGCCTTTTTTAGGGAATGGAAGGATGCATCCCTTCGTCCATCTTTCTATCCTATTTTGACTATAGACTGCGTTGCATTGCCGGAGCAGTATATCGTCGAATTGTCTCGTCTTCCACACTTCTGGGGGGATCTCGTCTAGCCCCGCCGCTTTCCTATTTTTGATTCTTCTGAGAACCATGTCGAGAAGGGTTAATATGCCATAAAAAACAACCAACCAACCATCTAATGATACAATGTATAGAGAATTCTCCGCAGGAGCTCACAAGTGTTTTTAAGGCACCTTACAGTTGATTAAAAACATAAATAATGTCGAAACACCTTGATATAAATTTTCCACTGTAACCAATAATGTTCGGTTGAAGCAGTCGGAGTGATTACTTGAATTATTGGCGGAATCATCATACCATTTATCTCAAGATATTGCAGCAGATTTAAAATTTCTCATTATCGTATTTGTACCGCTTCTTAATTTCAATTTCTGACATATGAGATCCTATAAGTAGTCTGTTAAAACTTTCAGCAGTAAGTGTGTACACGTTACAACGAATTGTTATACAAGTAGAGAAGCTGTTTCATTTGTGAACACGAATGCATATAATTCCCTGTGGGTATCTCCGAACGACAATATTAGCTATTTCGTCAGTAAGCTGATATAATTAGTTACTAGTGGATATGATTTTTTTAATACGTACTGTAGACGGAATCTGGCTTAAGGCTCTTAAGATTAATTTCCGATTCGTCAACACTATAGCGCGATATTACCGAGTCTAAGAGCATCTGAAATACGCAGAGGGCATTTTATGGGCTTTGTCTTGATTGACAGGAATAAATCAACTTTCGTATGGATATAGCTAAGTTTGCTTGCAATGTCTTTATGGTTAATGTGAATTGTTGATTAATTTTATTTGTTTTGTTTGTCTTATCAACCTGAGTTGCCGATGCAAGAGTGCTGTATTTATTTTTGGCAGAATTCCGGAAACTCTTTTCTTCGAGAAAATGTAAACATTGGCTCACATTTTCAAATCGATGCCGACAGACTAGTTGTCAGCCACGTCAGTTGGTCTCGGGGCTTAGGCCCGTGTAAGAGTCGTAGATAATCAGTGTTGAGGCCAAGTCTTATTGGATCCGTACAGGTTAAAGACTTTGAAAGACTGATTCCCAAGTGAAACTGAAAGAATATTCTCTATTCAATGTTTTTTATTTTGCTTTCAGTATCCAGGGCAGTCTGATTACATATACACCTGCTCAAGCTGAATCTCGTTTCCACAGCCTGGTGCAGGCTACAAGAATCAACGATCTCTACGTAAATTCAGATGAAATAGACTCCATGTGTTTTAATCAAAATAGTACCCTTTCCTTATTAAATGGCAAGTTTCTGAAAATACTACACCAGTTCAAGTATCTCAGTAGCAATATCTTGTCTACAGAAATTATGTCAACATACACATAGCATGACAGGTTATCGGCTCTATGGAAACATGATATTTCTGAAAAATAAGACGTGAATTTTCCTAACTGTATCTGTTTCCGTACTACGGTGTGATTGCACTACTTGAAAACTAACGTAAAGCTATGAGAAAAATCTTGATAAGGACCACAAAAAAATGATTCGTGCAAATGTTGTGTAAATTCTCAGCGCAGCCCCAACAGCAAAACAGTTGTTCGGCTATTTACCGCCTATTTTTCAAATTATCCAAAAAAGACAAGCAATACATAGTAAGCACTGGTGTATGGCCACTTACCTCCTATCTTAAAAACATCCGAGTTAATCAAGCTAGATATGCTTGGTACTGCTGTAGAAGTAAAGACAAACTCATAACGTACGTTTTTTTTTATAGACTCCTAAACATATTTATCACATCTGTGTAGACACCAGGTCGCGTTTAGAAGACGTACCAAGTCTTACGGCCGATAGGGACAGATGGATAGAAAGAGAGGGATGTAGATAGAATCAAAAGAATATATGCTGTTATCACGCTTTGATGATTTTGATGACTTGGTGAGATTTTCTTGGAAATAATAAGTTTTGCTTTCGAATCTCCCCTCGTATCTTCATTAGAAAAAAAACGTTTTCTACCTCAAAAAAATGACTCACTGTATATCATAATTTTCTTTTCTCATCGTGAAGAAAACAACCTACAGCACGGACGAGATTTTTTTTTGGCCATTCTATTCGCGCAAATGCCTTAATAAAGGCATAAAGTATCCGCGAATAGTTTGATGATATAGACAGGAAATTAACAGTCACCTAGTACCGATGACTGTATTTACGCTAATCAGAGATTTCACCAATATTGATTACTCTTACATTACAAATATTGCAAATTATCGTATCATTATGGGTATTTCTTGCGAACTTTTTCACACAAGAGGGAGCTGATGACCTTTCACTAGAGTTTGAGGGACAGTAAGTCTCCTCAGGTCTCCACGATTCTTTCATTCTATTCTGGTCGATCTTAATAATACTGTTGTTAGAATAGTCTCATTTCATCCGATTTCCAACTCTTCGATTGCCCTTTCCAAGCTTCTAAGGACTGTTCCATGCGCGCCAATAACAACTGGTATTACCTTTACTTACATATTTCAAAGCTTTTTGAGCTCTCTTGCAAGGTCCAAGTATTTGTCTCTCTTTTAGTTTTCTTTGATCTTTAATCTGAGCCTCGCCAGATGTCAAAATCCACTATACAGCAGGTTTCCCTTTTTTGTTAATCATGACAAAGTTTAATCTTCTGGCCGGAATTAGGTTATACGGTTTTATCACAAAATCCATGAGAAATTTATGGTTATCATTCTCTAAAACGGATTAAGGCTTGTGGATTTACCATTTAATTGTATAGTTGGTTTTAATTTCTTACATGATTACAAGGTAATCACTTTCTCGCTCTGTCATGTCTTGAATTAGATTCCTCTTGTGCAAGTTTGCTTAATACACTTATGTGATTTATGGTTTTGTCCCTATTACCACATAACAAACACTAACTATTCAATTGTGCATTATCTATTTTTCACTTTATTATACTTAGTCTATATGGCGATGTTTTTGCAGCCATTAGAAGAGATTCAGTTTCTCTCTTAACGTTTCTCTTTCGGTTGCTATGTCCAGGTCATTTTGTGAGATTTCAATAATTTGTCGCTTAAAATATCCATTCAGCTATGACTCATTCCATTTGTATTTCTTAGTAATTGTAAATGTGTCTGTCCTTATGTAGTCAGTGCAGCTTCTTGCCGTTGTAATTAGTCTTTCTCCTCTTTTTTTAATGTAGTTGTTGATTCATCGTATAGTTGCATCCACGTGATCTTCAATGTTTGTGAGTTGTCATCCATTAGCAAGCACTCGTTTAGTCTTTTGTGAATATCATTATTAACAAAAACTTGAATGTTGATATGCGTTTCCAAACTGAGAGGATTCAATAGAAGAAAGAATACAGATGATAATGTTAAGCTATGCTTCAAGTATTCTACCTCTATCTATGGTTGAATAGTAGGGTAGGCTCGACTCTTGAACTTTTATATTGCAACTGCATTAGAAGATCGAAAACTCCAAATTCAAAATTCTAAAACACGCTTTAGAAATTGACCATATATGACATAATTTCTCTACCTATTCATGGAATACACTGCTTATTCTATATTAGCTTGAGGTAAACGTTTCTTAAACAATAATTTATCATAGTTACTTCTTTTGACTCATCACAAAAACACCCCCCCCACACACACACACACAGAGGTTGAGTTCCCGTTGTGTATTCGCTAACGAGTTTGACTGTGACATCAGATTAAGCGTATAAACTTTAGTCTCTCAATAATGTTAACATTCAGATTAATTCCCTTGAGAAAGGTATAAACCCCCGTTTATCCCAGCAATGGTATCTTACAGATGAATAGCATTGGCATTTAATAACCCACGAAGATTGATATACCATTAAACAAAGAAATCGAAACGATAACAAACACAGAGAAGAGACAATTTACTTTCACTTTACAGGTAATTATTTTGCACTTGGCTGATATCATTTACAGATATTTGAATGCTGATATAGATTTCCAAAATACAAGTATTCAGTAGAAAAAAGAGATGGCAATCATAACAGTTTTTGGTGGAAGGAAAGATTTGTCAGGTAAACTAAATACGCCAGATGCGTTCTTCTTTCAGTGCTTCAAATATAACAGCCAACAATTGGTTAAAAATTAGATCTATGGTAAAACATAAACAACTGAATTTTCTGCTCTTAATCATTTTTTTCAAAATTCATTTTACATTCTTTTTTAATTCTTCAGCATTTAGTAAACTTTTATTTACTCATTTTAACAGTTTTCGAATTCTGTTCTCTAGCCTAGGTTAAGCAACCGATATAGGAGAAGGAAAAGTCAACTCAAACCAGCTTTACTCAGCTAAAATGATTGCTATTTTCTTACATGTTGTCAATGGCAGAGGCAAGAAAATGTTAATGCGCACCCAAGCGTATTTCTTAAAAATTCCTTCGCATGAAATGGTGATTTTTTTATTTGGTTTGAACTGAAATTATCGACGCATTTTAGAAGTAATCAATTCCCATTGCACTAAATTGCTATAAACAATTTTTGAAATAATGAAAGCAATAGTTTTTCATAAATGGAAGACAGTTGAAAGAAAATTAATCAAATTTAGAAAACTGAACTGTCATTTGGAACTCATATTTTAATCACAATTGTTAACTGGTATTTTCTTCTGATATCTTGACTCTACTGCATAAAGACTATATTTCTTTTCTTTCTTAGACAGATTTTATGTTTTTATTTACCCAACCCATCCGCAGAAAGCGATTGCCAATGATCCGGGAGACCTGGGTTCAGTCCCAGACCGCATCATACCAAAGACTTTAAAAATAGTACTTGATACATCATTGCTTACACTCAGCAATAGAATGTATGTATCAAGGGTAAAGTGTAGCAATCAAGGGAAAGGAGTAGCGCCCTCCCTTACACCGCAGTGTAGTAGCTATTGAAAAGGGAGCCTTCTTGTCGCCCTCGACTACGGTCGTCAATTTTACATACAACTACTTACAGCACTGGCTCTCTTTGGTCTAGTGGGTAGAGTGTTCGCCAATGGTCCCGGAGTCCTGGGTTCAATCCAAGGTTGCGTCATACCAAATACTTTAAAAATGGTACTTTATACCTCCTTGCTTAACACTCAGCAATATAAGGTACTTATCAAAGGTAAAGTGGAGCAGTCCATGGAAAGAAGTAGCACACTCCTCTACACCCCGATGTAGTAGCCATTGAAAAAGGAGCTTTCGGGTCGCCCTCGACTACGCTCGCCAAATTTTTACTTTACAGCTGCCTTGAATTCAAAGTATTTCTTCTTCTCGGAGAGGAACGCTTTACTCCTTACATTGAATTGATCCTCTTACCTTTGATCCGTAGCTCATAATCCTGAGTGTTAAGCAAGGGTGAGAGGGTACCATTTTTTAAGCCTTTGGTTTGACTCGACCGGGAATTGAACTCGGGTCTCGCGGACCATTGTTGAATACTAACTATTGGCATGATGTTGGAAAGATTGTTGATTATAAACGAGTTTCTAATATTCTGACATTTCTTTTAGGTGTGCTAATCAAATTATAGTAGATCGCATGTTCCTCTTCTTCCCTTGTGGCATCCTTTCTGTTCTTCGGATAAAAGTCCGTGAATAATAGATCTCCGTGATCCGTTCGATAAGGATTTTTCATTTCATAAGTAAACATGTTATTGGTCTATACTTGCTGGGGACGGTTCCTTTTCGCGTGATAGAGTCTTTCTTGTTCAGGGTGATCTTTTTAGTCATTCATGCGGGTATGTTTGTTACTTTTACGTAACTGCTGAGTTCAGGAATCAGGCTATCGTGAGTGGAGGTTAATTTTTTAAACATAATTTCATATATATCATAATGGTCTGGCCTTTTCCAATTCGACTCATTATTTCAATGTTATTCTTGGCAATTCCAGATCTATTTTTGGGTCAAGGCTTTCCTCGAGCCTTTGAAATTCTCTTTTCTGAGTATTTATTAATTCAGATTTTCTTTTATAATCTTTTTGTTCCCATATTTTATTCCGAAATAGTTTTGCATCCATTGCATCTGTTTGGAGGTAAATCGTCATGTATTTTCCACCTACATTATGGCAGAATTTTCTTTCGTTATTTTAGAACGTCCTGCTTTTATTGTATTATAAAATACTCCTTAGAGATTTTTCACATCAGAGTTAGTTGATGGTCTTTCACTGGCGTTTGAGTGACAGCAAGTCTCCTCAAGTCTCCAGGACTCTTCTCAGTATTCTGGCTGTTCTCAATAATGTAGTGGTTTAGATGTTATCCACTCGTCCGCCAACTTCCAAGTCCTCCAATCCCTTTAATAATCCTTTAGTTACTGTACCAAAAGCACCAATTACATTTGGTATAATTGTCATCTTCATGTTCTATAGTTTTTTCAATTCCCTAGCAAGGTCGAGGTACTTATATTTCTTTTCACGTTCTTTCACTTTTATTCAGTGGTCAGCCAGGACAGAAAAGTCGACAATTTAGCAAATTCTCTTTTTTTTTTTTTGTTGATTATTATAAGGTCTAGTCTTCTAGCCGAGATTAGGTGATTCGCCTGTATGTCAAAGTCCCATTATTATTATTATTATTATTATTATTATTATTATTATTATTATTATTATCTAGGGTTTTTGACATCAGTGTTAGCTGATGGTTTTTCACTGGAGTTTGAGTGACAGCAAGTCTCCTCAAGTCTCCTGGACTCGTCTCAGGATTCTGACCGTTCTCAGCAATGCTGTCATTTGGATACTCTCTACCTGTCCGCCATTATTATTATTATTATTATTATTATTGTTGGTATTTACTCATTAGAGTTTTTCACATCAGCGATAGGAGACGGTCTTCCACTAGAGTTTGAGTGACAGCAAGTCTCCTCAAGTCTCCAGAACTCTTCTCAGTAATCTGGCTGTTCTCAATAATTCTGTCATTTAGATGTTATCCACTCGTCCGCCAACTTCCAAGTCCTCCAGTCCCTTTAATAATCCTTTAGTTACTGTACCAAAAGCACCAATTACATTTGGTATAATTGTGATCATGTTCTATTGTTTTGTCAATTTCCTAGCATGGTCCAGGTACTTATCCTTCTTATCACAGTCATTCATTTCTATACTGTGTTCATGTAAACGTTACACCCTCTCGCCCACCACACGTTAACTTTCTTCTAACCATGTCACTTCTTACGCCGGCCGGTGATCAACTAGTGGTTCGAGGGGGCAACGCACATTTCTTTACCTACACAAGAATACGATCGAGGGAACGGAGAAAATAGAAGGACAAACGAATAAACACGAACAAAGCTTGGGGTTAACCAAGAGCAGAGGAAGCTATGCAACACTTTGCATTCCTGATAGCATATATGGACTAACGCTAGCGTGGGTTACTAGCGAAAATTCCACAATGCTACTGGAATCAGACTCATCTTGACTCACTGTCGCTGGACCCTATCCCATGCTGCCTCGCCTCTCTGCTCCGGTGTCCGGTGCTGACTGCCCCTGTCCGTGGTTCCACGCAAACTCTCTTCTTCTCGCCTCTCTGCTGTCCAGCGCCAACTGCCCTCCGCTGGGTCGCGTTGTCAACTGCCCTCTGCCGGGTCGCGTCGTCAACTCTGTTTCGCGTCCCCTTCCCACTTCCGGACACGGCGAGATTTCAGGTCCAAGAATCCTTTGTCTGGTTTCGCGCCAAAACAGACAAATGAATCGTCTGCTTTGGCGGGAAACCCACATAGTGCTACAGTCAGCCGAGAGAGCGAAGTCGCCAATTTTGCAAGTTATTTATTTTTTTTTTTTTTTCATCATCATCATCATCATCATCATTATTATTATTATTATCATCATCATCATCATCATTATTATTATTATTATTTTCATTATTATTATTATTATTATCATCATTATTATTATTATTATTATCATTATTATTATTATTATTATTATTATCATTATTATTATTATTCCATGTACCTGCGAGTTTTTAATCTCCCTTTTTGGCGGGTGTCTCTCAGTGAAGACTGAGTGACAAGTTTCTCTGGGTCTGTAGGAATTTCCTCATATTCTAGCCGATCTTAATAATGTTGAGATCGATATGGTCTCGACTCCTCCGCTGATTTTGAATTCAACCAGTCTTTTTTCTAATCACGGGTGAACTACTCCTCGCTAGGCAGTTATTATAAGTATTACCGCCACCTTTATGTTACAAAGATCTCTCAGCTATCTGAAAAGATTTAAATATTTGTTTTATATTTTCGATTTTTTCGTATTCACTTTGTATTCCGCTGAAAAAGCAAAATTCACGTAGCGATTAATTTTTTCTTGTTAATGAACACTAGGTTTGGTCTTCTAGCAGGGATTGTGTGATCCATTTGATTCTCAAAGTCAGTGAGAATTTAAACACTTAATTGCTATAAGAGATTCTAATTTGTCTATATACTATTTATCATTTTTATCGCGATTTTTTCTCGCCAACTTCACCTGATAATCTATCACTGGAGACTAAATGATAGAAAGACACTTCAAGTCTCCAGGACTCTCCTCAGTATTAGGTCCGATCTTCGTAATGCTGTGGTCTGGATGGTTTCAGCTCGTCATCCAATTTCCAGCTCATCCAATTCCTTTACCAAGTCCTTAGGGACCGTTCCGAGTGCTCCTCTTATAAATTGTGTGACTGTCAATTTCATATTATTATTATTATTATTATTATTATTATTATTATTATTATTATTATACTCCTTTGAGTGTTTTTCACACAAGCGTTTTCCAATGGTTTTTCACTGGAGTTTGAGGAACAGCAAGTCTCCTCAAGTCTCTAGGACTCTTCTCAGTATTCTGGCTAATCTTAATAATGGCGTAAGTTTGATTGTCTCTATTCGTCTTCTTATTTCCAAATCCTTCTGTCCCTGTAGAATGACCCATACCAAGCCTTTGGGGACCGTTCCGAGCACACCCATTATAAAATATATCACAGTCACTTTCATGTTATTATAATTATCATTACTATTATTATTATTATTTTAATTAAATCGATAATGCCATCATTCACTAATGGGCTATCGGGGTTTTACGTCATGAATTATCCTCCCGGATAAAGCAGTATAATCCCTGTTTATCAAATATTTGTAACGTAAAAACATTGGAATTCCATAGATGGTGGACTTAAGTTATTCCTCTGAAGAAATTAGCGTGTTTCTAGAGAAGAGGGATAGCCGAATTTGATTATTAGAGTTACTGTCAAAAGACATGAATCTAGTGCCAGCGAAACAGAAGAGAATCCCTGCGTCTTGAAAGTGACACATCACTAGTCATTTGTATATCAGTTGCATTTGATAATGAGGAAGAAATTGCATTAGAAACAACAAGGAAATTGGCTAATCTCATTGGACAGTAGAATTAAACATTTTCTTGCTAGCTGAATCACCATAATGCATAATAATAGAAAATAGCCTTATGTAAGTACAAAAAGTTCAAGTTCAATATGTAGGGTTTAAACGCACTATGAATATATTAGAATGCAATGAATATTTATAATGAAGAGAGGAGAATATATATTCACCTTTGCCTCAACAAAATACGGACATTGGATGATACATACGAAATATTAAGCAGCCGTTTCATTTCAATACAAATATAGAACGGGTTTATAATAAAATTGTAATGGAACTGGATATTCATGAATTTTTGAAACCTTGTTGATAAAGATGATTCAATGGGAAAATTATAAACATATAACAGCCATTACTCCTTAAACGTATATTTTTTTTTCATTTGAATAATCAAAGAAATATAATTAATTATTTACACCCTCATCCCAATCATATTACCAGTACCCGATATAGGTAAATTTTCGCTAGAAAATTAATGACTTTATGAATATTTACCTTAGAGTTCATTTGAAATCAGTAAAATTAATTTTTCGAATTTATCAAGAGAACCAAGCTAAAACTAATTTTTAATTCGTTCCAGAAATCCGATATTAAAAGGTACAAAACATGATTTCTAACAATAAAAGATTCAAAATAATTTTTGAAATATAAGTAAAAAATGATTAATATCGATTTATTCATAAAAAAGACCTTTTTTCATTTATTTACTTCACTATTTTAGGGACAAATATTTATTTGGTTAAATATATTATTCTTCGTAAAAATATTCTCTTTTGTCTGCTTTGATTTAATCAGAAAATATTCTTGGCAATAAATAATGAATTAAGGGATTATAAACGTCAATACCTCGAATAATATATATTTGTGATGAAATGATTTGAAATTCTAAATAAGAATAAACTGTCCTTGAGAATGACACACACAAATTCCTATGGGACTTTGACATACAAACGGATCACTTAATCTCGGGCAAAAGACTGGACTTTATTGCAATCAGCAAAAAATAGAGAACTTACAAAAGTATAGATATTGATGCCCCGGCTGACCATAGAATAAAATAAATGGACCATAGGAATATGAATTGATTACACTCTTAATGTATTGAACTCTCATTTCATAATTAAATGATAATAAATTCACACACACACACACACACAGACACACACACACACACACACACACACACACACATATATATATATATATATATATTAAGAAAAAACAACAAACCGGTCACATTAGGATTATAAATTTATTTCCATCCTGTTATGTGTTTTTGTGTCAAAAACACATAAGAGGATGGAAATAAATTTATAATCCTAATGTGACCGGTTTATTGTTTTCCTTAATGAAAATCATCATCATCATGTCGCGCCGCCAGCGCGGATATCCCCGACCCTCTCTCGCCATTTCTCCCTATCATTCATCGCCTCCGGCAGGTCTTCAGGGTTACATCCTGTGTCCTCACATAGTTGCTGTATGTAAGTTCGTGCTGGTCGTCCCACTCTTGCACATCCATGTGTCGGGGTCCACAGGAGTACATCGCTTATGAGCTCGTCCTTGCTTCTCCAGCAGTGTCCTGCGTGTCTGGTTTGTCGAACTTGTATAGTTTTCGTGATGGGGGGCAAGTGTCCGTAGAGTTGGAGTCTCGTGGGGTGTTGTCGCCAAGACTTGTTTAATACTGCTCTCAACATTCTTGTGTAATTTCCGTCCAGCCTCCTCTCCAGCCGCTTCGTAAGCGTCCATGTGGTGCATCCATATAGCAATATCGACACAACCGCTGCCTGGAAAAAACTGCGTTTCATTTTATCAGTTAGGTCCAACTTCCATATGATCGAGAGCCTATCGATAGCCGTCCATGCCTTCGTCAGTCGTGTGTCGATGTCTTTTTCGGTTGATGAGACGCTGCTTCCCAGATAGGTGAATTTGTCGACTAGTTTCAGAGAGGCTCCATCTAGTGTGGCAATGTTGCCCGTTTGGTTGTAACACATATATTCAGTTTTGTTTGCATTGACATGGAGGCCAATGCCAGCTGCGGCTCGTTCCAGACTATGCAGTAGTGTCTCTGCTTGATTAGGCGTATTCGCTAGTAACGCCAAGTCATCAGCGTAGTCGGCGTCCATGATTGTTTTTGCGGGGTACCTTTTGCTTCTTCTCTTTGTCAGCTCGAAGCCATTTTCTCTGATTTTGTCGATCGAAGTCCTAAGCACCTAGTCTAGACAGATGATAAAGAGGTACGGGGCTAGTGTGTCTCCTTGTAGTACTCGTGCAACAATGTCGAAGTATTCCGTGTCTCCATCTGGTGAACGTACTTTCACTTTGGTGTTTCTGTAGAGAATCATTATCGCTGCTACGGTTTCTTTTGGTAGGCCGTATGCTAGTAGGATTTGCTCCATCTTCCCTCTGTGTATGGAATCGAAGGCCTTGGTAAAGTCGACAAATAGTAATGTCGCCTGTAAGTTTTTTGCCCGAACGCCTTCCAGGATTCTACGGATGGTCAGTATTTGTGAGGTTGTGGATCTATTTCTCCGGAAGCCATTTTGGTTTTTCCTAAGGATGTTGTCTATTTTGGGTTCTATGCGGTTTCGTAGTAGGGCATTGTAGATTTTGGCTGCTATGGATGTAAGTGTTATCCCTCGGTAGTTCTTGGCTAGTCCGAGGTCGCCTTTTTTAGGGAATGGAAGGATGCATCCCTTCGTCCATCTTTCTATCCTATTTTGACTATAGACGTCGTTGCATTGCCGGAGCAGTATATCGTCGAATTGTCTAGTCTTCCACTGAGCTCTTTACCAGGAAAATTAAAATGTTCACTGTTGAAAAGTTTTCTTGTCCTGATGGAATTATTCCCATCTCCGGTTTAATTGGACCAAATAATACTTATATATATATATATATATATGTGTGTGTGTGTGTGTGTGTGTGTGTGTGTGTGTGCTGAAATCATAGATTGCAGTGAATCTGACTGTATGTTAGAAATATGTGGAAAGTTGGATAAATCAAACACTTAAAAACTATAGAATATTAAGGTGACGATTATACCAATGGTCTGTGGTGCATTCAGCATAATAACTTAAGGACTATTAAAGGAACTGGAGGACTTGAAAGGTGGAGGATGAGTGGAGACCTTCCAAATTACTGCAATGTTGAGAACGACAAGAATACTGAGAAGAATCCTCCAGACTTGAGGAGACTTGCTCTCACTCAAACTCCAGTGAAAGACCATCAGCGTTAGCTGATGTGAAAAACTCTAAAGAAGTAAATAATAATATCTTTATGTTTGTAAAATTAATTTAATTTAGAAAATAATTTAATCATTTCAAAATTTCAAAATTCGTTCAATTTTATATTGAAATCATTTTTATATCTAGAAAAAAGAATTATCTAATGAATAGCAAATATTTTTTAAATAATTTATTCGTTAAATTGACTGGGCGAAGTATGTATTTTTTTAAAGTATAAAATTGAATACTAATCAAAAAGATTCTTCTTTTTTTCGTTATCTATATTCAATTCAGATATTTACTCAAAATATTCAGTCTTGTTGTTTTCATTATTAATTAAATGAGAATAAAAATAAATTGAATTGACATAACATCAATAACTTCGTAATATCCAAATTTTCAGAATTTAATATCTGAACATTTTTTCATTAACAATAATATTCAAATGTTGATATTCATTGATCCACGTAGTCTCAATGCTTAAGAATTGCTAAGTCAAACATTGGAAATATTGAGTGAACATAGGTAAGAATATAAGTGCCCTTCCAAGGAAAGAAGTAACACCCTCCCCTACACCTTGGTGTAGTGGCTATTGAAAAGGGAGCCTTCTGGTCAACCTCGACTACGGTTGCTATCTTACTTTTATTAATAATTAACAGTCTGGGAATGTATATCATTATCCCTACATGCAAATTCTACTGTGTTCTTGTATATATGTATTCGTTTGTCACCATAACTTTCTAGCAGAGTTTCCAGAAGATGTTTTACAGAAAAACCCGGGAAATAAGCTTCTGTTACAAATTTGGTTCTGAAACCGTCTGTGCGGATGTATAAAGCAGTTCTTCAATATTCATTGTATGGGGACTAACTCGGTTTTATTTACACTTTTCCAGAGAAGTCAATATTTTGACTTCATTTTTCTTTTTGTCTTTCTTCTGACGAGCTATTTCCTTTTTCATTATATATATATATATATATATATATATATATATATATATATATATATATATATATATGATAAAATACGTGGAAAGTTGGATAACTCACACACTAAACTCAAATTTACATGTTTGATATTTCGTTCGGCTTTCTTTCATCTCGACCTTCTTCAGACGGAGACCGTTGTCTGAGTTTTTCTACTTCAAAGCATGTGATTGGTTTCGGTTTCTTTGTTTTAATGGCATATCAACTCTTTATAAGTTATTTAATGCCAAAGTCATTCTCCTGGAAGAACAGTAATGGTACTATTTAACCCATAGCTGGGAGTTTTAGGGGGTTCATACCTTTCCCAAGGGTATTTGCCCGAAAGTGAACATAATAGCGCGACTGGAGTACGAACTCGCGTACTACGATTCCGCAATCCATCGTTTTAACCATTACACCATGAGGACACCCCCTCAAAGAATGTCCGGCGAAATGATAAGATGGTGGAGGAGGTATATTTGTATAAGTATAGCGCGGAGGGATTTAAAGTCAAATGTATCAGGTGCCGTTAAAAAAATTGTTTTGAAAGTATATGTAGATTTTAGGAAGCTTCTAAGAAAAATGTAGAGAAGGGTTTGAGTGAAATGGGCTGTGGCATTTCTTCTTTTATGGAAAGATATTGACAATAATTTGATTTCACTGAAAGTTTTCAGTATTGTGGTCTAGGTTGTAATTGGGGCAAGGAAGGGCCAAGAGGCCCATTCTTAGGAAAAGGAAAAGATTCTAAAGTATGGAGGCAAAGTGAAAAAAATATTTTCTATCCGTTTTCTATATTGATTTTTTTTTTCGTTTTGTATGATATTCACCAGGTAGGGTGAGAATCCTTTCCTTTTCCTTATCTCTTTACCTCTTAGTCTTTCCTCGTCCCAGTTACAACCCAGTCACAACAATATAGATATGTTTCTGTGGCATCACATTATAGTCAATATATTTTTATGAAACAAGAAATGACAAAACCCCTTTTACATAAATCCTTCCCTACTTTTTTCTTATTAGCTCCCTAAAATCTCTCTCAACTTTCAAAACAAAACAAAAATTAATGAAACCTGATACATTTGACTTTAAATCCCTCCCCGCTTTCCTGTTACAACTATACCTCCTCCAGCATCTTATCATTTATCCTCACCTGCTTTTAAATAGAAAAAATCACAAAACGGTCTCTATCTGAAAAAGTTCGAGATGAAATAAAGACAAACGAAATATCAAACATCTAAATTTAAGTTTAGTGTTTGATTTATGCAACTTTCTACATATTTCTATCATTCAGTCAGATTCCCAACAATCTATCATCTCAACATATATATATATATATATATATATATATGTGTGTGTGTGTGTGTGTGTGTGTGTGTGTGTGTGTGTGTGTATGTTTGACTTTATGATTATGCAATTAAGAAATGAAAGTTCAATACATTAAGAATGTAATCGATTCACATACCTATTTATCCGAGTCGCCAGACACTATTTAGCAGTCTTACATTATAACATTAGCACCTCCAATTCGTTGTATACCTTAAAAATCAACTACCGTGAATAATTGTTTTTGTGAATTTTATCTGAGTCTTCTTGATAACTTCTGCAACTTTTTCAAGTTCACAACTTTTCGCGTATTCTTCATTTATATATATATATATATATATATATATATATATATATATATATATATATATATATATATATATATATATATATCTATATATATATATCTCTATATATATATCTCTCTCTCTATATATATATATATCTATATCTCTCTCTCTCTCTATATATATATATATATATATATATAGAGAGAGAGAGAGAGGGAGAGAGAGAGAGAAAGAGAAAGAGAAAGAGAGAGGCGTTCATGGTGTAATTGTTAAACTCGTACGAAATGAATAAGGTGACACGATTTGAAATTCATTAAGAGACTATTTACATATCCTTGGCAAAGGTATTAATCAAACTATTCTCTCTCTCTCTCTCTCTCTCTCTCTCTCTCTCTCTCTCTCTCTCTCTCTCTCTCTCTCTTGCTATGGGTAAATAGTAGGGCTCTTTAGCTACGGGATGGCGATAAGTTTAAAAGAAAGAAAATTCTAAATTCAAACCTGTTAAACTCCGCTAAAATTTGGCTTTGTTTAGCATACTGTTCCTACGGATGGATTGGTATATAGATATATATATATATATATATATATATATATATATATATATTTGTGTGTGTATGTGTGTGTGTGTGTGTGTGTGTGTGTGTGTGTGTGTGTGTGTGTGTGTGTGTGTGTGTGTGTGTGAGAGCAAGAAAGAGTGAGATAGAGAGAAAGAGAAGAGATACATGAATTCTAATGTCTTAAATAAGGGTCCAAGACAAAAATTTTATACAAATTTTTATCAACAGTGAATAAATGTTGGTATAAGTAAATCCTCGGTCAGGTATACAGCGTTAAAAACAACAGAAGAAATTTGGGTTAATTCTTTTAACTATTTCATTATCAGATTACCCAATATTTTTTTTTCTTTACACCGTGTTGTATTGAAGGTGACTCGAAAAAGTTTACACTTTGATCCTCATGGAATATTTACATCATATCACAGTAAACATCTTTGGCTAAATTTTCGCCTATACTTCATCGCTTTAACATACGATTTCAATTAAATCTTGATATTTCTGCTAGAACGGTAACTCTGTAAATCCCAAACTGTACCATTTAGATTGGATTGCTTTTAGCAGTTTCTTTGTTATAATCTTCTGATACATTATCCCGTGTCAGTAGTAGTTTAGTACCATAATAGACAACTTAATTACGGGCAAACATAATATGTGCTGATGGAAACCTTAATTGTCTCTTCATAATTACGCAATTAAGAAAAGTGAGTTTGATGCATTACGAGTAAAATAAATTCTCCTACTTACTCATCCAAGTCGTCAGACACGATTTAGTACTCTTATCATAATGACATTAGCGAATCTATTGTGTGGTACAACTCAAGAATTAATTAGCTACTATCACTAATTGTTTTCGCGAATTATATCTGAGTATTCCTGACAACTTCTGCAACTCATTCTAGTTCCACAACTTTTCACTAATTTTCATTGATGCTATGAAGATATTTAGTTAGTAGATACCTTAACTTTCTACGTGACTCTCTCTGGAGGTTTCAAACTAAATTAGGGAACTTTGACGTTGCAATTAAATCGACAGATTCGTCTTTTGTGATTGTATATTATTTGATGATTAAAAACAGAGATAAATGGTTATTCCTGAAGACACGTCCGTGTTATGCTTAATAACCTTCTTTACACACTCGATATATTTCTTACTTGTTGTCTATGGTCCTTGTCTAATTTACATCCGCTAATATCTTTCATCTCTTAAGAATGTTAGTAAAAATCAATTTCAAATTTAAACGATATTTATTGATTTTTCAATAGTGGATCGTCTTTCTCGTGTTTTTATGTTTTTTCATGCATGAAATAATTTGATCCGAAAGCAAAGCACCTTGGGTGGTGTAATGGTTTGCATAGTAGATTAGCAAGCCAACACGAGTGAGTTCGATTCTCATTGGGTGCCCAATTCATGCGGCCTTGTACTACATCTAAGCAAAAAGCATAGTAAATTCCCGCCTTGGGTAGTGTAATGTTTTGTAAAGTTGATAAGCAAGCCTACACGAGTGGGTTCAAATCCACTTGGGTGCACGAATTCATACGATCTTGTGCTAAGTCCAAGCAAAAAACTTAGAAAAGTATTGACTTAATCTGTCGGCCTACTTAATGTACTGGTTATCGTCATATGAAATGGAATCGCCGATCCGAGTTCAAATCGCAGACTATGCTGTTTGCGTTTCTCTTCATTTGAGAAATATATGAATATATCTGTTTTCTCAACGGTTATGTGTAAATAGTAAGAGATACACTATTTTTTCGTTTTGGTTTGGTAACTACAGAATGAGAAATTAAACCTCTGAATTCAAACTTAAAATAATTTAGCTTTCGCGCCAATCTTGCTAAGATTGAGTTAATATGTAAATGAAAATTTTACTCTTTTATTCAATAGGATATTTCATTTGTCTTATCTTCAATATTTATACAAATTATTTCCTTAGTGGTGTTGTCTGCAAACTCTGTGTTCTGCTTTATAGATAAACGGGTTTGATTCCATATCGTCTTTAGTAGCTACAGGCATTAAATACGCAGTGCTGTTGTTATCTTTATTGGAGCTACTTATTGTTGATATATAATTGACGACTTCACTTGTTATATATTGTAACATTCACAACATGCGAAGAAAATCACTTTTTGTGTGTAGCTTATATATATATATATATATATATATATATATATATATATATATATATATATATATATATATATATATATATATATATATTCTGTAGTATTTGCTATGCTAGAATAATATTTACATTGGTTTTGCTTACAAACCCATAGACAAAGGTATAATTATGAGTTTCGTTTCTACTTATCACAGACTTACTTCGTCCGTACAACTCTGTTCAATGGGATCCAACTTTAGTCCATTTCTAATCGACTTGCTTTCGATGTTTATCGTCTGGCGTGACGCATCCCGTGATGGGAAAGTAATAATTCAATATTTAATATTTCACTTTATTGAATAATACGCATCTGTCTTCTTCTTTAGGAATGTTCTTAGATTTTAACCAAGAAAAATATTTCTTAATTTAATATGAATCATTCTTTTCAAATACAAATAATGATTAGAATATATTCGTTTAAAGAATGGTTGAATTTTTCTTTGAATAAACTGAGTTCATTTTAATCTCATTAAAAGAAGACCCGGTGATTAAATATGTAACAAGTAATTGAGAGTAACTTCCCTTATTTTATGACTACCTCCCTTCCTGGGGAACACATTATTTCAGTACCTAATAATAAAATCTCACTACACGTGTATCAGTTATACTAAGTAGAATAAAGATTTCACAAGCCTTACTGTTTTTCATGTTTGTCCTTAGATGTTACAAAAGAAAATGCCCATATCAAAATAAATTAAACTGAATTTGTAAAAATAAAGAAATAATGTTTGTGATGGAAGACACATAAAGTTAACAATTCACTTGAACTTTGTTTAATACGACTTAAGTTGCACCGTCATTATTGTATATATATATATATATATATATATATATGAACCAAGGTGGAGAAGAGAATTTAATGTCCTACATGTATTTTTAAGACAAATATTGAACAAGAAGAATTTGGTAAATCAGTTAGTTTTGGGAGCCAAGATAAAAGTATGAAAACAGGGAAAAGTATACTTGTAGACTTAGTCATTCAGTAAAAAGAAAAAAAAAACAAAAACATCAGACTACAATAATAATGTGAATTTAGGAATATCACGCAGAGAATGATTGAGATACACGAACGGTCTTGGAATTTGAGCAAAAGACACGTCTCACAAAATACTCGAAAAGGAATTGGTCATGACACATGACGAGATTATTGCCCACCGGAAGACTGCTTGATACACCAAAATTCTTTCCATACTATAATAATCTGAAATTAAGATATTTTCCTCAAATGACCTGTGTAAGTACATGGGGTTATAAAAGACATAATTTAAAATTGGTGGGAAAGCGGCAAATTGAGGTAACGATGCACGTACACACAAGCACATATGCACAATAAGTACACAAAAACACATACATACAAACGTTCCTAAGATGTAATGGCTAACGTGCAGAACTGTGACACCGTTGTAAGTGCGTTCAAACTCCAGTCGCGTTATTGTGTTCAGTTTCAGACTAATACCATAGTAAACATATGAAACTCCTTATCCTCCCAGCTATGGGTTAAATAGTACACAACTGCTTTTTCTCGAAATATGGTTCCGTCAGGAAATAACTCACAAAGCTTAATATCACAGAAAATCCAAGAAGCCCCACTAAAGCTTATATATACGTACATATGGTAAATATCTATTTTTTTTATTATTACAACGTTTTGTGTGTCTACGATTTTCAAAATATTGTTTTGATTCGGTCTGATTTCATTTTTGAATATACTATCAAACTCTACAGCCATCCTTGTAAAATGAGAGTGATGGTACTATTTCATCTATATCTTGGCGGATAAGGGGGCGTCACACCTTCGCCAAGGGTATTAGTTCTAATGTGAATGAAATGGCGTTAATCGAGTTTGACCTCTCTTACTACCATGCATGTGTTCAGCATGTCAGCAACTACAGCACAAGGATTCCTCACTTTTTAGAAGTAAAATGCCTCTCACTATAGAATTGTTTTTATTCAACCGAGTCGACATTTGCCATGTACGTATATATATGTATATGTTGTCACCTCATCGTAATGGTAATATATGCGTTGTTTTGGGTAAAGTGTGAAACACATGTCATGCATCAAAAAGACCCATAGAGTCTCCCAGAAATAATATTCCACAGGTGGATCTCATTAAAAATATACAAAATTCAAGCCACGTTTGCAATAATTGCCTTAAGTGAAGTAAGTCAGGAACTTGGCTTAAGATTCACTAGATAGCCCATGAGCGGGAATTAGTCATTAATCAGGATGTTTGAGTTGCAATTTTGGCGCTAAAGACACCTATCATCTGCAAAGATGTGGCAGTGATCATTTATGCATGTATGGATGGATAGACGGATACACTGTCTTCAGTAAATAAGTACATCCCGATTATATTTTTTATAAAAATGTTAAGTTTCTCTTAAATCAAACACGCCAACATTTTGTTATTTCTCATGAAATTTTATCAATTCTCCATCCCACCACCGGACAAATACGACACAAGGCCTTTTTTAAAGTGGGTCTGGACACGCGTCCGGCCAGATCGAAAAATAGCTTCGGCTCCGTCGGCATTTCCCCAATGAGGGTGCCCCAGACGCCAAGAAACAAAACAGCAAATAGTAAAAAATCAAACCGGCTATTTATTGGTATTATCTATTACATAGCTCTATATACTTTATACTCTTTAACCAAAAATAACATGTACTTGTCAAAAAAGGAATCCATTTAACAAACTTTGATGTAGAAAGTACTTTTTTGCAGCAAACATTTTTATAGGTTACAGTAGTTCATTTCAGTATATTATAGTATATGACAAGTTTTAAAAAAACTTCTGACAACTTGTAATTTTTTTATTACAAATGAGAATGAGAAGCTTTCTTAAATATTTACTTTTGTTTTTGTATTTTCAATATCTTAGTGTTTTTTCACTTCTTTTAATTTGATATTAAAATCACAAGCACATAATAATAAAGATCTGAAATAAGACATATTATTTAAAAATGGTTGTTCAACGGCTTTGACTAAATAAAATACAAATATTTGTACATTCGCCTGACGTCTGGTGTCTGTGTTGTCGATGTCATTTTTATTTCCTCAGAGAAATTAAGCTGACACGATGAACACATAGGTTAATATGAAACGTTCGGTTTTAATACATTTTTTTAAGTGATGTCCACCCTGTCGTCTGGGGCTGTAGAATAGGACGACTTGAAATCATCAGAGAAATAATACCCAGCAACGAGTGTGTTGGGTATGACACTAAACTGATTTGATGGTGAGGTTCAAGTCCTGTAGCTTTCGAAAATGTGTAGTACCCATTTATTGCCATGACTACAAAGTAAACTCAGAGGGTAGTCCCCATTAAAGTCTCATCAATAGGTCAAATAGAACTTATTAATTGTTTATTAATATTATCCTAAATTATACTGAACCTTACAACCGAGTACAAATTATTTATATTACATAGCTGTATATGAATTAATAAATTCTCTTCCCTAGTAGGATGTGACACATGGGCAATTTTTTAGCAAAGTTTAACAGATTTGAATTCAACATTTCCTTCTCCTTGACTGGTTGCCAAATCAAGGCTAAAAAACAGTCGTCCCTAATATTTACCCATAGCTGGTGGGAGAATAATTGGCTTCATACCTTTCCCAAGGGTATTAGCGGTATGTGAAATGTTACCATCCTTGTCCAGGATTTGAATACACAAACACACAGATATATATATATATATATATATATATATATATATATATATATGACCAAACCCATTCTGAATGATTAGTTGGTTTCTTAATTTTTTACGGCATATCAACATTTCTGTGTTATTTATAGCCAACACACACACACACACTCTCTCTCTCTCTCTCTCTCTCTCTCTCACACACACACACACACACACACACACACACACATATATATATATATATATATATATATATATATATATATATATAAATATGATAAGTAAACGAATAGTACATTGGTAACTGTATGTTAAGTGAGTCATTAATGTTCATTTGTTTACACTGTGAAACCTTTTCAAGTATTCCTATCTAACACTAATGATTCTTTTTATATCAATTATTTGTTTGCACACCCTTAAATGTTTTCATTACTGCTATTTAATATTAGCAATTCTATTTATTAAGTATTCATATGAAGTACTTTTGAAATTTCCACAAACCTATGATATTAAATAACCAACAACGGTAAAATTAGTAAATAATTGAACAATTCTTTTTTATCCATAGTTGGTACACTAACAGGTACTACGACATAAACTCATAGTTGAGCTGAGAGCTAGGGCATTGAAGGAGTAAGATACATTTTCGAAAGCTTCAGGACTGGGGCCTCACCATTCGATGCAGTTTACTATCATACCTTGGTCAATTGTTGTAGCAGGTTCCTATCTATCTACAAAGGTGTAAACGGCGTATTCTACACCCAAGCCAACAGAGCGCGAAATCCAATCTGAAGACAGAGCTACTGGCGGGGTTTGTCACTTATCTTAAACCTTTAGGGGCCTGTCTCAAATTAACACTTCCGCTTCAGAATTAACTAGGATTAAGAATTGCATCTTACTTTGTCATCGTATTATTCCTTTCAGGCTGAGTTTGCTGAATATGGTAGAAGGCATATAATAGGGATTCTCCAGTTCTAGAGATAAAGGATGAGTGAAATGCCCGTTCATTGACATTACTCCCAGATCCACACAGATCCATTGTGGTAGTACATTTTAGGTTATTATCTCCACGTTAAATACATCTTTAATAACAATCAATACGGGTATTAAAACTGACAACATAATTGAAAATCTAACACACACACACACACACACACACACACACACACACACACACACACACACACACACACATATATATATATATATATATATATATATATATAATGTATATGTAAAAAGATATGCGCTAGAAATTCATCTACTAACGAAGAGAATGTCGATGGGCCGGGGTAAGATATTGGATTGACGTAAAGACAGCCGGGTTTTGATCCCAGCTTAAAGCATCTCGCGTGTTTTGCGACACTGAAGAATTGTAATTCAACGGAACAGTCTGTCTGTAAAAAAACTAGTATATATATATATATATATATATATATATATATATATATATATATATATATATATATATATCATCATCATCATGTCGCGCCGCCAGCGCAGATATCCCTGACCCTCTCTCGCCATTTCTCCCTATCATTCATCGCCTCCGGCAGGTCTTCAGGGTTACATCCTGTGTCCTCACATAGTTGCTGTATGTAAGTTCGTGCTGGTCGTCCCACTTTTGCACATACATAAGTGGGGGTCCACAGGAGTACATCGCTTATGAGCTCGTCCTTGCTTCTCCAGCAGTGTCCCGCGTGTCTGGTTCGTCTAACTTGTATAGTTTTCGTGATGGGGGGCAAGTGTCCATATTGTTGAAGTCTAGTGGGGTGTTGTCGCCAGGACTTGTTTAACACTGCTCGCAACATTCTTGTGTAATTTCAGTCTAGTTTCCTCTCCAGCCGCTTCGTTAGCGTCCATGTGGTGCATCCATATAGTAGTATCGACACAACCGCTGCCTGGAAGAAACTGCGTTTCATTTTATCCGTTAGGTCCGACTTCCATATGACCGAGAGCCTATCAATAGCTGTCCATGCCTTCGTCAGTCGTGTGTCGATGTCTTTTTCGGTTGATGAGACGCTACTTCCTAGGTAGGAGAATTTGTCTACTAGTTTCAGAGAGGCTCCGTCTAGTGTGGCAATGTTGCCCGTTTGGTTGTAACACATATATTCAGTTTTGTTTGGATTGACATGGAGGCCAATGCCAGCTGCGGCTCGTTCCAGACTATGCAGTAATGTCTCTGCTTGATTAGGCGTATTCGCTAGTAACGCCAAGTCATCAGCGTAGTTGGCGTCCATGATTGTTTTTGCGGGGTACCTTTTGCTTCTTCTCTTTGTCAGCTCGAAGCCATTTTCTCTGATTTTGTCGATCGAAGTCCTAAGCACCTAGTCTAGACAGATGATAAAGAGGTACGGGGCTAGTGTGTCTCCTTGTAGTACTCATGCAACAATGTCGAAGTATTCCGTGTCTCCATCTGGTGAACGTACTTTCACTTTGGTGTTTCTGTAGAGAATCATTATCGCTGCTACGGTTTCTTTTGGTAGGCCGTATGCTAGTAGGATTTGCTCCATCTTCCCTCTGTGTATGGAATCGAAGGCCTTGGTAAAGTCGACAAATAGTAATGTCGCCTGTAAGTTTTTTGCCTGAACGCCTTCAAGGATTCTACGGATGGTCAATATTTGTGAGGTTGTGGATCTATTTCTCCGGAAGCCATTTTGGTTTTTCCTAAGGATGTTGTCTATTTTGGGTTCTATGCGGTTTCGTAGTAGGGCATTGTAGATTTTGGCTGCTATGGATGTAAGTGTTATCCCTCGGTAGTTCTTGGCTAGTCCGAGGTCGCCTTTTTTAGGGAATGGAAGGATGCATCCCTTCGTCCATCTTTCTATCCTATTTTGACTATAGACTGCGTTGCATTGCCGGAGCAGTATATCGTCGAATTGTCTAGTCTTCCACACTTCTGGGGGGATCTCGTCTAGCCCTGCAGCTTTCCTATTTTTAATTCTTCTGAGAACCGAGTCGAGTTCTTCTTTGGTGAAATGACCTAGTTTTACGTCTAATTGCTTACTAATAATTCTGGTGATCGGTTCATCCGTTATTTCCGGTGAGTTTCCTAGTAGATTTTTGAAATGCTGTTCCCACAGTTTTACTCTTTCTTGTCGGCTTGCAGCTTTCAATTTTGCTTTGACTGTGCTCTTCCTTCTACTTACTTCGTTTATTGTTTGCCAGGCTATCCTGGATTGTCTATCTTCCACCGAGTCTCTAATCTTATCTATCTGATTTTGTATGTATTCTGCCTGTTCATTAAGATATATTCCTGTTAATATATATATATATATATATATATATGTGTGTGTGTGTGTGTGTGTGTGTGTGTGTGTGTGTGTGTGTGTGTGTGTGTGTGAACATATAATTTAAATCTACGAAATAACTTTCAAAAGGATACAAATATAAATCAAAATTTGTCTAGAAAACTTTCTCTTGCGATTAAGTAATCATTTAAAAACAAAAATATTTGCCTAAATAAAATTCGCTTACAACTGGCATGTATGATATGATTTAGAATTAATTAACTCACTGATGTGGACCAAAAGACGGTACACAGAAGAAAAACATGGAACACGGTTTCGAGGTAAGAAAGATATATTAACAAAAGTTACAAAGGATAGTGTCCAATATTCGTAGTCGTACTTATGTACTACTACTGCTACTGCTACTGCATGCAACCCTATGAGGATATTACTATGCTAGTAATGTACTGCTGGAAGAGTCCATGATGCAGGGAAATTTCGGTCTCACGACCACCCCCTACTTCCAAGAGTTTTCTTTCTTTCTTTTTTTTTTGAAAAAAAAAACTATTAATATTTCCTCCTCTTGGGATTTACGTCGAGTGGTTGCATAAATTTTCTTTTTCTTCCCGAGCGTCGTACTTCCGGAGAGACTTAAGGCGTGTCGAGATCGAAATGATCGAATATTGCGTCGATCGCTTTTCGCAGTTATTTTGTGGTGATTCCTCAGATTCATTCACATGGCATTTCTTGAGCTGGTTCATATGTGGTTTGTGGGTGTTTTTTGGTCCCTGGACAATATAGAGAAGTTCGCCGATCCTTTGTTTGATGGTGCCTATTTCCTAGAATGTATTGTTGTTTTTTAGGCCTTGAAAGGAGCTTTATCCCCAGGATAGAAATGTTTCTTATGGGACGAGACAGTTTTCTTGAGCTTTGTTTGCCGTGGAATGAGTTTATCGAAGACGGACTTGACTTTTCTTGCAAACATTGTTTCTGATTTCGAAAATTCCTCCTTAGAGTAGCAATAATGGAGCCTTCAAAGACTTCTGTATTTTGGGGAATAAGTTGCGATAAGCTGTCCGCCTGGCAGATATTTTTAGATGTTAGGAACTCGATCTTGAAGTTGTAGTTTAAGAGAATCGTTCCCCAACGAAGTAGTCTATTTACAGTATAGACTGCCAGACCTGTATATAGAACTGTTTTGACATTTAACTGGATGTAAACAAAATCTGTGCTTATACTAAACTGAATTAGCTGATTGAGAACTGTTTGAATAAACTGAATAGCTTGAAATAGAAATGCTTTTGCAATTAAACTGTGTACTAATGCTAAAATAAATTGTTTGGAATAGAAATGCCTATTTGCATAAAAATGAATTTGGCTTTAAATAACCTACAAAGGTCGATATGCCAAAAAAACCAAACAAAAAACTATATATATATACATATATATATATATATATATATATATATATATATATATATATATATATATATATATATATATGGTGCGTATGTGTGTGTGTGTGTGTGTGTTCAAATTGATACATTTTCTATATTTGCGTGACAGAAATCTCGGGAGAATGTAATACAGTTCGTCAACATCCTCTCTGCATTTTGAATGGCACCTTTTCTTTGTGCTTGTCCAGCTAGTTCGCTAAAAATAAGTTGAAGCCTAGCTTGAAGCATCCTACGTGTATCGCCACACTGAAGACCTTTGATACTCCGAAACAGTCGGTTTATGGATGACAATACATGCATACATACATATATATATATATATATATATATATATATATATATATATATATATCTTAAAGGGACAAACATGTACCACGTACGTAGAAATGCAGTCATCCGATCGATACGATAAAAACTACTAAATTACTATATATTCACAGGTCACAGTCTGTGGTTAAAACTTCAATCGATGAATATTATAGATTTTATTTGGTTTAGCTTGGTTGGTTCACCGGCAGGTATACTTTGTTAGGTTAATCAATGATAGAATCAATATTTTTTCAAGTAATCCTATTATTTCAAGTGGCTGATCATATTTGATTAAAAAATAACAGCATTAGTTTGCACAGCCATATGATTTCAAGTAAAACCATGAAATACAAATAAGTTACACATAGTTAAAAGTTTCAAGTATTTCTGATTAATACAAATAACTTACTGACAAATTCTATCATATATTCGTAATACTTATAGGTTGCACACATTTATATGGTTTCAAATTTTCCAGTCTCATACAAGAGGTGCACGTTGTTATAGGATTTTAAGTAGTCCCATGTAATATAAATAACTTGCACGCAATAAAATGGTTCAAAGTATTCCTATCTAATACAAATAATTAGAAAATAATTTCATGGTTTCAAGTATTCCTATCTTATACAGATAGATTTCACACAATTATATCGTTTCAAGTCGTCCTATGTAATATAAATATTTGCTCACTATTGCATGGTTTCAAGTATTCTTATCTATTACAAATAATTTGTATACAATTATATTGTTTTATATTGTCTAATTCAAATATTTTGCCAGCAGTTATATGGTGTCAAGCAGTCCTTTGAAATTCAAATAATTTAACAATTATTATATAGTTTCATGTTTTCCTATCAAATGGAAGGGATTTGCATTCGGTTATTTTTTGATATACCAATCTAATCAGAATTATGATTGACTGATCAACTTTATTCATATTTTGGACCCTAACTGGTACACCTACTCCTGTCAGAATGATGCAAGTATATTGATGATAAAGAGACACTCCTAAGAACTCCATAAGTGAAACCTCACAACTGGATATGGACTAGAGATTGTACTATGATTAATATGCAACAAAACCAAATACTTTCCTCAAAAGAAAAAAATTGATAATGTTGGTGTAATTATCTTCGAATTTCTCATTAACTTCCGTTAACAGGTAAAATTTCTTTTGAAGAATATTTTATACAGATAGTTGTGAAAGTGAATTTTTAAAAAATATATAACAGAAAAGGTGGAGAAAACAAGATAATTCCAAGAGAATTTCTAAATGCGGTTATCTGTTCAGAATTTAAGTAATTAAATGTTCTCCTGTGCGAGTTTGTTATAATATTGTTAGTATTTTATATTACATTATTTGTTTCTTTGATGATATATGTTTAAGTTTGCAGTTATTTTTTTTCTTTGTTCTGTTTTTGGGACATTTTCTCAGACTATAATTAAATACCGATGAAGCCAGCTATACTGACAAAATTACTGTATTTTCAATAAACCTGACGATAACATGGATAATAAGATTTGTGACTAATATGCTGGCAATATATATTTTAACAATAGCAAAAAAAAATTGATATGAATAAGAAAACAGCCAAGAAACACCAACATCAATAAAAACAATTTAGGTTTTATCTGTTTGTTTAAAGGCATATCAACTCATTATGGGCTATCAAATGCTTAAATTTGATTTATTTTGAATGTTTGATTGAAAATTATATATTTACAATGTTCCTTTGCATTTGTTTATAATCATTCATTTGCTTATACTTATTTGATATCAGGTATCCCAATCAAATACAAATTTGATATCAAGTATCCTTATCAAATACAAATTTGATATCAAGTATCCCTATCAAATACAAATAAGCATTTGAACTGTTTCAAGTGTTGATATCTAATTTTTAAAAGATTGGTCACATAGAATGGACTCTAATAGGTATTTTCAATACGAGCTAGGGTGTAACTATGATTAATTGTAATGAAGTGAAACTTCGCACATTCCAGAGCTTTTGATGCAGTTTAGTGTCTTAGTAAGATATCCGTTGTGGTAGGGTCTTACTCATCAGCACAGGATTGGGTCTTTCTCATCTGCATAGGATAGGGTCTTATTCAACTGCAAATGATTGGGTCAGAATATACAAAGCAACTTATAGAGGTTATTAAAATATTTAATGTGAAAAAGAGAATTAGTGCACTTCGCTCTTCTGGCAGACCACAGATTAAAAAAGGAAAACCAAAAAATCAACAGGATGACGTATTCAAAAGTTGATTAGCTTCTTCTTCTAAAAAAAGACACGTATTATGTGACATATTTGTGTTGTTTATGATTCACTAGATATTCTACTCAGATAAAATATCAGATACGAAGAGAATCGATTTCTTAAGGTTTTACATTGAAGTTCCATTTTTCTATGAAAATTCAATGTCAAAATGTTCTCTGAATTTTCAACATTCATGTACAATTGTTATTTTTTATGTACGACTGTGATTTTCATTTTTGTTATTCCTTACTTAATAATTGAGTGAGTCGAAAGTTTTGGAATAATTTCGTACATGCTAAGATGTAGAGTGAATAATATGTGACTGAAGGCTGAAGCAGCCTTCAACATTACTTGCTACTGTTCATAGTATCGTCTTATTTGATGAGCTGACACGTCTTGAATTGCTTCAATCCGATTGTGATTTGAAAGCCACTGTAAACAGTGTGCAACGTAGATTAATTTTGAAACGGATGTAAGAGTTCGAGCTGGACTATATCTCTTTCGAATTAGCCAAAACATTTGTTGTGCGAAAGGTGAAGGTTCGCTGATCGCATAAGAGTAACCAGATGGTTGAAGGAATTTTGCTCAGGTTGCAAGGAGTTCGATGTTCAGGCAAGGTAATTTACGTCTAAAACCGTGAATTCTAAGCTAGAATGGTAAACCCAGTGAATTAAACCCAGTGAGTAGCACTCATAGACTATCAGGCAAGCGCACTGAGTGGTGTGGCTCTCGATACAAAAATATGGTAAAAATTTTTACTCACCCTACGTGTAAAAGAAGAAGAATATATTGGGACCAAGGTTTCATTGACGTGAGTGCCATTTCAAAATTGAGGTTGGAAAATAAAAACAAGTCCTGGTGTTTGAAAATGAAAAAAAAAAGGTTTTACAGTACCCCAGCCTCTTTCCCATTTTTTTTTAAATTTATTCTTACAACGACCCTACTAATGGTTGAAAAAAGGTTAAACCATCAAGTTAGCTTCTTGTATTTTTGTCTGTCAGTTTCTTGACAGCTGATATCTTGGGTAGTTGTGCTGCTGAATCTCTGTGTTTTTTTTCCACTGAAATAGCAGTAGAATTTATAACTACTCTGTGCGACAGTTTTATCCATTTGAATACATACATACTTATATACATACATACATAAAGACTGACATATCTTGACAGATGGCCGTCGTTGTTATCATCAAAATTTACAACGCAAACAACCTGATTAATAACAAATTTAACTTGTTACGAACATACAAGTTGTTTAAGATAATTAATTAAATATTTTAGTGACGTACGCTGACTAAAAACTCCTGCCATTCTCTTTGCTTACTAAGCTGCAGCAAAATAACTGCTGACTATGCAAACAATAGGTTTTATTTCAGAGTACCTTCAAAGAATAACTAAAAGTCAACGGAAGTTTCATGATGGAGCTTCTTTCACCTGTTTTGAATTTCTAATTAATTTTTCCCAGAACAGTTTCCTTCGCTACGACTTTGCAAATAGACTTGAGCCACTTCTACCCCACATGTGGACATACATCTTTTTATATATATAAAAATCCATCTATACATATAAACATTCATAAGTATTTGTGAACGGACATACATATATACTGGCCCAGTCGGTTGGGACTGTAAAATACACCGACTGCGTCTCTGCAAATGTGTAAGACTCGCCCAACGAGTGTTCTGGATACGTCAGTAAACAATCCGATAGTAAAGCATCAGTAATGTTGGAGCTTTGGGGAATGCAGAGTATTGCAATCACTCCCAGGCCCACTCTGTGCCTGAGTCATAGCACCTGATAGGGTCATATCTATGTGTCAAATAGAACTGTTTAACATTTTAACAGAGTACTTTGATATTTAAACAGAATGCAAACAAATGACTTAGGCTAAACTGAATTGTTTCAAATAGATCTGTTTGTTCATTTAACTATGTGTAATCAAATGGATTGTGTTTAATTGAATTGTTAATGATACAAAGAAATACTTAGAAGCATTTAACTTTGTTGACATGCTAAGCTGAACTGTTTGAAATAGAACTGTTTGAAATTGAACTGTTTGAAATAGACATGTTTGATCATTTAACCGTGTTTAAACAAATGACTGGTATTTAATTGAATTGTTTTTGTTTAAAAGCAATACTTGAAGTATTTACCTGAATGCAAACAAATGAATAATAGTAAATTGAATTATTTGTATTACAGAAAAAGGGACTCATTTAACTGTGTATATAAAGAAATGAGCTCAGACTCATTAAAAAATGTTATCAACAAAATGTGTTTACGAATCATATATATTTAGTATATAAGTATAAAAAGGATTTGGCATTAAATAACTTACTATGGTTGATATGCCATGAAATCAAATCAAACCAAAATACAAACTAGAAATGTTGTATAATTCTAGAATCCTGGTGAAACTGTTCAAACCTAAACAACAACTCGCTGTTGTCTTTTCATTGTACACTAATCCCATTAAGAAAGACATAAATTTATCTCTACTCGTCCAACTATGGGTAAAAAAAAACATTCCAGCTTATTTACCCTCGGTACAGCAACCAGTCGAGGTGAGGGGAAACCTCAAGATTTAAACTAGAACTACTCTGCTAAAAAAAAACGACCTTATGTCATATGCTGTGATGAACGTGGTAAATGAATACAAAAATACAGTGTCTCAAAACAGATGCAATCCATTAATATGATAATGATTTATAATCGAGACAAGCGTAATGGCGGCCATTTGAAAGAAGACTTGTGAAAAATGCATCCTCTAAGCTAAAGACATCAAATTAATATTTTTTTTAAAATTGTTATTATATCAGCTTCCAAGATACTCAATCTATTTTTGCGTTTCTTGTCTCAATAATGAATTATTATCATATTAATTGGTTGCATTAATTTTGTGACAGTTTTCAATAATTTTGCCACCAAAAAAATTATGACGCAAAATGTTTTTTCCCTCTTGTCCAAAGTTATGATTTTGCGGATAAATAGTTGTTATAGAATATTATTTTCAAATCAGAAACAAAAAAGAACACATTGTTATCAGTAGATTTATTAGCAGTCAGATGAATCCCATGTATATTGAGGAGGGGTGTCCTCGTGGTGTTATGGTTAAAGCGATGGACTGCGGAATTGTAGTACGCGAGTTCGTACTCCAGTCGCGCTATTACGTTCACTTTCGGACAAATACCCTTGGGAAAGGTATGAACCCCCTTATCCTCCCAGCTATAGGTTAAATAGTACCACTGCTATTCTTCTAGGAGAATGGCTTTGGCATTAAATAACCTGCAAAGGTTGATATGCCATTAAACAAAGAAACCAAACAAAACCATCTATATTGAGACACTCTAAACACATTTAAGAATGCATACTATATATATATATATTCTTTTATCTATCTATCTATTTCCTCGTTTGACGCTAGAAACAATTCTTTTTCCAACAGTTAGAGTCAACCATCTTTCTCCAGTTTGTTAGGACTTTATCCATTTCGTCCTAAAGTTATCTTCCTGTCTATCAGTTTTTGGCAGCTGATTTAGTGGGTGACTTCGCTGCTGATTTTCAGCATTCCTAGAATTCAGAGCACAATTACACTCTTTTCGTTTGGGGATAATACCGTCTATACGTTGTCAATGGTTGGATCAAGAGTATTTCCACGTGACAGTGTGAGCATCTTTGTGCTTGAAAAATCTATTGATAATGACGTTTTTTTTTTCCAGAGCTCAGTTCAAGTAGTTGCTAGATATCGCGTCACACTTTCCCTTGATAGCAGTGCTGATAAAACCATGGGATTTATTCATCACCTTTTCACTTGTTGTGGTGAAAATTTTGTATCATTTGTTGCATCGTTGAGGTGTATGAGACACATAGAAAAAAGAGTGCTTAATGTGTTTATTCAGCACCAATATCCGGTGCTAACGGATACATACAAAAAAGACACAATACAATAAATTAAAAAAATTAACAAGATAATTCTCACGATATTGAAGAGGATGAAATGCAGTATAACCAGACGAGTAAGAACAGTCTGAATATTAATCAGCTTATTCAATACACAGTATTGGTCGGCTGTCCCACCAACCGGACTAGTGTGGCACAAGGCCTATTTTAATGTCGGTCCGGGCGCTGAGCCGTAGCTCAGTCACGCCCGGCATCCCCAAAAGTGCCTCAGGCCCATCGGCATACACTTAAAAATGGTGCCTCAGGCGCCAGGCGATAAACCTAGCCTCTCTGAGGAGGGTTAGAGTTGGAGGGGCGGCTCCTTGAGACTCGAAGCATATCAGCCTTGACCGCCGGACGCGAATGCTAAGCCTCCCCTGGCAGCCTTGGCTGACTACCGAATCCAGAGACAGGACACTCACGGCCAGATCGATGCCGCCGATAGCACGCGCGGCCGAAACGTAACCCTTCAACTGAATACAGCTTATTCAATCAACCCTCGAAGTCTTTAATCGTAGGCTATTCATGGCTATGAGCCAGGCCATCTGAGTGCTGAAGGGTGTTTAGCCTCTCTACAACAAACATGTTCAGATTTTTCTGTACTGTACACGTACACGTTGGGGATAATTGAATTAGGATACCTATTAATGCAGGTGTTTTCGAACTCATGCCATTGGAAAATATCAGAGCAGACTGGATTCTCTTTAGCCTTAGTTTAGTGAACCTCTGTAGAAGGAAAACTTTAAATTTGAACAAGCTTTACTGCGCTTATAAGAAGGTCGTATTACATAGATACATAATAAGAATGTTACAAACACATTGGAATACCCATGGGCCTTTAACAGTGGTCCATGACGATACACTTGCTTCAAGGTACTATTTACCAACCCCTCCGCTCGGGCAGGATATGACACAAGGTCAATTTTTAAGCGGAGATTAACAGGTTTGAATTCAGAGTTTTCCTTCTCCTTCTACACTTGCTTCAAGGTGCCCGTGGTATAAGGAGGTGTCCGTGGTGTAATGGTTATCGTCGTAGGAAATGGGCACGACAACACGAGTTCAAATCCTTGACGAGACTGATTGCATTCTTCACATAGCACTAATAACCTTGGGAAAGGTGTGAATCCAATTATTCTCCCTCCAGCTATGGGTAAATAGTAGGACAAACTTGGTTCTTCAGCCTTGGTGAGGCAACTAGTCTAGAAGGAAATCTCTGAATTCAAACCTGTTAAATAAACTCCGCTTAAAAATTGACCTTGAGTCATATCCTTCCCGAGCGGAGGGGTTGGGAAACATAGATACTCTTGTTTCAATTTACGGAGTGAATGCTTCTACCAAGCGTTTCACGGTCTATTAAATCGAGATTTCAGATGTAATAAAATGTCTCTAATAATGAACTTCCTATAATATGATGGTAGATGACGGACATGCATGCATAATGAGAATTGTCGATAAGTATAAACCAATATATATATATATATATATATATATATATATATACATATATATATATATTGAATGACGAAAACAATGAAAATTTTTATCAGCGGGAATAGAGTAAAAATATTATTCATTATTCAATATACAAAATATATAATCCTAAGGGATATTAAAACACAACATAAAAACATAGATATCGACATATTGGACATAAATTTCGCCAAATCAGTGATGGTAATAAAAATATTAATAAGTGCAAGGCAGATATATCCTCTTTCAAAAATAGTTTCATTATTTTTATTGTAATGGAGGAGTGTATTGGAAATGATTCAACGTAAGTGAATAAGTAGATTGTTACTCTATTGTGTAGGTTATTTCAATTCACGAAGTAAGAACGGTAATAAATAAATAGTATCACGGTATATGAGATAAACATGTCTGGGAGTCAGACGAGATGCACATAAAATCGACAGCAAAATGCTTTATAGGAATGTCCTCACCAACAAAATAAAACAAAAATAGTTACAATGAGAAAAATGAATTCAGGCAACAGTGATAGAAAAATTACAATTTTACAAATAAGTATTAATGTCATTTACTTGTAATTGATAATCATACAATATGTGTGTGAAAAAAAAAAGGTTTTCATGGTTCAAGATATTTATCTCCAAAATAATTTGTCATTCACTCGGTAAATAATGCTAAAATCCAATCCCCCATCATTGAACGAGAGTTTTTCCTCTTAAAAGATTCATACAACCATACATTAATATCAATTATTTATTAATGATTACTTAACTTATATTTCAGTAAAATGTTAAGAGTCAAAGAAATTTTTTCTTCTAAAAGATGTACTTTTTTTCAGGAGGTGGGGAAGTGACTCGTGGTGTTCTGATACTTATCTAACAAGAATTACTTTTAAAATTCAAACATTAAATAGATAAGTCTTACTTATCACTAATGTTTTCTTCTCCTTCTTCCTCTTCACAAATATGTTTATATTGTTATCTCTCTCTCTCTCTCACTCTCTCTCTCTCTCTTTCACTCTCTCTCTCTCTATATATATATATATGTATATATCCTGGACTAAATTTGCCAAGTTTTCCATCGATCTGTCTATTAGTAAATTTGCCCATCGTAGTCAAAAGCAACCCGAAGTTATTACACTGAGGTAATGGGGAGGGTGCTACTTCTCAATTTGCATTGCTCCGCTTTACTCTTGATACGTATCTAATACTGCTGAGTGTTTAGCAAGGAGATATCAAGTACCATTTTTTGATTCTTTGGTATGGCTCGAGCAAGGATTGAAATATATATATATATATATATATATATATATAGCATATAAACCTTCGTGGGTTATTTAATGTTAAATCCTTCCTTGTAGAAAAACAGCAATGATTCTATTATAAATTGAATTACCATGACCAGAAAACCACGCAAACACTTTCACGTGACGTACGGAACCAGTTGGAGTGATCACGGTATACACTGCTGATGAGAGCTGATAAGGTCGAAACCGCTGTTCAGTGGTCCCGTATATCTGGTGCAAGTGTTTGCTGGATTTTCTGGTCGAGGTAATCCAATTTATAATATAATTCATCTTCTAAAAAGAAATGAAAATGTACATCTTTTTCCTGGCTACTGGGGTTACGAGAATGCAGATGCGTATCTCCAATCCTTATGGGAAGACGGAGCCCTGGAGGTGACCCTGTCCTATGTAAGAGTACAGATGGAACTTACGAGACACTTTACGAGACACTCCAGGTTAATTGGCCGCGCAATTACCATGATTAGTTGATTTGGCATCGCTTGTGTAAGGTGGGGACCGGCAAGTCAGTGGTAGAGTTTCGGCTCTTCATTTTATGGTCGCTGTTTTGATCTCTAGTTAGGGAGGTCTCAGTATACACTGCCTACGAGACTTAATAAGGTAGAAACAACTGTTCAGTGGTTCCACATGTACTGCACAATTTTTGTCGGATTTCCTAGTCATTATAATATGATAAAATTCCTATTCTTAAAAGAAAATGTACAACAGTGGTTCTATTTAACCCTTGGCTGGGAGAATACAGAAGTACAAATATATATGTAACTGATCTATCATTGATAGTGAGCACTATTTAATAATACTGTTATATTTCTTCCTGCATTAAGTTGTTTGTTTGTTTTGGTTAATTGTTTGGGTTTTATGGCGTATCAACCTTTGTATGTTATTTAACGCTAAATTCTTTCTATATGTATATAGCTTTTACCAATGAATAGTTAGTAGGTAAAATTTTCTATAACCTGGGTTTCACTTGTTTGCACATGATTAATCAGTTTTAATTTGTCATATTTTTTCCTACAACCCAGTTTCTCGCAAGAAGGACAGAACGTCATCTATTTTGACATTTTCGAACAATTCGATTAAACTAGTCACTTTGAAAAATTGCTTTCTGATGACATCGAAAGCTTTGCATTCAATGAGAATGTGTTTAACCGTGCAAGTTGTCTGACACGTCAAACACTGTGGTTGTGGTTCCTGTTTCAGTATGTAAGCGTGAGTTAGCCTTGTATGACCAATGCGCAGTCGGGATATAACGACTCCATTAAGTGAAAACCATACACCTTTACAAAATATACATAGATATATTATGTTCCTTAGTTGCAATGCATTTACGTAGCAATATTTCATTAAAGAAAACTAATTGCTTGATTAATTAATTTTAACAGCATGTTATTTTTATGCCTAGATGTTAGCAAATTACATTTATTTTACCTTCATAATACTTTTGTACACATAGATGGAGTAGTTTGTGAGACGCTCATAGTAAAATGATAATCGTTGTGTTAAATGAAGCCGGGTACCCGAATACTAACCTTGAACGAATGTGCTTTCATTTCACAAAGCGCTAATATCCTTAGGAAATGTATAAATCCATTTTTACTCCCTCCACTTTTAGATAAATAGTAGGGCAAACTTAGCTCTTTGACGTACATATAAAAATGGTTTACCATAAGCAAACTCTAAAATCAAACATGTTTAAATTGGATGGAGCTTAATTGTTTTTCTTATCTTAAATGTTCGGAGTATCCGGAATTCGTCAAGTAGCACCTGAAGAAAGCCGAAAGACGTTGTGAATTAAGATGAAAATAATAGTTCGAATATTCAAACTGATTAAATCTGTTAAATTCAGCCTAAAAATTAACAGTATTCAAACATATGCACGTGTAGTTGTTTCTTTTATATATTTGTGCATTGTCTTATTGAATATGAATAATTTTATAATTATCTAACCTATTGCTGAGAACAGTTACTCCACATTATGTAGCACACCAGAACTGGAGCCTCATCATCCGATGAATTTTATTGTCCGACCCAGGATATCGTTTTTGAAGGTCTTACAACTCTGAAAGATTAGTCCACGTAAATCACATCCTACCGACTTGGTGGTCCAACACTGAGGAAAAAGGTTGTTTTGGTTTGGTTTGGTTTGGTTTGGTTTATATTGTTATGGCATATCAATCATTGTGGGATCTTTAATGCTATATCCGGTTTATACATATATGTCAGATAAATATGATCTGCAAACGTAAGTCAACAAAGGTAAACGGTTCAATGTATTGCTATGAATCACTAACAATTCAATTAAACATCAACCATTTTTTTTACAAAGATGCTCAAATAGTTCTATTTCTTACAATTCAATCAGTCATTTGTTTGCACTTCGTTTAAATGCCAGACAGTAATTTTTGACGCACACATAGGACCCTGTCAAGTGCTACCACTCCGGGCCAGAGTAGGCATGGGAGTGATGCCAAAGCTCTAATGACGGAACCTCATCATCAGATTGTTTTGTCATATCCAGGTCCCTCGTTGTTTTTTTTGGGGGGACTTGGCTCTACTAAGAAGCAGTCGGTTTATTCTGCAGCCATAGCCGACATATTTGGTCATTTTTTAAAATTATTACCATTCATTTCCTGAAGGTAATGGTACCGAACACATTTTTTTCATCTATCTATCTATCTATCTATCTATCTATCTATCTATCTATCTATTTGTTACAAAAAGTCACAGCATTTTCATATGTACCTCCACAAACAGCTCCATCTAGGTTGCTCGTTTTCATTTGTTTTTCTTTTTAGATACGAATTTTAGTCGTTTTCTGTTCAAAAAAGAAATATTACTTTAAAATTTCGAGAATGGTTACTTCTAAAGTTGCTAAAATAATTGTTTTCGCTGTTTAAATTCAAACCAGCAAAAAATGACCATGAGTTACGTCCAACTTTGATGGGTGGAGCTACTGATTTCTCGACTAAGTTTTTTTTTTCATCCTGTCCATTGTTTCAATGAACAGTTCTTTTGTTGGAGATATGATTCTTTTCAATTAGCTAAGTCTGACCAATTCTTGAGGTTTGTAAGAACATTCTTTTAACTGTAGACTTATTTGCATATTTAGGTTCTGCTGGTATTTGTTTGAGGAATTACACGATCATTGCATTATTTTTCCTTAATATTCGATAATTCCATAAAGCATTAATTTACAGTTAATTTGAATAATTTAATACTTTCTTTAAGGAATATTTTATGAAACCCGAATGTTCAGTAATAAAAGAAAAAAATGTTTTGCAGCTTACTTGTTATTAGTTTATTTACTGCTAAATAAAAAAAAAACTGCATAAACCTCGTCTAAATGTGCTAATTCTATAATTTTTGCCAGGGTAGAATACATTTTTGATATGTGCGCTATGATCAAAAAGTATTTTCCAAATCTTTTACAGAACTTTTCGAATTGTATATCACAGATTATGTCTATATACTCATTTCTTTTTTATTGTTATCTAGATCTTTCATTTTATAAACATTTAGATTATAATATTTGGCTTTACGGATCAATATTGATTCAAAATGTTCAAGAAGACCCTGGGGAGAGATTGTTATACCCCCTGATATAGGATAAGATAAACTCTGGTTGCTTTATTTAATGACATATAAAACTTTGTGGGTTAGTTAATGCCGAATTGCAGAAAAACAGCAATGGTTCTATTAAAACCAAGGTCTGGGGGAATACGGGAGTTCATGCCTTTCTCAATGGTATTATTCAGAAATTGAACATAATAGCGCCAATGGAACACGAACTCGATTATTCAAGACTGCTGTCGAGCATTTTAACCATTACGTCTCTGGCACTTGCTAGTAAAATTATAGATATTGAGTATATCTATATATACATGGGACCAATGTAACTCCTTATAACTCTACTAATAATAAGTGTGCGTCGGTTTTGTTTTTTTTTGTTTTTTAGATTTGAGAATAGTATACCATAAAAACTATTAATCCTGGATTACAATGTCTTGGACATGAAAATTAAAAATATTTTGGGTCACATGATCAATTTCCAACGAGGGTAATCATTGCTCCATGTTTAAGAATATATTTTTGAATTACTTACTGATGAGTGCTGAATATTTTTGAGAAATAGAGCGGCATAGATATAACCTTATGAATGAAACAACCAAGTCAATTTTAATAACATTCATGAATAATATAAAATATGCAACACTTTTTATTGGCTATTCAAATTGGTCATAATTGTTACTCAGTATTATTAAAAGACTTATTCGTAATTGGTTATTATCACAATTAATAAAATTATTTGAATTAATATATGTGGGACTACAACTACTACAAGCCTTCTTTTACTTAAACGAAACTACAACTACACACAATAACTCTCAAACACATATACATATATAATATAGTTATTATATATACGGAGGGAGAAGTGGAGAGAGAAAGGGAAACTTAGATTTGTAGATATCAAGTTTGGTGTAAAAAATATTATCAACAAATTAGCTTAAAGATATATAAGACCAATCCGAAATAGCTGGTCTAGAAATTGGACTGATATGATATGGTTTGATATATATATATATATATATATATATATATATATATATATATATATATATATATATATATATGAGTAAGTTGTAAGTTTACTCGTCGCTTTAATAGGTACGTATCGTGTATGCTGGGAACATTTTGTTCTCAATAAATTAGTACAAATATATATATGACCAATCCATAATAGGTTTTACTGAAATTGGATTGATGATAAACACACACACACACACACACACACACACACACACACACACACACAAACAAACAAGCACCCACACACACACATATGCGTGTGTGTTTCTTCGTGTTTGTGTTTCTGTGTGCGCGCGCGCGCGCGTGTGTGTGTGTGTATTGAGAGAGAAACAGGCGGACATTGAGATAATCTTATTGCTCTAAACTGATTGTTCCAGTTGGATTCAAAACTGGTGGGTGGGAGCGTAAATTTATTTATGAGAATCTAGGTCCCCAGATTCATTAAAATGAGTCACTTGAACTATTTGGCGTCGTTTCTTTAACATGATTTGCGAGAATGCTTTTAACTTTGCATACAGAAATCAATCAAGATCTAAAATGTGCTTATGTAGGGGATGGGGTAAGATTCTAAAAACATTTGCAATTAAGAATTAAATACCTCCCATTTGTAACCACATAGAGATATATGACCCGATAGGTCAAGCAAGACGTCTACTCAAAGTTAAGTCAGTTAATTGTTCTGTGTATCCTGACTTTATTATAGATTTTTTTTATGGGGACATGCGCTATTATAAACTGTTATCACAAAATATTGTCAAAATCTCGAACTGTTGAATCGCAGCCAACAAGGTCGTATGCGGACTTCTTGCCTCACAGTTATTGATTTGCTGGATATTTTACACAGATGAAAAATCGTGTATCATCTAAAGATATTTTTCTTTTCTTTTTACCGAATATATTCTGTTCAAGACATACAACGCGCAGCATAAACAAATATTTCTGTCTTTCTTTGAAGCAACATTATCAATATTACCTTTCTATTGACGTATTTGATCCATTGCACTCTACAAACTGATTGAGTTTATTATCAAATCAACCCGCTTATAGTTATTCTACACCTATAGGTTAGGAAATTACCATCATTATAAGTTCATATATTTGTGTGGTTAATTCATAATTTTTTTATCTCACGGTCCTTTTAAACGGGAATAATATTAAACCTTACTATTTAACTAGGGACAATAGCAAGTATAACAACTTCTGGTCAGAATTGACCAGGAAATGCTTGCAAGGAGTAATCCATATTCCATTGATCCTCTGAACTGTATCCGTCTCATCAGATACAATTTAGCATAAAGATCACTTTTGATTGAGTGTCTTACTAATCTGCAAGAATTACAGTCAGTTCTTTTTAAACAGCATCTACAGAACTCTATTTGATCCATTTTACTCTACAAACTGATTGCTTTTATTAGCATATTAGTTCGCTTATAGATATCCTACACCTATAGGTTACGAAATTACCTTCATTATACCTACATATTCATATTTTTTAGAGGTTGATCTTTAAACATTTTTTGTCCTACGGTCCTTTTAAATATGAATAATATTCAACCTTACTATTTAACCCAGAGACGGGACAAGAGTAAGTACAACAACTTCCAGTCAGAATTGACCTGGAAATGATCGCAAGGAGTAATGCATATTCGAATGATCCCCTGAACTGTATTTGTCTCATCAGATACAATTTAGCATAGAGATCACTTTTGCTTAGATGTCTTACTAATCTGCAGGAACTACAGTCAGTTCTTTTTAAACAGCATCTACAGGACTCAACTAGTCAGATCCCGTTTCATTTTTATAAGGTCAGTGAAAGCACGTTCTGCAGGACTCAATGATTGGTCGGTTGAGTTTTACAGCATATCAACTCTTGTAGGGTATTTGATATCAAATCCTGTTTATACAGCTTGAGAAAAATATGAACCCTTTATCCCCACAGTTGTGGGTTAAAAAGTATCACTGATATTCTTCTACAAATTTGGCTTCGGCATTAAATAACCCACTAAGATTGATATGACCTTAAACAAAGAAACCTAATCAAAACCGTTCCTAAACGATAATGTAAACATACATCTGAAATCTTCCGAGAATAATTAATTATATTAGTGGTTAATATTAAACACTGACAGAATTTCATTGACAAAAATGTATATTACGTCAAAATTTTATTAATATTTAGGAAGAATAAGTATTTTTCTTTTCTTTTTAGATTTGGAAATTTAAACTCAATGTCATTATATGAGTTTTGTCTTGTTTATTGATAGTGCTGCCTCATAGCCGTCAGCACCATACCGGGTACACTGGATTGCAGAAGTGTTGGACATTTACTGAGGATTGATTTACAGATGAGAAGTCAAAATTAGTCCAGTTGCCAATAGCCACAGAAAGATTTGAAATGCACGGCGTGTTGTTGTTTGATAAGAGGCAGCCATGTGAAATTTTAGAGATTTTGTTCGATGCTAAAATTGAATTGAAACTGAGAGAGCATACCATAAAGAAAATAGATACTTAATTGATACTAACAAATAAAATGATGACTTTTTGCCATCAACAAATCAAAACTTCATCAGCTCTTCTTTTTGATGTTACTCTAAAGATAGATGTGACAACTGGTTATGAATTAAATCATCATTTTAACAAACATGTTTGTCGGTTCATCCTGTCTTCGGGGGTCAAGTGGTAACAGTGTTCTTTGATACTGTTCTCATAAAAATTACATTAGAAAGCCAAGCTTACCGATATTCTACTTTTTTATCATTATATGGAGAAATCATTTTATTTGATAAAAAAAAAATCTGGTATAACAGATAGAGCTCGCAGTGAAACGGTTATCATCACTGAAAATCGACAAAGAGACTCGAGTTCAAACCCTCGACTCGGTTGCTTACGAAGTAGAGCGTCGTTTTACCTACTGGAAAATAATATCCTCATATAAAATAATTTCATTGGTCTGTAAATTAAAACGCAAGGATGTAGTGTAAAAATTCAATTTTCGAATTGATATTTTATACGTAACCTGGACATAGAAATATTACAAATAAACGCTATTACTAAGTAAGGGTGTTTATTAGTAATAACCTATCATGCGCCATGATGTAATAACGTACACTACGTCATCTAGTAGTAACATACTATGCGTTAATTTGCTTTGCAAACTGACACATAGTACGTTAGAACATGAATTTATTTACTACCGAATATATGTTCTCTCTTATTTTCATCTCAAATATTAGCGATGTTATGCGGTAGAAAACATTACTTATTAAACCACACAGTGATATTCTTTAGAGCTGCATATAATGAGGAACTTTCTGGTTACTAGCAAAAGTATGAATATTTTACTCCTAATTATTCGTTTCCACGGGTATTTCTTTTAATAGGATGTTAGATTTATTGACATTTAGTAATCTTAGGAGACGTTGGAGCATGCAGCGATAATAGTCATTTACTACGGTTAGCTTATTTTGGCAGAGATCAAGAAGTACGGGTCACCCAGTGGAAATCAAACTTACTAATAACGGTTTGCACGCCTAACCTGCTAAGCATTACTGCACGCAGGGTGACTATTGTCTGCCATGCTAAATGATTAACCTTTACGCAGATTTAATAAAGAAAAACTGAGCGACTAAGTCTTGATGTAAATGCCACTTTTCCTGCATCTGGAATAATCATTCAGCTGCTTTGCGCTTTAAGAGTAACATATTCTTGATTTCACAGAATATATATATATATATATATATATATATATGAAAATCCCAAATTGCGTACATATTTTCTTTAGAATGAAGACATTCAAGTATGTGCATGGATTAGGTATGCGTTTATCTACCTATATGTAAAAAAAATATTTTTTGATGTTGTTGGTCCCAAAAGAGAAAAAAGTAAATATATCAAAATGAATAGATCCACAATGAGATTTGCATTTCTTTAAGAATTATTTATTTCGTTCTTATATACGTGTATGTTTCCAGGTTGTTGCTTTCCTCAGAGAACATAAGTGGCACATGGCCATACTAGTGGGATACCCAATGAGACTTGAACTCACTTGTGTAGGTTTGTTAGTCGAATGTTTTTTTTCATATTTTTCATTGGTTTATATGGAGGTCTCAGTTTTGTGTAGGATTTCTCTCCTTCCTTCTTTCTATCCCTTTTTTTCAGAGCATGTCTTCTAGTCTGTCCTGTCGGATATTTTGATTGGTTAATATTTGATATGTTCCAAACTTCTTTGCTGTGCTACTATGGGTCACTGTGCATGTTTTTTTTTTGGTTTTGTTTTGTTTTGTTTTGTTTTGTGTGTGTGTGTGTGTGTGTGTGTGTGTGTTTAGTTCATATATTATATAGATTATTATTCGTTTTTTTATAAAATGTTTTTAAATTCCACTAAAAGTTATTTTTTCTTCTCTTTGTGTGCATCTGTTCCTCTATGTGTGTGCGCGTGTGTGTATGTGTGTATAGTTTCGGCTTGATTGTTCTTGTGCTTGGTGGTTTTTCTCTTTTGAAGTACCGTGGTTTAAAATTTACTGGAAATTATCTTTACTATTAATTTTGTGTTTCCATGTATACGTACATAATGTGTGTTTGTTTGTTTCTGTTTATGTGTGAGTATGATTTATGTTTTATTTAACCTAAGCTTGATTTATTTATGAAGTTTTTTTTTTCTTTTATTTGAAATAATGTGTAATCGTTAGTTTGATATGTGGGCATGTTTTTAAATGCTCGTATAGTTTTTAGATGCATTTAATTTTCTATTTTAATATTGCTTTTGTGGGGTGATATTCTGGTATTAAGGGCTTGTATTAATCATATTTTAATACTTCTTTATATTAGTTACATTCGATTATGTAGACTACATTATTGAATTGCAGCATAAATCTTTATTTATTCTGAATTTTTTCTGGGTTTTAAAAGGGAGAGGATTTTCCTTCTATAATTACATTACATACTCAACATCTTTTATTTTTGCATTTGGTAACTCCTTGTATTTTGTTTTTCCTGAATGTAGAAGAGATGAGTAGTTTTTAAAGATGTTTGGTTTGTCACTGGCTTTTGATTAATTTTTTTGTGTCTAGTATTTCTTTAATTTTATCATTGTTTTTAAGTCCTACATTTTTTATTATTTCTGTGAATAGTGCTGGTTGCTTTTGTTGTAGGCTGTAATGTATGCTTTGGATTTTTCGTTGATATGTTTTTTTCAGAAAATTTAGTTCCTTTTATGGTAGTTTTTTTTCTGCTAATTTGGAATCCTTTATTTGTCAGTGTTGTTGGGTATTCTCCCCGGTGTAGAGTTGGGCGTTGTTCTTTTAGTGGGGTCAGACGTTTTTATCCTTGATTATGGTACATTCTACATGCTAGAGTGTAAGACATGGATTTTATACAGTCCTTGAGGTGGACGCTTTTGAAGTAGAGGTATTTTGTGGGGTCTGTGGGTTTGTGGTAGATATCTGTGATGATTTGGTCATTTACGTTTTTTATAAGGATGGACATTGGCCTAGCGGTTAGAGTGTTCGCCAATGGCCCAGGAGACCTGGGTTCAATCCCAGGTCGAGTAATACCAAAGACTTAAAAAATGGAACTTGATGTCTCCTTGCTTAACACTCAGCATTATAAAGTATGGATCAAGGGTAAAGTGGATCAATCCAGGGAAAGGAGTAGCGCCCTCCCCTACACCTTGTAGTGGCTATCGAAAAGGGAGCCTTCGGGTTACCCTCGACTATGGTCGCCAACTTATAAGGATGACTAAAAATGATAATATTTTTAGCTATGTTCCATAGTGAATTTTATTCCGGGTTGTAGGTTGTGGAGTGGATTGTGTAATTCATTAATGTCTCGCCATGAGTATTTCCAGACTATGAAACAATCATCTAAATATCTTTTCTATGACTTAGTAAATTCTCCTGTTATGGTGTTGCTCTATTTTTACCAATAAATTCGTATGGATTTTCTTCCAAATATGCTAAGATTAGGGCAGCATATGTTGGTGCTATTTTAGTTCCCATTGCTGTTCTTAGGGTCTGGATTTAATTAACGTTATTGAAGTGGAAGGAGTTATTATAGAGGATTAGTTCTATATTCTCTATGATAAATCGTTTGTTAAATCTTTGGTGGAATGTGTCAGAGGATTTACTACCAAAAATGAGATGGCTTGTTTCCTAATTTATGGGGGGGGGGTTCTGTGTAGGTTTATGACGTCAGGATCAATGCTTTGTGATATGGAGTTTTAAGAAATGCATATTGTCACTAACATAGCTTTTTATTGGTTGTTTAAAGGTTGTTGTAAAATGTTCATAAGTTTGCAACGTCTGTTAGTCGGGCACGACGGACATGCTACTAACGGTATAAATTTGGTTTGGAATTGAAAACCTGTGGTTTGGAATTTCTATATATTCAGATTTTTTAGTTTCTATGGCTTTTTTAAAAATCTTTTTGTACTAGTGAATTGTTGGTAGTCCGTAGAAATTGCTAGATTTGGGTATGTAACTTGTTAAGAAGTACTTTTCTTTTCTTTAGTTAGTGGTTTAGTGTGTATTTTGCGATATTTTCATATATATATATATATATATATATATATATAATTACTCGTGCTGTAATGGTTATCGTTCTAGTATAGGAACACGACGACCTCAGTTCAAATCGTAGTCGGCGCTGTTGACATTTCTCATAGCACGAATAAATTTGAGAAACGTATGCATCAAACTCCCATTTAAATCAAATGACAAGATTTAATCTTTAAAAAGATTGTTGGATAGTTAGCTTCATATACCTCTCGCTGTTTCATTGTATCATCAGCTATCTATTCATAGCTTGTTCTCACTGGGTTTGTTTTTTCATTTCAGATGTGTATTATTTATCTTATCAGCTCATACGATACCCTGACCTATCCTCGAAAATTCATGGAAAATATGACAGCACAATTTTGGTAGTTTGCAATATTCGGCTAAAGTAAATCAAAGTTAAAATCTAATTTCTCCCTTCTATAATTTGAAGTAATATGATTTTAAAACTCTCTAATGAAAACCTAGGTTTCATTTGACCCCAGGAGGTTACTACTTGTTAATCATACTTAGTTGACCTTAGCTTACACGTAACAATCTATCTCAATACAAGTGCCTTAATCTCTTTAGATGATCTATACTACGTGTCAAATAAAAGATTCACCCAATCTATTATTAAACATGAAGACCTATTTTTTCAGCACACTGAAATTAAAAGTCGTTTAAATTTAAATGAATATCTGAAACTTTCCAAAGATCAAAGAAGAGATATTGTAATATGAGAGCTATTTGAATCCATCCTTTTAGGGACACTTTGAACAGTCTAAAACGTTTACTCTATTTTTTATAAATCTAAGGTAGAATTGTTACCATCCAAATAAAAATCTTATTAAAATCATGAAGAACACTAATGAAATCCTTGGAATTGGGAAAACTTGCTGTCACTTGTTGTACATTTTTTTGGTATTTTGAGAATTTTTCACACACGGTTATAGAGTATCAAATATTCCAATAAAATTGAAATAATAAGCAAACAGATGGGGCCTTGACATGTACAACCACTTCTTGTCAGAAAGGACCTTCGAGTAATGACAATTAAGAGGACTCCATACTCCCCATAGCTCAAGGACTGAAACTTCACCATGATGCCATTTAGTTTCATTAGCAGGACACTGGTACTGAGAAGAGTGATGTTATGAACAGCTGAAATAAGACGGATGAATTCAAAGACTGGTAAATGACGCGTTTCAATAAATCCTGAGCGAAGCAGTCTCATCGGTCAACGACGAATATCAAATGATTCAGTAAGGGAAAAATTGCAACTTATCTAAAAAATTAACGTCAATCGATGATAAACAGCAGTCACCGAAAGATTATTACAACTCTAATACAAACAATAAATCAAAATTGCATGGCCCTGTGAAATAATTAGGGATTTCAGTTAATTATTTTAGTTATAAATTGTTTTCTGGCTAAACTTTGAGTTCGTAGATCCAGGTTTTCAATTTGGAAAGGTCAGGACTCACGTAGGCCTTGTTTTTCATACACATGTCAATCATGTCAAAATAAGCGTGACAGGTTTGTTTTAAAATCAACTGTAAGCAAGAAAGAAATCACTTGATAAATAATTTATACTCACCAAAAAGAGAGTGGATAGACAGATTGTTCTCTTGCCATTTACATTCCACTGAATAACTCTCCATAATGGGATCTTCTTCGTTGAATGAAAGTTTTTGCTTTGATCATTTTCTTTTCAAAAATCTTATTAGGGTCATCAGGACAGAATATGCATCGTTTCGGGGCCTTCCCCTCAACGGTTTTATTTGCACTCCAGCCCCTTCACTGAATATAAATGTGTATATCACTGAAGCCCTATTAGTTATTTACTAAGCTAACTTAGATGTTGACTCTGAACTGTAACGTCGAAATGCGATTTTAAAAAGAACAGCGTGCCTTATGAGAATATTACGTAAATCTCGTAACGCATTGGCGATCGAGTGTCGGTTTAATAAAATTCATTTCGAATTGTTTCACGGAATATTTCTTTTGTTCCATATCCACATGGAACTATTTTCCGTTATTTCTAGGTGGCGTTTTATATATTTAACTCTATTACGCCCTTTGATTCTGATTTGACTAAGAAATTATTACACAGTGCCTGCTACGAAACCTCAGGCTCCTATTTCTACAGCTTTCACAACACTTACCCTTCCTTTTCCTTTTTGGTGAGTATCAATTATTTATCAAGTGATTTCTTTCTTGCTTACAGTTGATTTCAAAACAAACCTGTCACGTTCTGGAGGTGCCCGTGGTGTAGTCGTTATCGTCGTAGGAAATGGACACGGCGACTCGAGTTCAAATCCTGGACGAGACTGATTGCACTTCACATAGCACTAATACCCTTGCGGAAGGTATGAATCCAATTATTCTCCCTCCAGCTATAGGTAAATAGTAGGACAGACTAGGTTCTTCAGCCTTGGTTAGGCAACTAGTCTAGGAGAAGGAAAACTCTGAATTCAAACCTGTTAAACTTCGCTTAAAAATTGACCTTGTGTCATATCCTGCCCGAGCAGAGGGGTTGGTAAATAGTAAACCTTCCTTTTCTAGATCTTTTTTAAGATGTTCGTATTAGCTACTTTTATACTTGCGGCTTTGATCCATCCGGCTTTTATATGGTATTGATAGTTCTACCACGAAGATTTTATCTTCACCCTTGACAAAAGAACAATTTCTGGTCGCAGGCCTTTGCTGGATATTGTTTTTGAGTAATTGTTATACCATCATGTTAGGTCGGCAGATACCTTCCAATCTCAATTCGATCCAAGGTTTTGATTGAGTACAGCTCGATGTTTAATTGTTTGCTTAGAGGCAGCGTATATTCTGCCCCTTTTTAATACAAATCTCTGGGTTAAAATAATTGGTTCTGAAATCATATAACTCTTTATAAATTTGGCAAAATTTTCCAATACTCTGTTGTGCCTCCAGGTGTATCGCCCATTTCCGAGAGCTGTCTTACAGGAGCTAAGAATATGCTCCAATATTAGTGGTTTGTCATTACATAAAGGACATGTAGGATCGCTTTGTTTCTTCCATTTAAAAAGCAATATAGTAAAATCAACAATTAGGTTCATATCATCTGTATTTAGCAATGACGTGTATTTCATGGTTTTAAGGATTACGTGTGATTAAGACATTAGTCAACAATTAATTTGAAGAAGATATATAAGAAAGAGATTCAAAGATACAACTTAAGTAGGCATTCAGAAGGACCGGAAGCAGTTTGAACGGACAGAGGAGAGACGTCGCGACGGGGTTCGGCCGCAACCGCCAGGTTTTATACACGCGTGGCCGGTCTGCAGAGAAAGGACCAATACCATACTCCTAATTCTATCTGTATTTCCAATGAAATAAATCCGGTTTTATTTTTTTCAAAAAGATCAGATATTCATGTAATTGATAACTATTCAATAGCAGTAAACGCATTCGTTTGGTATATGTTCACATTACTTTCATTAGATGAGATATTGTCGCCAAAGAGCGTGATATGGTCTACTAAATTAGAGTCGAGATGGCTATGTTTTGTTTAAAACACAGGAAACCGATTTTATTGGTGTTTACGTAAACGCCAGTGCGTCCTATTGCTTGCTCCAGTCAATGAGGTTGGATTTAGCTAGAGTATTTACGAGAAGCGCTAGATTATCTGCGTTGTCTGCGTCAGTAAGTTTCTGTTAGATGTCACCATCAGATGACCAAATAATTCCTATCTCTCTCTTTCTCGTTTTGGTGACGACTGTGAAAATGATAGTAGCAAATAAACTATCCTATACTGAAACTAACAGAGCCGTTTCGTGTAGTATTTAACGTTTAGCGTAACACCTATATTCTATTAGGGTCCGAAGTGTTGCATTCTTTCTATTAGGTCGTGACCATTTCAAGCCCAGCGTTGGTTTGAGCCTGAGTCACGTTAATTACAACATTTCGTGATACAACGAACCACTGAACGATGGAAGGTGCCAGTTAATTAACATATATTACCATTTTCTATAGCGGGCTCTCTTCTCTTGGCCGACAAATTCTCAAACACAATGTTCTAATCATCGGTGGGGATATGAATGCAACGGCATAAATAAGAAATTCCGCTAACACAACTCGCCTAATAGAAATAGTAAATACCAACCAGATCTCTTATTCGAGAACAAAATTGCATGTCTATACACTAAATAAAAAAAAGGGAGGAAAACTAAGAGCTTAAACCTACGTCTAAAGAACAGTTAGATCATATATTTATAAACAAGAAATTGAAAAATCCGGCTCCGAACTGTGAGGCATACTCCTCATTTGCAGGAGTATGCCTCACAATTCATGTGGCTATCTATCCACTTTTTTTTTTATAAAAATATATAATCCCAAAACATCTCAAATACATACCACGAATAACGAATAGGAAAACTTTGCTACCGTCTTTATAAAATTAGCAGCTTTCTGCATACCAACCAAAACAATAGACAAATATAGAGTTTCATGGGAGTCCATAGCAGTTAATAATAATAATTCGATGACATGAAAAAAGAATATTTACTTAATAAAAAAAGCCTACAAATACCAATGTGCAAAATCTTAAGAAATTCCAGATAGAAGTAACACATACCAAAAAAAACTTGAATTTATTCAAAGCCAAATCAATAAAAACAGAAATTCGATTGAAGAAAGACTATCACAATTTACAAGGCTGATGGTAAATTAAGTGAACGTAAGCACCACGAGCGCAAAACTAAAAGCTATCAGCCCAAAAGAAAGACGAGAGAAGTAGAAAGAACATTTATTGAATCTGCTCGGAAACCCTCATAGCATATCTTATAAAGTGATAATAGATTATTAATAACCAACTTAACATCAACCTAGGATCTTTTATGGAGGAAGAACTTGACAGAGTTCTAAAAAGATAAAAGCAGATAAGCTTTAGGCCTTGAAAGATTCTTCAAAACGCATGAGAAAAGAAAATTCGACGACATATTACTTCTGTTATGGAACACTGTCTATAAAAAAAAAACGCAACGTAAGAATAAACAGAAGGGTGCATCTTCCACTTCCTCCAAAAAAAGCGACCAAAGAATCGCTATGAATTACAGAGGCATAACACTTACTGGTATAGCTATTAAGTTCTACTATGCCCAGCTTGTCAATGGTATCAGACGTGAAACCATGAACGGTTTTTGGAGAACATCAACCTCATAGATTCTTACTAACCACCGAATTATCGAAGGAGTATGTGCAAAAATCTCGAGGCAGCACTATTGTTCGTAGATTTTTCCAAGGTAATCGAGTGAATGAAATCAGGGAAGATAAAACAAAAACAAAAAGCATATGTTTTTACCTATGGATCTGTTGCCGCTAAATTGATGCTTTACAGAAAACACAAAAGCAATTATTTGGTAATGGCGACATCTAACAGAAACTTACAGACGCTGACAACGCAGATAATCTAGCGCTTCTCGTAAATACTCAAGCCAAATCCAACCTCATTGACTGGAGCAAGCTAAAATATCTCATCTAATGAAACTAATGGGATTTATTTCAGTCTGTGGCTAAAAACTTGATAATTTTTCAAGTGATGTATTTGTTCTCCTTCTGGTTTGACCTTTTAGTATGGATTCGCTGCCACTTGGGAATTCCGGCTCTACTCCTGGATACAGAGAGCAGGCTATTTTAAAGAAAATTACAACTTTTTACGCAGATTATTCTTACAATTTCAGAAAGTCTGCTTAAAATCAAACCAAAAATTACAAAGTCATAGCTGTACAGACAGATAGATATTTGCCGAATCATAATAAGATTATTCATTGAAGTAGTCGGGTGCGTGCCTTCACCTATTATGGCAACGTTTCGTTTTCTGTAAATTCCGTTATTCTTCCGGTTTCTGTTACAGTCACTAAATTTCTGGTAATTTCTAAACAAAAACTATTCAATCTCCGTGGCTCGAGACAATATGAAATCTAAGTATTGGATTGTGTTATAAGAACAATATCCATCCGTGGATTGAATATTAGTTTCGATCTTTCAAAATGTAAACAATGACGGCATAGACGTTAGGAATATTTAAACGTACAATGGTTGATACGTCAGTTTAAAAAAAATATCATGTACGAAGTCATCCGACCATATCAGCATATCATACAGTAACACACCGGAAAAATATCTAAAGTATATTTTTCTTGCGAAAAGCAATACCGAAATGTAATTCTTCGTCCAAACTGTCAAACATTTTAGGTGAGGCATTTGAACAGATTCTGAATAAAAAAAAGATTATGAAGGAAATAAAAACGTTATCAGAAGAAAGATATTGGCTTCAGCGTAGTTAAAAAGAAAGAAAAAAAAGTCGGAAAAAAAAACAAATTCTAGAAAAATGTGAGTTGAGCAAAAGGAATCGCAAGTAAAAATAATTGACCATGTTTTCGAAAAGAATATTTTAAAATGAAACAAAGTATAAATAGCTATGTCGATCAAGTATATCAGGACCAACTAAATCAAATCCAAAATACAAAAGAGCCTGTGCGATGTTAGGAAAAAAATATCGAAATTAGAAAAATTAAAATAGGCACGAAAAGACGCAAACGATAATTTATTATGAATCGTGAAAGAAAATTAATCAATAAATGCAGCAGCCAAAAAGAAAGCTAAAGAAACAGAAAAAAAAATCAAGACATTTGAATATAAAGGGATCCTCTAAATAGAGCCAATGTAACATATTTAATCACAACACATAAATGCAAAAATAAACGACGCTAAAATCATACCCGTCTCTCTCAAAAAAAAAAAAAAGACGAAAATAACTCTCTGCCCATTTTCAGTCTGAGTTTCACAAAATCATGGAACATCATCATCATCATCATCATCATCATGTCATGCCGCCAGCACGGATATCCCTGACACTCTCTCGCCACTTCTCCCTGGCACAGTGGATAAAGGCGTTGGGTAGATTCAGTGACCTACCCAAAAAGGGTGTGAGTTCAATACCCGGTAAAGGCAGTGGAGAACTTTCCGAGGGGAAATTAACAGGCGATAACTAACATCCATGGAACATAAAAAGTGTGTTTTATCCATTGTTATTGATGTGTTAGAAGCCGTTGCAAAGAACCTTATACGAATAGAATGTATCAGCGGAGCGAAGAATATGCCGACCACATTTTCTTCTCCTCAAAATGTCCCCTTGTCATAACAGTAAACTGCATAGGTGATGAGACTCTAGTTTAGGATTTTAGGAGGGGTAGAATCACATCTTCGTTGTAAATAATAGGTACATTCTGACTTGGAATGGTTGTACCTGTTATGGTTTAAACTGTTTTATCTCTCTCACAACATAATCTACACTAGCTATTCGCTAGCTTTCAAAAATAGCTTTGAAATAATTTATAAAGTTTTTTTTTTTAGCTTCTATTAAGACAGATAGAGTTTATTTCTTTAAGATTCCCTTTCGCAATCATATCCATTTCATTTCAAGCTTAATTCCTTTTGTTTGTCGTTTGAAATAGGTATAAAGTTGTTTTATTACAGATTTCCCGCTTTAGATTTAATCATTATTTTATTCCTAACAAGTTTTAGCAACAATTTGTAAGGCGCGGTTTTCAGTGAAGTTCCGAGACGTAGCTTGTCAACTTAAGGCCACAAGACTTGTTTGAATGGTCAAATGTGGGTTAAATATATAAGTTTGAAATAATATAAGTTTTACGTGTTTAAAATGTTTGTAAATATGTATTTTTAGCGTATATAATTGGGGACCAAAAGTGTAAAGCTGACTTCTGCTTAAAATAACCCTGCAAGGGTTTACATACCTCCAAACTAAGGAGCCAACAAACTTAAGTAATTTGCAAAAAAAAATATGAATATAGGGATTTCGTGGAAGAATTAAAAGCCTGTACTCTTCGGTCTAATAAAAAAATCAACGGGAATGCAAGGAGTTTGTTGTTATGTGGTGGTAGGGGGTACATGGCAGCCATTTGATTTTCGGTAAAAGGTTATTGTCATTATGACATGACAATAAAAAACTGTGAAATGATAATTTCGAAGAGCATTGTTAACTTTCATTAATTCCTTGTGGGGATATAGCCGTCATCAGAAAAAACTTCAGGGAACCTCATTTTTGATCTTGAAGTTTCTATTGACAATGAAATTCGTGCCTTCCCCTGTGGATTCCACTCCATTGGCTGTTTTATGATAGCGCCACCTAGTTTATTCAAGGTGAGTCCAATCTACCTCACCTTATTTTTTTCAGATCTTTGGGAAAGTCCCAGTAGTATCGTGGCTAATGTGCTGGACTACGACATTATTGTAAGTTAGTTCGAACTTCACTCACGTTATGGCGATCCCTTTTGAATAAATTCCTTTGGAAAAGGTATATATCCCTTCAACGTTCGAGCTCTTACTTAAATACTACCATTGCCGTTCTTCTACAAGGATTGTTTTGGCATTAAATAACCCATGAAGATTGATATGCCATAAAAAAGACGCCCGACAAATCACATATTTGTGGAGTTCTTTGCCATTGGCACTGGGTAGCTTCTTTCATTTGTATAAACTATTCGAATTTGTGTCTTTATTTTAGGCATTTCTTTTATAAACTATCAACAGGAATTCTGTACTTACTAAGTCAATATTAGCTTTATAATCGTAGTAGCTACTTGTGACAATACAATTCAATACCAATGTCTTTCGAGATAAGTTAGAATCCTTCAATCTAGTCACAGAGGCATATTTATGCTAGTTTATTTTTGGCTTTTTTTGGTTGATTGATTTTGATGGTATATCATCCATTGTAGGTTTATTAAATTCCAAACCCAGTCTATACATATATAGTAAATATATAGGACTTGGTTTGATTGAGTTTTATGGCATATCAACTATTTTAGGTTATTTGATGCCAAATTCTTTTTATACATATATATTAAATATATATGATTTAGTCTGGTTTGATTTTGTAGCATATCAACTATTTTAGGTTATTTAATACCAAATCTTCTTTATACATATAAATTAGATATGATTTGGTTTGGTTGGGTTTTATGGCATATCAATCATTGGAGGTTATTTAATGCCAAATTCTCTTTATACATATATATTAAATATATATGATTTGGTTTGGTTGAGTTTTATGGCATATCATTCATTGGAGGTTATTTAATGCCAAATCCTCTTTATACATATATATTAAATATATATGATTTGGTTTGGTTGAGTTTTATGGCATATCAATCATTGGAGGTTATTTAATGCCAAATCCTCTTTATACATAAAAATTAAATATATATGATTTGGTTTGGTTGAGTTTTATGGCATATCAACCATTGTAGGTTTATTTGATTCCAAATCCTGTTTATACATACATACATACATACATACATACATATATATATATATATATATATATATATATATTTTAGAAATAATTTTTTATAGATTAGCCGGACGCCGCTTTAATATTCATCTTGTGTCAAATACCGCGGAGGAGATGTATAAATACAAATTTTCAAGCATCACTTTATCTAAGTTGTTTACCACAAGTACATCTACCGTCTGAGATCAGGTTGAGAGCAAACATTATCAAACAGGCAACTCCAGATGCAGATTTTTTTTTAACTATCTTAGTTTTGTATTGGTCTAAATAAATACCGACTAAGGTTGTCATTAACTTGAACGTTGGGTCCTATTTTATGTATATGAATCTATATTATAATTAACTGTACATACATAAATAAGGAAATCTACAATAAAGGGATATTTATCTCCCCTGCGAACTGAGAAATACTTATCTCCCTTGCCGACTGAGAAATAATTAGTGCGAGTGAGGATTCAGCACTATTATCATTGAATTGCGGATTTGAGTGTCTTCAAAAGCATGTCCTTTTGAATATATGATGGTGGCTAAATGATGAGAGGTTTCCTTCGGTTATGATAATAGGAGAACTTATATCAATATGTACCAGATGGATGGTGAATTTCTTTATGCGTTACAAGTCATTACATTTTGCTTCTGAATTCATGTTTCTGCGCAAAAGTATACGTAGTCATCCACAAACATACTGTTTCGTTGTACCGGATCTCTTCAGTGTGACTAGGCACACGAGACTCTTCCATCGGGTATCGAAATCCGCCCAATGAAATACGCCTAAATCATACCGGCAACTCAATGCCAGCGCTGGAATTAACGCATATCAAATACTTCTATTTGTTTCCATTTTGTGATTTGATACCAAAGTGCTCAATTCGTTCGAAGGGCTTTGCATTACGTGAGTGGCAACAATTAATTCCTTCGCCAAAGTGATATTTAACCCCTTTGCATAAGTCAGATATGACACTACGTCAATTTCTTAGCGGAGTTAAAAGCTTCAAATTGAGAGTTTTCCTTCTTGTGTACCATAGCCATGATATGGCTATGTGTGAAACGTTCATCGAATATCCATAAAGATAGAACATAGGAATCTTGAAATTCGAAAAACACGTAACGACTTCTCAGTTCAGGTACAAAACTTTTTATTACCTTTGAGTTTAAAGGTACTTCGACATAAGGAGAGAAAGGCACGCTATTCTGGCTTTTTTTCTTGACCTCGTGCGACACCAGTCCAAGGCCTCCGCGAGCAAGCGAAAGCCAACCGTCTTCCCTGAGGCGGGTCTCAACTCTCTAACTTTCTTCAAATTCTCCAAATCCTCCGCGCGCTTCCGGTGCATGACGTCATTCGCACTCTGTAACCCCGTTTCCCACCTCGGGCTCTTCTGACATCTCTGAGTGACACGTCTGCTCTGAGCGCGCGCGTGAACACCCGTGTTAATGTTGCACCTAAGTAACCCATGCACTAAGCCAAAAGGTTCTCAGCCTAACTAAACCCAAAGGCATGAAACGAAATCCCTCGGCCATTATATTACACTTGAACAACTGCTATACCAAGGTTAAATCTATCAGTCTCCCTTACTAATTATCCATGGCTGGAAGGATTGTAGTTTTATTAACTCCTTTCCAAAAGTTATAAGCGCCATGTGAAATGCAGTCAGCTTCCACGAGGATTCGAACTTTGTTTACAGTGTCCATTTCCTACGACGATAACTACAACACGTGATCACTTCCATATATATATATATATATATATATATATATATATATATATATATATATATATATATAATGCCCCTGTGTGTATGTGTACCCATCCGGATACAACATAAACTTTTTTTTTTAAATACACACTATCACCACAACGGATGTATGGTTGAGAGCAGGGTAAAAATTACTCAGGGTTGTCGGCATTATGCGTAAAATTGGACGCCTTAGGCGCCAGTTAATGAATCGTACCATTGCACTTTAAAGTAATGTTAACAATTTAGATAATCAAAATACTTCGGTAATTTGTTGCAGATATATTTTTAATGGTATAAACTCTTTCTGACCATGATATATATCTGGATATCGAATAATTTTGCCTTAAGTTGTACCTGCAGATATTTCGTAGGCGTACGGTCTTCAGTATTTACTGGTCAGTAATATATGAAGTATTTTTGTCAACAGTCTGAAAACGAAAGACATGATTAGCGACGCGCTTCCATTTGTAGAGTATGCAGCCCCTACTTCAAGCAATGACCGAAAATCGATTGTCTGCTTTCTGATTGATTCACTTTGATTTAATTGGGCTATTATACTTGTTCTTCACTCAATGATTGTCTTGGATGCTTGCAACTTGTTCCAATTTGGAGATTGGCAGAGAAGAAGCCGTGGAATGATGTTAGCTTGCAAGAAAGCCAAATATCATGGCTCACATGTCTAATTTTCTTCTTCTTCTTCTTCTTCTTCTTCTTCTTCTTCTTCTTCTTCTTCTTCTTCTTCTTCTTCTTCTTCTTCTTCACTAAACGCCTACATCTTTCTACTTACCAGCCAATCATAAACTCTCGTCTGCTCACTTGTTTTCATTTAACCAGTAGTCCGGACGTTCGTCCATCCATGTTTTAGTGTATGAGGAGACAGTTGGTTTATATGGTTTGAACTAAATCCGTTCGTGTAATGTAGGGAAAGTAGTTTGTACGCAAATAGAGTGAAATGATAGAAAAAAATATGAGATAAATAAAGGAAATAGATTCAAAACAGAACAAGAATAAAATAAAAGCAACTGGAACAATTTCATATTGTCTACGGAAGAAATCAACTTGTCTAAAGAAAGAATTAAATGAAAGATCTGGAGAAAAAGAGAGGAAAACGAAGAAAGTAGAAAAAAGGAAAACTATATAGTAATGAAAAAAATAAAAGGAGTTGCAGAAATTTTTAAAAAAGACTCCAAAAAACAAGGACAAAAGCAAAAACGAATACAGATCTTGTATAGAAAAATAATCAGAAAAGAACATAAAGAACAATTTTTTAAGCCAAAAAAAAAGACAAAATAAAATGCAATAAAAACAGTAAAAGATGAAAGCAGATGAGAAAAAAAGAAACTTTGAAGAAAATTAGATTGAAAATAAATGTAACAATAGACACTAATCAATATTGTAATGAAAAATAGCTAGAAATAATCAGTGACTGTTAACAAAGAACATATACACATAAGACAGGAACTCTAATCACAATATTATCCGTTTCTTAAATAAGCTCTGTATGATCATTTTCAGATCTGTTTCATTAATTGCATACCGGCCTGTTGCAATCAGCCTATTAAATTTATTTTTCTACACAACAATCCATAGGGAAAGCTTAGAAACAATCGATTGCAAGCCGTTACTACAGATTAGCAAGTGTCTATTCCCACTAGATGCGTCAGATTTATAGCCGAAAGAAAAAATCATTATCCTCATCAGCATAAATGCGTATTCTCAGCACGGATTCCTTTGAATCTTTATCTCCCCTCTGTCTGTCTCTCTCTCTCTCTCTCTCTCTATATATATATATATATATATATCTGTCATCGCTCTTGGCAAGTCCTTCACACGTCACCCAATCAGTACAATACAGATGAATATATCTTTTGGCTGGTCGATTAACACAGGTATGTCCATATGTAGTAGTCCATGAGAGGCCATCAATAACTAGTTCGTTCTTTTATCTCCAGCAATGACCAGCATGTCTTACACGTCTAAGTTGGATGGTTTGTGTCATGGAAGGTAAATGGCCGTATAGTAATTTAAGAAGCTTTTTCTTTCTACGTGGCACAAGGCCATATGAATGGAGCACCTAATGAGGTAAATGGCCGTATATTTTGCTTTGTTGGAAGTTACTTCGAGCATTTATTCAAAAAAGTACGCAGAATTTCTGTTTTTGTTCTTTTTACTTTTCATAAATTTTTCTCTATTCTTTCTTTCTTTTTTTGTTATGTTTTTTTTTTTTTGTTTCAACTTTTTGCATAAAAATTGGTTCTTTTGTTTAATGGCATATCTTGCATTATGGGATATTTAATGCCGAAATTGTATTCCTAGATAAGTGTTCGATTAAAATCACAACTATGCCACGTGCCGTTATTTTGCACACTGTTATGCTTTCATGTAATCGTTAATCAATAATTTTTAGTTAACAAAAATAGCTACATAACTATGAAATAACAATTCTTGATACAAATACTTTTTAGTAACATGCTATTGAGTATTCCTTTCAAATATTTATAATTTTCTGATATATTAGATTTAGAGTTGAGAAACTAAAGAGAATTACTCTTAAGAGTGGACCAGGGAGTAATAGAATTGGTCTTCATAAAATCTGGGGAGTATATAATACTCCTTTATTACAATGACTCTCTGATCTACTCTTATTCGGAGCAGAACTATAACCGTATCATTGGCCTAGAGAATAGAGTGTTCGCCAATGGTCCGGGAGACCTGGGTTCAATCCCTGGCTGCGTCATACCAAAGATTTTGAAAATAGTACTTGATACTTCCTTGCTTAACACTCAGCAATATAAGGTACGTATCAAAGGTAAAGTGGAGCAATCCAGGGAAAGGAGAAGCGCCCTCACGTACACCTTGGTGTAGTAGCTATTGAAAAGGGAGCCTTCTGGTCGCCCTCATCAACTTTAAGTATCTGTTCAAGTCTGGTCTCTTGGTCAAGTTGATAGATAAAGAAATACTTAGTATTCTTAAGAAACAATAACACAACATAGGTTAATATGAGCGTGCAATGAACGTGATCTTCTTTTAGGCATAAAATAACCCTAGATAGGTTGATGTACCGTTAAAATCAATCAATCAATAAATCTTTTCGATCGAAGAGTATCTGTCTTTGAAAACTCTCCTGTGTAAATCTCCGATAAATAATCTTCACACATTCGATTATTAACAGAAGCTTGCTTAAACCCTTAACAGATGTTTCTGTTTGAATTAGATTTTTACTATTCTTAAAAGAAAAAAAAGAAGTAAGTTTTCCCTAATACATAGCTCATATACTTCCCTCTTTAATGTTAAAATCAATAAAGAAAAATACGCCAAATTAAACACTTATTTAAATCAACGTGACAGGTGTCATAATATAATGAAAATCGATCTTTTTTTAATGTAGTAAGTTAAATCTTAAGGATTTTCTCGCCATCCAACTGTTAAGAAAACAAACAAACAAACAAACAAAATAAAATACACATTCTTGACTCACTCGTTTTCTTCGTATTGTTTTCTTGATTTCTTTTTTGACGATAGATTCCTTTCTTTTATTCTTTTTTTCTTTTTTTCAATTTTCTACTTGTCCGTCTTCGTATTTCTACCTTTTTTTTAGCTTTCTTCATGTTAATATATTTTTCTTCTTCCCTTTCTTTCTTAATTATTTGTTCTCCTTCTATTTATTTCTGTCATCCTTCTCTTTTCATTTTAATATATTACAAAAATGAGTCAACAGTTTTGTAATGGTTAGGTACGTGCAAGTTTGTGGCACGTATATTACGTGACCGATACAGTTCAAGCCGTGACAGGCATTCACAGTGGTTGTTAGTATCATGTTAGCTGATGAACTTGTAAAGTAGACTAACTCTTGAACTTTACGCTGTAGGATTTCGAACTGGGTCATAACGCTGCAGAAACAAAATCCTTTAACTATGCGCAAACAAATGAGTTGACATAGTTTAAAAGTTTACCCAAACTTGTTGGCTGAGCGGTATGATATTAAGTCCAACGTAAAGTTGGGGTGGTTTCGATCCCAGCTTCAAGCGTCCTACGTGTTTAGCCACACTGAAGAGTTGTGATACAAAAAAAACAGTCTTTCTGTGGATGACAATATATACGCTCCCCCGTGGGGGCTGAGGACTCTAGCGATGGAATTTACGGCTGCCACTCACATAATGCAAAGCTCTTTGAACGAATGGAGCACTCTGGTATCCGGTAAGGTATAAATGTAAACAAACAAAAGCTATTACTTAATGCCTTATAAGGCCCGAGCTGACGTGGTTCGCTTGTTGACAGAGGTGGATGATATTAAGTCCAACGTAAAGTTGGGCGGTTTTCGATCCCAGCTTCAAGCGTCCTACGGGTCTAGCCACACGGGAGAGTTGTGATACAACGAAACAGTCTACTGTTACGCCGCTATGGGCCCAGCGGGCTTGCAGGATGCTTTTCGTCCCCGCCAAGTTCACCAGTTCACGCAGGGCACAGACGTTGGCTTTAGTGTTACAGATATCACCAACTCCCAAGTGGAACCACATTTTAAAGCCACTAGGCGAGTTATATGTGGATAATTAAAAGTCAACATAGATAACAGGCTATATTTCCCCCTCAAGTACAATGTCTTCGACAAACACAATTCTCCACAATAAAAAAAGGACTCTGAACTGCTGTGTTTGAGTTAACAAGATTAATAACAATATTATTTTGTTGAATAAAAGGAAGAAACAAAGACAAAAAATAATTCAGCTAAAAGTCAGTATCTCGGAAGAGTCTGCATTAACATATTCGTATCCCGGACGAGGTCCCTCATAAAATGTATTTATCCCCAGATAAGTCCACCATAAAATATCTTTTAATTGCGGAATGTGAGAGAGTAGTTCGATAACGGGAGACACGCTCCGCATTCCTTCAGACTATGGTATTAAATGGCAGAGCTCATGCTCCAAATCCCTAGTTTATCGTTTCAGTATGAATCTAGCAGGATAAAGTTGAATATACTTAAATTGTATGTTCACGTACTTGGAGTTTTGTGGAGTTTATTCTCCTCTGTTTTTTTTTTTGTTTTGTTTTTTTTCGTTATTGAGTTTCCATAACAAATTGGTATTAGGATACACGTCTCATTTCAGATAAGACCAGGATTAATTATTGTTCATTTTCTCGTGGACAAGTCTTTTCTTTGGGTATTAGTTTAACGAGGATTACCATATCTCGGAGAGCTGGTTCATTCAAAGGATAAGCTTTTTCTTTTCAATCAGGGTTCTCTGCACGGTATTATTTTGGAATTTAGGTTTCTTTCTTATCCCAAATTATGTCCTTGGTTTTTTAACAAACAAAACGCAAATCATTATGCGTCTTCATCCTTTGAGGAACAAAAGGAAACTCATTATGTGTCTTCACCCCTTGACGACTTCATGACAACAAACTTATCTCCGTAGTTTGAAAATTTACCACGTGTTAGCTTTTTTTGGCGTTTTCTTCCTTGGTACCAACTCGGGACATTGGCCCAGCGGTTAGAGTGTTCGCCAATGGCCCGGGAGACCTGGGTTCAATCCCAGGTCGAGTCATACCAAAAGACTTTAAAAATGGTACTTGATACCACCTTGCTTAACACTCAGCATTATAAGGTACGGTTCAAGGGTAAAGTGGAGCAATCCTGGGAATGGAGTAGCGCCCTCCCCTACACCTTGGTAGTAGCTATCGAAAAGGGAGCCTTCGGGTCACCCTCGACTATGGTCGCTAACTTTACTTTTACCAATCATGGTCAAAGGTTTGCTTCTCCACTGACACACTCATGGCTAATAGGGAGTGAGGCTCTCCCATGCTCATATCACCTTGTAATAATAAAGAAGGTGAAGAAGAGACGGCCTCTCCCACTTCCACTATTCGGTAATTATGGCTTACTACTATCGACCGCTGACGGCCAGAGACTCTCAGCTGCCTTCTCCCCCAACCAACGAGTGTATTAGGGTGTCACATTAAGTAATCGTGTTGCCATTAGCGCCTTTGCATGTCTCTTCGTATTTGAATTGATATCTCGGCGGCTGTTGAACGGATGTATGTAAACAATTGTAATTGTGATTCATAACCGTTTAAAATGTACTTCGTAGCTAATATCTCCTCGTAGCTAAATGGTTAGAAGCTTTGGCTTGGCGTTTGAGTCAACCGGGTTTCGATCCCAGCTACGGGGAGATACTGTCTAGTCACACTGATGAGTTCTGATAGAACGAAACAGATCTCTCTGTGGATGACTATATATATATATATAGTGTTATCGGATGAAAACTCAAACTTGGTTAAGTCGTCATTATAAATTTATTTCGTCGGAGAATATTACTATAGTGTCCGTCTCATCAGATGACTTTTTACATGCTTTTCTCGAAGTTGCAGAAAGAAGATTTGGCTTTGAATAGCCTACAAGGGTTGATATGCCATAAAACCCAACCAAAAAACCAACTGTTTGTTCCATTTCTTTTTACTTTTGTATTCTTTATTCTTACTTATATTTCTGTTTTTATTATTTCTTTTTCTAGGTTTTTATTTCAATTTCTTTAACCACTCCTTAAGTCTAGTCTTTATTTCTTTGTTTCTTTGTATCTTTCTTCTGTTTACTTCGTTTTCGGCTATTTTTTTTCCGCTAATTCATCTTCCATTCTGACAGGCCCTTTTTTCTTACATTTTCTTATCTTTCGCAGTTTCCGTCTGCTTTTTTCCCTTGAGTTGTTTCATTTCTTAATTTGGGTTTGTATTCATTTTTCTTTCTTTTCTATCGGTGGCCTGACTGTATCAAATGCAAAAGAAAAAAGACACCCCCCGCTTCAAAAGACAAAATGTTCTAGGTACAACACTAAACTTAACCAGATGGTCATGTTCCTGTCACGAAAATTTGAGGAGTGTTAAGTATTCATTTATTGACATACGAGGTTCATTAAATAGGTTTCCAGACATTTTTCGGATGAGCACTTTTATTGATAGTACACACAGGAAACTGTAGTCCCCTTCGAAGTAATCTCCTCCGGTTGCAATGCACTTATTGTACCGTTAAAACAACTTCTGGAAGGCCCCATGGAAATCCTCTTGTGTGAGTGTGTCAATGACCTTCGTCACAGCCTCTTTCATTTCCTCCATTGTCTCATAACGAAAGCCTCTGAGCTTAGAGAATAACCAAAAGTCACAGTGAGCAAGGTCTGGACATTAGGGAGGCTGAGGAACTGTCTTGATGCACATCTTCGTCAAATAGTCTGTGAAAAGAATGGAGTTGTGGACTGGTACATTGTCTTGCTGAAAATGCTACTGACCCGATTTGAAATGCGCTGGCCTCTTCCGACGGAATCTCTTCCTGAACTCCCTTAAAACCTCATCATAGTAACCCTAACTCTAACCCTTTGGCCAATCAACTTTGGTGTATTGACTTCCTTACTCCTCCCACACCTGTCATCATCCCTCACAGACTCCCTGGCTTCCTTGAATCTCTTATGCCACTCAAAAACTGATGCTCGATTCATGCAATATGGTCCAAAAACAATCTGAAGAATTCCATACGTTTCTGTGGAATTTTTTCCAAGTTTAAAACAGAATTTTATTGCATATCGTTCTTCTAAGTGTCCTCATTGCATTTTTGAAATTCACCAGCTATGAAAATCAGGTTTTAGTAGGATGTATTCCAATTCCTGTAGTAGCTGTTCATTTGCACCTGAAATCATAAAGATAGGTCAGTCATCTCATAGGATGTATAGCAATAACATACTGAATTTTAAAGAGTCTACGACAATGTTAAATGCCCATACGAAAAAAGTCTGGAAACTTATTGAAGGCACCACGTAATTCCCTGGTCCACGCAGACCAGTAACCAAGGTTGCTGTTGGGTCCCAAATATGAGTCAAATTGATCTATTTAAAGATGATCAATATTCGATAAAACCCTACAAATAAAATTTAAAAAAAACATGTAAGTGTTATTATGAATGTAAAATAAATGTGATTCGCTAACCACTAGGCATAAAATAAGCCGAGACTGATTGACATGTCGTTTAAATCCATCAATCAATTCCTCTAAGAATTTTCTTTTTCCTTCTTCTTTTCTTTCTCTCACTTTTACATTTTCTGGATTCATTGTATCATTTATTTTTTGGGGACATTTATATATTTTATAAATCCCTTTTCCTGCATTTTATACTTTAAAAAAGGCCGTATATTTCTGTCTCTCTTTATTTCATCATGCTTTTAATATATATATATATATATATATATATATATATATATATATACTCTTTCGCATTTTTCTGTTTCAGTGGGCTTGTGGAATGACAAGCAAATCACATTGTGGATTAAGAAGTCATCGTAGACACCATCTGCGACAACGAAACGTGAAAACGTTTCTCACATTATACATGATAGCAAATCGTGGGTGAACTCCAGTTGACTCACAATACAAACTAAATCGCAGACGCACGCGCACACATGTAAACGCGCATACGTGAACACACACACACACACACGGACATATATATATATATATATATATATATATATATATATATACGAATTTGCTTAATATGTGTGTGTATTTAACCATACTTGCGAATTTATTAAATTTTTATTAATTTCTAAGTAATTATTATTTCAATTCATTTTTAAGCCATTAGAAATTTTCATTTCGATTTTACTTTTTGACTGATAATCTTTCTTTCATTTTTATGTTATAAAATATCCTTTAAAGATCTATCGATCAGGAAATGCATGTTAAAAATAAATAAAGCAAATATGAAGATTTCTACATGAATTTGTAAGAGTTATTCACGTCAAAAAATATCGGTTGCGCAGTAGCTGGGGCTGTAGTATACATCGACTGCACTTCTACAGAGGGATAAGACCCCCACCAATGAGTGTCCTAGATATAACACTAAACAATCTGATGTTGAGGTTCCAGTAATGTTGGAGCTTTGGGGAATGCGGAGTACCCATTCATTGCCATCACTCCCAGGTCCACTCTGGCCCAGATTAGTAGCTCAATATAGGGACCCATATATTGGTCAAATAGAACTAAAATGCAAACTTAGGCTGAACTGAATTACTTGAAATAGAATTACTTGAAATAGAACTGCTTGAACTAGAACTGTTTTGATATGTAAACTGCGTACTTATGCCAAACTGAATTGTTTGAATTTGAAGTGTTTTGACATTTAAATCTGTGTAAAAAAAATCTATACCTATACTTAACTGAATTGGTTGAATTAGATCTGTTTGACCAAACGAATAGTTTGAAATAGAAGTGGTTTTGACAATTAAACAGTAACGTTATGCTATACGCAATTGTTTAAAATAGAACAATGCATTTTTATAAAAATGGATTTGGCATTAAAAAACCAAAAATGGTTGATATGCAATAAAACACAAACAAACAAGACAACAAACTAACAAATAAAATATTGGTTTATATAGCGTGTCAGAAAAAAATTACCTGGTCATTTTTCTAGGTAGTTGCATTTCTTCCGATTCATTCACAACACACCGCTTCAAAATTTGTAAGGAAATGAGTAGAACAGGGCCAATGGAATAACATAATGAAAAAGCTGGCATTTAGGAGAAATTAATAATAATTAGTATGTATATATATATATATATATATATATATAAGTAGTAAGTAAAGTTAGCGACCAAAGTCGAGGGTGACCCGAAGGCTCCCTTTTCGATAGCTACTACACCAAGGTGTAGGGGGGCGCTACTCCTTTCCTGGATTGCTCCACTTTACCCTTGATCCGCACCTTATAATGCTGAGTGTTATGCAAGGCGGCATCAAGTACCATTTTTGAGTCTTTGGTATGACTCGACCTGGATTGAACCCTGGTCTCCCGGGCCATTGGCGAACACTCTACCCACTATATATATATATATATATATATATATATATATATATATATATATATATATATATAATATATATATATATATATATATATATATATATATATATATACATATTATTTAATTGTATTGTATTAATTTGGTGAGTTCTTGCAATGCTAAATAATAATTATTTAAGTCTAATTAATTTCAAAGTAGAATTTCATCGTCGGAGATTTTCTTTAAATGAACTAGGAGTTGCATATTCAATATTTTTTCTTGTTCTTTCTCTTTTGAACACGCAACAGCTAGTTCATTTTTTCTAAATTTCTGGAGATGAAGTTTTTACTTTGAAATTAATTAGACTCAAATAATTATTATTTCGCGTTGCAATAGCCCTCTAAATTAATTCAATACAATAAAATAAAATAATCTGTGTAAAACTTCCAGCAAATTACAAAATACTTATATATATATATATATATATACAAATTAGAAGTATATATATATATATATAAATAAGAAGTATATAACTTGGAATGTATTTCGCATGGTTATATATATATATATATATATATATATATATATATATATATATAGAGAGAGAGAGAGAGAGAGAGCTAAGATTACAAAACGTCTACATACTCATTACTCCCAGTTGCATGCCCTTTTTAAAATTACAATGAACCGTTGAGTAAAGTTTCATTTAATGATTTATAATAATAATCACATATATATATATATATATATATATGTGTGTGTGTGTGTGTGTGTGTGTGTGTGTGTGTGTGTGTGTGTGTGCGCGCGTAAGTACAAATTAAAAAGTATATAACCTGTGAAGTATTATGATCACCGAACAGTGTGTTGAAAATTTATGTATGTTTTTATGAAACAAATATAAATACAAAACAAACATACAAGCAATACACCAACACACCAACGTGTGTGTGTGTGTGTGTGTTTATTCGTTGATGTCTATGGTGTCCTTAGCATCACATAATTGAGAAATATGATGGGGATCTATCATCAACGTTCGCCAAATTCCTACTTTTGTAATCCTGCGGAGGCATAATGCTGTTCAATATCGATTAGTTTCCCTGACGGAAACAAACCCCGATTAACCAATTAACTTACTGCTATTTTAACCGAACAATTCTCAGTGTTCAAGTGGACCGTATAATCTGCAAATAATTTCTGACCAAGATTCGATTGGAGTAGAAGGCGCCATTATCAGAATACTCATGATGGCCCGGAGATCGACAAGCAAGGATACATTTCCTTAACTTTCTTAAAGTTAAGGTGCTAATTCTCCCTGTACTGAACTTGTGTAGCTACATATCCAATATCTGCTTCTATTCTGCAAAAGAATTAGGACAGATAAAACAAATGGACGATAAGAAAGCTAATCTCTAAAGGATACATGATCCTCTCTAAGCGATGAAACCTGTGGAATAATTATCAGTGGATGTTGATTGACAAATATGTGACAGTAGTAACATTACTATCACAAAGGAAGAAGCAATTGGAAATTAAAGAGTTGTAAATGAACTATTCATTTGCCAATAGATTTTCAGACACGAATTTGACATAGCTATATGAATAAACATATACAAAGAACTGATTTTTAAACGAAGGAACTCGACCATCTGAAAATGAATTTCAAATCAAATACAGTTGATTGATTTGGACGACTTGTCAACCCGTCTAGGGTTAGTTTATTCCAACAGTTTTAGGAAATCGAGTTCATCGTTTGTTTATTTTTACTTTTTTTGTTGTTTCTTTATAATTTCTTTATTTTACTTTTTGTCGAAGGTCTTATCGAAGACAAATATTTTTAAACAGATATCTTCAACCTTGACATGGAACCTTAACATGTATGACTATTTCGGGTCACTTGTCAACTGGGAAATAAATGCAATGAAGGATCATCCGTGCTCCTCAGATATTTAAAAAATGAGTCTGATGGATTTTCGTAGAGACCCTTTGAGAAGATCTTATCCCCTCTTCATGAGATACTGTTAGTGTATTATAAGCCTTGCGGATAAGAGAAAAACTGAGAGGATTCAATTCAAATTTAATGGGTGGAATTTTTGCCAGGGGTGTGCGAATTTTAGTGATTGTGTTATCATTCTTATTTTTTCTACCAGTATAACACAATAAGGTCTGCGGCTATAACCATTTTTTGTGGTCTCTAATGGAGGCTTGGAGCAAGCTTTTAGGATATTAGATTTCGAAAACGTTCCCAAATGTATCTTGTATTTAATGATGAGTTAAATTTGCAATGAGAGAATGATGCTTAACTGGAAACGTTTGTAGCAAAGCTGAATATATCTGATAAAGAAAATAAAGCAGAGGTTTTCAAGCCCAAAAAAGTTACCACCTTTTATACATGATTTTAAAATTTATGGCTTTTTTCCGGAGACCAGGAAAAATATGTGAGATTGATTCTCCGTTGTAGTACGAGCAATGATTATACTGGAGCTATTTTGATGCCGTTTATCTATGTTTACTTCATAGTAAAATAATGACTACATATTTATTTGGGGCTATAACCACGTCTTCTGTGGTCTCTAATGAAGTCATGGACCATGCTTTTAGTATCGAACCAACGATTTAATTCTATAAATCTACTAGAAGACCGATGACACCATTTAACAGCGATCCAAGATGATATCGATACTTCTATTTATGATGGAATAAAATTTGGATAAAAAAAGAACCACACCCAAGTGAAAACAAACACATTATTGGGCTCTTGAAAAGAACAATGAAGTCCGAAAAATACGTGGAGCTGGGGAACAATAAATGACTAGAAACCTAATTTACTTGGGACTGATTCATTTTGTAGTATTTAATTCATTCTCTCAGTAGACCAAACAGAAAAAGAAAAAAGTTATATATATATATATATATATATATATATATATATATATATATATATGTGTGTGTGTGTGTGTGTGTGTGTTTATCCATATTTACCAACTCCTCCGGGGTCTATTTCTTATCGTTTTCTTTCTGCTTCTCAGCTTTTTTAACTTGATTGTTAGATTGAATGGATACGATATAAACATTGGATATTGACTAAAAATCCCAATGAATAAATAAATTGGCCAAATTAGGAAATCACTTATTTTGAAAACTTAAAAGTAAACATTTAATCAGCTCGACTTTCTTTTGACCATAATTACTTTGTTTTTTAGTTAAAAATTAAATTTGTAAATATGTCGATTATTTATTATATTTTTCAGTTTTTATGTAATTAAAAAAGATGTCATATGTTGGTCAATTTTTTAGCGAAGTTTAACAGGTTTTAATTCGGAGTTTTCCTTCTCCTAAACAGGTTGCCTCACAAGGCTGAATAACTTAGTCTACCCTACTATTTACCCATAGCTGGACGGAGAATAATTGGATTCAGACCTTTCCCAAGGGTATTAGTACTATGTGAAATGCAATCAGCCTCATCTAGGATTTGAACTCGTATCACCGTGTCCATTTCCTACGACAACCATTACACCTCATGTGTGTGTTTATCAACGAAAATTAAGCACCATCCATTTTTTTTATTTCTCTCAACGTATGGAATCTGTCACAACGAAATATACTACCGTTTGCATCCATATAATACTTCAATGAAATGCAAAAAGAAATCCTGTAATACACTGTACGGATACATATTCAGAATAGATAATTATAATGATAAGATCATGCTCCATCGGTTATCTTCACAGGAAATGAACACGGTGATACGAGTTCAAATACTAGACAAAACTATTTGCATTTCACATAATACTAATAACCTTCAGAAAGATAAAAATGTCCTATTCCCCACTCCCAACTATAGGTGAATAGTAAGGTATAAAAGACTCGTTAATCTTAGTTTAACCATCAGTCAAGGAAAATAAAACTATGAATTGAAACCTGATTAAAAATTCCCCTTTTTCAACATCCTGCTTGTATTGAGGAACTGGATAAATACGGATCTTCATGCATGGGAAATGCATAGTTTGATTCTGTTTTAAGAAAGATACTTCGTGACAACACGCAGTCCTTAGAAAAGACATTCTATTTCTATTTTAATCCAAATCTAGCGTAATATCATGACGAAGAATTGTTGACAATCAGGTTTTGCAGATAAAAGATATTTATCTTTCCGAGTGATCCAACAGACAAAATTGATACAGGTCAACAATAAGAATTGGACATTGAATCGTATGGTACAACCTCTTACAGGTGATATAAAGGTTTGATTGAAAACTGAAAGCCTAAGAAAAATTAGGCTTGAGGAGACAAGTTGCTTGTGGCTCTTAACAGAAAAGTACTAAGTTTAACAAGTCCTGTTCTTCAAGACCAATGATATACCAGCTCAAAAATATTGTAAAACAATTTTAAAAGGCTGAAGAGCATTGTGTACATTTATGATGCCCTGTCATGTTACCACTCCTTATGCAATAACGTTTAGAAATGCGAAAACGCAATGGGTCGATTTTTATTGCATTCTAACTGGTCACAGAACCTAAATACAACATCCATGGGTAATCTGCATATTATCAATAGCTAAGAAGATATTCCATTTATTCATGGGCAAATCCTTGTAGTTTTGTGGCTAGAGTGCTGGACTGTGACATTCTCGTAAGAGAGTTCAAATTCCAATCGCACAACTGAATTCACCTTCTGACTTATACCCATAAAAACTTTATGAACGCACTTACCCCTTCCTCTATGGGTCAAATAATGCCACTGTTGTTCTTTTAGATGGAGATAGTTCATTAAATAAGACATGAAGGTTGATATGCCATTAAAAGGAAGAAAGCAGTCCAAAACATATAGTCATGCCTTAGTTATAACTTTGGACAACTGCTTGAGTGACTAAGTGCCCAGGTTTTTTTACATTCCAAATCAATGTCATCGACGAAATGTACCAGGGGTGACTCACTGAAATTGTCACCATATCGTATAACCAGCCACTAGTATCATACCTAAACTAAATGCGTCATAATATCCAACGCCATTGAGAAAGTTCACTACGAGAATATCTAACGTGTAACATAATTGATATTCTTCCGTTGCTCTTGTGTTACCTGTTGAACATTTATTTGAAGATAAATTGAATGTGATAGTTAAATGGTTGGGGAGATGCTTTTATATTTGTTTTCAGGTTTCGTTATAGCACGATCTTCATCAGATAATAACTTGGGATAAAATGAATTAACACTGATACTTAACAAACTTTAAAATGTGGGGAAAAAAGATTCGAAATCAAGCTTATCATGACTGTTATTAAAGTTATGAATTAAATGATTTTGTTTGGTTTGGTTTGGTTTGGCTTTATGGTGCATCAATCCTTTTAGGTTATTCAATGTTAAATCCTGTATATACATATATATTTGATATATACGGTTTGTAAACATATTTTGTTGATAACATTTTTAAATGAGCTTTAGCTTATTCTTTTGCAAATCGTAAAATAGTTCCAAGAACTGTGATGTATCACAAACAATCCAATTAATCATCAGTCATTTGTTTACACAGTTATATGATCAAGCAGTTCAATTTCTAATTATTCAATTTAGCACAAGTACGCGGTTTGAATATCAAACTGCTCTATTTGACCTATAGATATGACCCTAGCAGGTGCTATCACTTTGGACAGAGTGGACATGCGAGTGATGGCAATGAAGGATTACTCTGCATTCCCCAAAGCACCAACATGACTGAAACCTCGACATGAGATTATTTAGTGTCATATATCAGGACACTCGTTGGTGGAAGCCTTACCCCTCTGAAGAGATGCAGTCGGTTTATTCTTCAGCCATCCCCGACAGGGATGATAACATGATTTGTAAATATTTCTGTTGCATATGAATAGAGATATCATCGTTTATAGATTATATCAACACGATACATTAAATCTATTCAGCGTTAGGAAAAGTTTTTACAGTATTTCATTGGCATTTTAAGCTGTTAATTGCCAACTGGGATCTTCCTATTCAAAAAGTTGAAAATGTTTTTCATTGACTCCTTTTGTTTCTTTCTTTTTCTTTTGTTTTCAATGGCATATCAACCTTTGTTGGTTATTTAATGCCAAAGACATTCTCCTAGAAGAACAGTAGTGGTACTATTGAACCCATAGCTGGGAGGATAATGGGGTTCATACTTTTCCTAAGGGTATTTGCCCGAAAGTGAACGTAATAGCATGACTGGAGTACGAACTCGCGTACTACGATTCCGCAGTCCATCGCTTTAACCATTACACCACGAGGACACCCCTCCATTGACTCCCGGAAGAATGAAGTAATATTTCTTAAATGTAAATCATCAAAAAAAGTTTTGAAAATTACTTTTAGAAATAGTAGCTATACAAAATTCCGATATTTTGTTTCGTCTACAAGAGCGGTAATGTGCGTATTTATTTGATTATGGTAATTGTATGCAGTACACATAAACACGTGTAGAAGCATACATGTTTCTATCTACATAGTGATTATTTACAAACAACTGAGGTTGCTTACAGTTTAATCTATTCCTAATTTGTAACCCAACTTAAGTTGTAATATTTCGGACGGGCGCTGTCGTTGAGAACGCGCGAGCTCATCGGCTGTCATCAATCATTGAAAAATGTCACGAACCTAGCGCGTGCGGGCAGAATGCCCTGTAGAGTTCTGGCGTGATTTTAATATAATCACTCATGAACTTTCACGGGTTTCACTATTATTTTCACTGGTGTCACCGAACCTTCTGGAATCTTCGGATTGATCCCTAGAATCTCTATAAAAGAAATCAAGTAACGAGATTTTGGGAAGTTCAAGGCAGGTTTCTAAACATGTACATCTGAGGTCCCGGACACCCCTACCCGTGCATACCCAGCCTGCCGCGATACGACTGACAGGAACGAATCAACAAGCCAGCTACAACGACACCCCGTGGTCGCCAAGAAGAGGAGGGAGGAAGAACGCGATGAAACAAATTTTTCTAACTACAACCCTCTGTAGTCCATATGAATAAAACGACTCCTATTTTCTTCCTTAAATTTCGAGTTTGAGAGTTTCTTTCCTGCGAACTCCTTTCTTTCAGACACAACATATTTTGTCCGATGTTACAAAGTTATGACCAGTCTCATCATTGTTTAACTTTAGTGATCAGAGGGAAACTAGCCTATCTTCGTGTCTTACCGTAAGCCTTATTTTTGACAACCTTGTACTGCAAATTGTATTCACAAAATCAAAATGTATATTTCCTTTTTCTTTTATTTACCAACATTCACAATTATTCAAGATAAACAGACATATGTTGTCTTTGAAAAAATAGGCCAATTATGAATTTAACATGGAACAAAACTGTAGTGCTTATCTTTTGAACGTGGAAGTATAAACAAACATTATGAGGGATTAAATAATAATAATAATAATAATAATACAAACAAATGGTATATGCACAACCCAGCACCTGTCCAAGAAAATGCCATGCATAAACTCCAATGGGACTTTAACATACAAACAGATCACCTAATCGCGGCCAGAAGACCAGACCTCATAATAATCAACAAAAAAAAGAAAAAAAAAAAATTTGTAAAATTATCGACTTTGCTGTCCCGGCGGACCTCAGAATAAATCTGAAGGAAAGTGAAAAGAAAGATAAGTACATCGACCTTGTTAGGCAATTGAAAAAACTATGGAACATGCAGGTGATAATTATACCAATTGTAATTGGTGTGTTTGGAACAGTAACTAAAGGATTGCTAAAGGGACTTGAGGACTTGGAAGTTGGCGGACGAGTGGATACCATCCAAACGACAGCATTGTTGAGAACGGTCAGAATATTAAGGAGAGTCCTGGAGACTTGAAGAGACTTTCTGTCACTCAGACTCCAGTGAAAAACCATCGGCTAACGCTGATGTGAAAAGCTCTAATGGATGAATAATAATAATAATAATAAGAAGAAGAAGAAGAAGAAGAAGGCTAGAACTAATGATAATCAACAGAAAAAGTTTCTGCCGAATAGCGGACTTTGCTGTTCCGACTGACTAGAGGGTAAAACTAAAAGAAAGCAAAATTGAGTACTTAGACCTTACTAGAGAATAGAAAACAACTATGAAAGATGAAAGTAACGGTGATACCAGTCGTAAATGGTGTGCTAGGAACAGTCACCCAAGGATTGGTACAGAGATTGAAGGACTTGGAAATAAAAGGACAAGTCGAAACCCTCCAAACTACAGCATTATTAAGATCGAGTAAAATACTGAGAAGAGTCTGGGTGACTTGATGAGATTTACTGTCATTCAAACCCCAGTGAGAAACCATTAGCTAACACTGGTGAAAAAAAAAAAGCAAATAATATTTCAAAGCAAAAATAGCTAAGGTTATTTGGTGATAGAGACGATTCATCTTGTAATTAACAAATAAAGCGAATTTGCACAAAAAGAATATAAGACTTGACACGGTTTGGTGGGGAAAGTAATCAACTGGGAATTTGCCAAAAACTGAAATTTGATCACAAATACGTTGTATATGCACAAGCAGGAAACATTCTCGGAGAATGAGATTCAAAAACATCCCAGAGATTTGATATACAAACCGATAACCGAATCTCAGCCAGACGATCAGACCGAGTGATAGTCAACAAAAGAAGAACCTGTTGAATAGTCGACTTTGCCGTTTCGGCTGACCACAACGTAAAGCGGGTGAGAAAATGAAAGGAGCTATAAATACCTGGACCTTGAAAGAGAAGTGAAAACTATGAAACATGAATGTGACAGTAGTACCAATAACAATTCGGGCACTTGGAACAAAGGATAGGTAAAGGAACTGGAGGACTTGGAAATAAGAAGACAAATGGAGATAATCTAGACAATAGCATTATTAAGATCGAGCAGAATACTGACAAGAGTCCTGGAGATTTGAAGAGTCTTGCTGCAAATAAAAGAACTCCAGTGAGATGCTGGCGTGAAAACTCTCAAAGAAGAAGAAGAAGAAGAAGAAGAAGAGGAAGAAGAAATCGCTTGCCGGATAGATGTGAAAATTGTTGAACGGTAATAGCATTTGTAGTTGGGGTAATAGGAACAGTTTTCAGACGTTTTTGGAAAAAATTGACAGGAAGGATTGATACTAAACACTCCATATTATTAAATTTACTTGAATAACCCCATAGAATCCTGATAGCTTCAGAAGACTTGCTGTCGCTCAGTCTTCTGTGAAATACCTACAGCCAACACTGGTGTGAAAAACTGTAATATTAATGATAATAATAATAAGTAAAGTTGAAAGATAAAATACGAAAAGTGTAGATTAAAAGAACGATAAAAGTTCTGAAAACCGTTTCTGATGTAGAAAATTCATCAAAGGGAGAGTCACTTGGTTTGTATCTCTTAGTGAGATACTGGAGCCCTTTCTTAAAATGGCCGAGGGAAGAACTCAGACAAAGGGACCAGGTGACAAGAAAACTGATAAGGATGCATCGATAAGACCTTACAGTCCATAAGTGATATTGATAGACTATATGTGTCAAGAAAAAGACAGGGGAAGAGGACATGCCAGGATTGAAGACTGCGTGAATGCAATAATACCAGAACTCGAAGACTATATTTAAAAAAACAAAGAAGAACTAATTCCAGCAAACAATACGAGTAACAGCAGTGATAACATAATGTCAAACAGAAGAACAACGTGGAAATATATTTTTTATCATTAAGGGTTTTCGGACTATTATCTTAATCTTTAGTGTTATTTCCCCAGCATTTCGGCCGATATGTCCTCCAGGCCTTGTTTAAGTGTTTGTTGAACTCGGGAACATTCACGGAACTTCGAACTTTATTGAAACCACCGGGGTCGCCTGTTCTGATTCCGTTAGCCATAACCGGGTACAAGTGTTAAGTATTCCTGTATTGTTACTCGCCTTGAACCTGCAACCTCCAGATGATTGTCACCTTAGAATCTTTGGGAACCAACACCTATAACAATTACGCCATGTGTGCTGCTAGACAAATCAGAGTGAATTTTTAGAACATATAAAATTAATGTTCTTACTTGACTAGAATTATTACTATGATGTATGATTTTTTTTTTTTTTTTTACCTGTGCTCATATTCAGATTTTTTTAAAATCAACAAGCTTCGTCTCAGAAATTTAGACAACTTGGAAACAGAAATTGGAGGTAAAACAACTGTATGAGTATTTCAAACAATAAACTGGTGAAATCTCACACGAGAAGACCTGAAAAATTGAAACCTTAAGAGAGAAACTGAATCTTTTCTAATCATATTTACCCAACCCCTCCGCTCGGCAGGATATGACACAAGGTCAATTTTTAAGCGAAGTTTAGCAGGTTTGAATTCAGAGTTTTCCTTCTCCTAGACTAGTTGCCTCACCAAAGCTGAAGAACCTAGCCTGCCCTACTATTTACCCATAGCTGGAGGGAGAATAATTGGATTCATACCTTTCCCAAGAGTATTAGTGCTATGTGAAATGCAAATAGTCTCGTCCAGGATTTGAACTCGAGTCGCCGTGTCCATTTCTTAGGACGGTAACTATTTCTAATAACAGCACGAAATAACACCATAAGCATCAACTATGTTGAAATGAAAATACATAAGACGCAATAAAATAGCGAATAAAGTTATGCAGTGTTAGAAAAGAAACGATTAATCACATAATAATCGTGTGCAGCAAATAAGCGCAAAAAGTGAATGAAACTTGACACGATTGGATGGGGAAGGTGATCACTGGGAATTGTGCAAGAAATTATTATTTAGCCATACTACAAAATGGGGTACGCACAACCCAGAATCCGTCCTGAAGAATGAGGCACTCATCATTTTCTGGAATTTTCAGATACAAATAGATCACAGCATGTTAGTGAGGAGACCATACCTTGTGATAGCAAAAATAAAGTAAAGAAAAAAAGAGACCCGGTCGAATAATGGACTTTGCCATTCCGCGTAACACAGAATGAAAAAAAAAAACGAAAATGAAAAGAGAAACAAGTACTTAGATCTTGCCAGAGAACAAAACTATTTATGGAACACGTAAGTAACGGTGATACTAATAATAATTGGTGCACTAGGAACGTCCCCTAAAGACTTGATCAGGGGACAGGAACTGCTGAAAATCGGAGGACCTACTGAGACCATTCAAACTACAGGATTATCAAGACCAAAAAGAACTAAAAAAAACAAATTAGGGAATGTGAAGTTGAATGGTGATAGCATTGTAATTGTCGCACATGGAACAATCCCATATCATTGGTACAGGAATTGGAAGACTAGGAAATAAGTGAACAATTGGAGACCATCCAGATGACAGCATCATTAAGATCGACCAGAAGACTGTGAAGAGTCCTGGAGACTTGAGCTGACTTGCTGTATCTCAAACTCCAACGAAAGACTATTGGCTAACGCAGGTTTAAAAAACTCGCAAGCAGTCTCGGCCAGATCTAATAATAATCTACAAAAAAAAGAGAACTTGCAAAATTGTCGACTTTGCTGTCTCGGCTGACCACAGAATAAAACTCAAAAAATGTGAAAAGAAGGATAAGTACCTCGACCTTGTTAGGTAATTGAAAAAACTATGGAACATGCAGGTGACAATTATACCAACTGTAATTGTTGCGTTTGGAACATTAACTAACGGATTACTAAAGGAACTGGAGGACTTGGAAGTTGGCAGACGAGTGGAGACCATCCAAATTACTGCATTATTGAGAACGGCCAGAATACTGAGAGAAGTCCTGGAGAGTTTAGGAAACTTGCTGTCACTCAAACACCATTGAAGGACCATCAGCTAACGATGAAGTGAAAAGCTCTAATGAGTAAATAACAGTAATTCCTGGCCAGAAGACCTAACCTCATAATAATCAACAAAAGAAAGAGAATCTGCAAAATTGTTGACTTTGCTGTCCCGGCGGACCACAGAATAAATCTGAAGGAAAGTGAAAAGAAGGATAAGTACCTCGACCTTGACAGAGAATTGAAAAAACTGTGGAACATGAAAGTAACGATTGTACCAATTGTGATTGGTGCTTTAGGCACAATAAATAAAGGATTATTAAAGGGCCTGGATTACTTGGAAGTTAGCGGATGGGTAGAGACTATCCAAACGACAGCATTGCTGAGGACGGCCAGAATACTAAGACGAGTCCTGGAGACTTGAGGAGACTTGCTATCACTCAACCTCGAGTGAAAAACCATCATCTAATACTGATGTGAAAAACTCTAGAGGAGTAAATAATAATAATAATAATAATAATAATAATAATAATAATAATAATAATAATAATGTGGTGATTGGCACGAAATGATTAATCATATAAGTGAGTGCAGTAAAGTACCGCTCAAAGATTATAAGATGAGACAGAACATGGTGGGGAAAGTTTGGCTCGTTTTGAATTCATGGCACATCTACCAGTGCAGGTTATTCAATCTCAAATTCCTTTTTACATCTCTTTTAAATGTATTGTTTCTCAAATCATTTCGTTAATAACATTTTGTAACGAGTCTGTGCTCATTTTATCGCACTCAGTTAAATGGTTTCAAATGTTTCTATCTAATAAAAATAATTCCATTTACTATTAATCCTTTGTTAGCACATATTTAAAGATTCTCAAGTATTACTATTTAACACTAACATTTTCTCAGTCATTTGTTTTCACACAGTTAAAGGATCAAACAGTTCTATTTCAAACAATTTACTTTAGCATATCAATAAAGTTAATTGGTTCGAAGTATTATCCTTAGTCATTTAGTTACCCCCAGTTGAATGATTAAATAGTTCTATTCCAAGCAATTCAGTTTAGCATAAGTCATTTGTTAAAAACTCGTTTTGAAAGTCAAAATACACAGTTTAAATGTTAAATAGTTCTATTTAACCCATGGATAGGACCCATTCAGGTGCTACGACTCTGGGCCAAGGTGGACCTGGGAGCAATGGCAATGAAAGGGTACTCCTCATTATCAGACGTTCCATCACTATCATTGTTTAGTGAAATATTCTGGACACTCGTTGGGAAAGTCTTACCCCTCTGCAGAGATGCAGTCGGTGTATTCTACAGATCTAGCCGACTGGGACAGAGCAGACAGTGATCCACTTGGAATCTTACAAGAAGTTTAAAATTGATCATATGAACCAGTGCAATATGCACAATCCAGAATCCCTCCTGGGGAATGAGATGCAGAAAGTTCTTAGGGATTTTGAGTTACAAAGAGATCACCTAATATCGGCAAGAAGACCAGGCATAATGATTGTCAACAAAAGAAAAAGAGAACCTGGCGAATAATAAAATTTGGCATCTCGGCAGAAGACAGTAAAATTGAGAGAAAGCAAAAAGAGAGATAAGTACCAGGGCCTGGCTGGAGCACTAAAACAACCAACAGAACACTAAGGTTACGGTAATACGACTGTAATTGGTGTGCTTGGAACAGTCCACAACGCATTAGTAACGGGACTGGAAGCTTTGGGAATAAGATAACAAGTGGAGATTATCCAAACTATAGCATTATTAAGATCGACCAGAATACTGAGATGAGACCTAAAGATTTGAGGAGACTTGTTGTCACTCAAACTCCTCTGAAAAACCATCAGTTAACAATGGTTTGAAAAAATCTCAAAGCGTAAGATAATAATGCACAAAGTTGACCCTTAATTAAATATGTAACACTGTTCTAATAGTAATATGAGAAGTTATTATTGAAAATGAACCTAAGTCTTTTTACTGATACCGTATTTACCTTTTTACATTAATGAGCCTTCTATACATTGATATAATCTCCTATTAATAAGAAAATATTACAATCGAACAGATATTCAATATTTATTTGCATTTGTCTTAAACCTCGGTAAAATTTGCTATGTAAGAATGTAAATGCAATCAATCTCCTAATCATAAAAGGGGGAGGGCTGGCTTTACTACCCTGTGCAGGATACACCTCTGAATGGGGATTATCAACGGTATCAAAGCAATTTCAAACAACGTTCGACGGAACTTTCAATTCCTCCGGAACACCCCACAAACCGGCTTTGTATCACATTTTGGCCTTTTCAAGTGTCAAATAAATGACTTCACCAATTGCTGTCTGACCGATTATTTATCCATTGCTTGGATCGAGGAGAAGAAATAGATTCCTGTTTTTCACAAAGGCCAAACGCAAACTGGCTCATCTAGAGTTTGAACTCCATATATTTGTTGGGTATGTGGCTGAAGGTCACGGGCAAAGGGAAAGGCTGTGTTACCATTTGAATATCTGACTAAATATTTTGGTTATTTTATTTTACCCCCACGCTGGTTAGTCGGTGTAACGCCTTGCCCAAAAAAGCCCCAAAAGAATTATACAAAAGAAAAGACAGCAACAGATAAGAGGCGAAGATGTTTCTTTTATACTTTCCTTTATTTACTGGGTTCAACAACCATTCCATTGATGAGGGATTTATTCCTGAATACATTGAAATGGATGAATCCCCCAGTTAAGGTGTCAAAAATAACTTAATTATTTCAGGCATGTATTCGTCCTCAGTTGGTATTTCGGGCTTCCATAAGGGTTAGTTTTTCTTTTGGGAGTTTATCAAAATCCAGTAAAGGTTAGTTTCTTTTGGTAGTTTGTCAAAGTTCGGTTGTTTTAGTTTGTAGTTCCTTTATGGGTCTTTCATATTTCAGACCGAGAGAGATATGCTACTGGATGAAAGGGACTAACCAACGCTACGTCCAAAGACGTATGTGTGGTGCCCAGACACGTCAGCAACGATGTTGTCGAATCGCTGGTCACTGCTTGAAAGAGAAAGATAATCTGGTCCCCTTTGTCAAGAGGATACCTTTTTTTTCTTTTATGCATGCATCATCCCTTTTTCCTATCAGGGACCTCTGGGAGTTTCTGCAAATTTAAGCTTTCCTTTTTATTTATTTTTTTAATTTAATTTTAATTTTTTTTAAAAATTTATTTGTTCCCAACATATTAACGTCTTGTCAACAGCGTATAGATGTTTTGAAGAATATAACGGTAATTAAGTTTTATATATAGGGAAACAGACGTTTTGCTATAAGTTCAGTTCTTTCTGAACACACGTAGTACAAGCAGTCTATATGATTAGGATTCCCCTAAACAATAATCAATATATACCCCGCTGCAATGAAAACGCTTTCATTCTAAAACGTATTCCTGTCACGTATTCGCTTATTTATATTTTTTCACGCTGTATGACCCGAAAAAGAATCGTTGGGCTACACTTATTCGATGAAACTAATTTGCTTTTTGAAACGAAAAAGAAGTGTGTATACATTCTGGTATTTACTACGCCGATAACGTTTCCTAAATCATTAAGAATTTTAACAAGTCAATTATGTATTTTTCGTTGGATACTGGCGTACGCTTCATTAGATCTTCAGCCTTTCATATATGATGATGGAGTGCGAATATTGATTTTTGTCATTTTAATAGAGTCTTTTTTAAAAAAAAAAGAAACGAGCGTTTTAACATTGTACAAAGTAAAATCAGCCAGAACCAGAAAAGTGCACAGCTTCCTAAAAGAACAAAACAAAGAATTAAATGTGTGTTCCTCAAGATGAATGGTTAAGGGCAGAGGCTTATTCGGTATAATTAATGTTGATATATAATTCATTATTCTTTTCAAAAATTGTTTTTGGTTTTTGTCTGGAATCCTAGCACTAACTGGCTAATAATGCCATACAATTAATTTATGTCTCAGGCCTAAGGATCGATTAAAAATATTAATTAGTAAATGCTAATTAAATGTGAAAGGTTTGACAAAATAATTGACAAAATGATCTACATGTATTATTTGAAAGTTTTTCGATGTCTCTCTCTCGCTCGCTCTCTCTCTCTTTCTCTCTCTCTCTCTCTATATATATATATATATACATTTATATATATATATATATATATATATATATATATATATATGTCTGTGTGTGTGTGAGTGTGTAAAATTATTCTAATACCTCTTCATCAGACACAATAGGAAAATAACACACACACACACACACACACACACACACACACACACACATATATATATATATATATATATATATATATATATATATATATATTCTAGATGCCTCATGACTTGTCAGATTCTCTTTGAAAGAGCTATTGATTACTACTAATCGGTAAGGAGTCAAAGATTCTGATTAGTATTTAATAGTTTTATATTTTTCGGATACAGAAGATTAAAAATGATCTCAAAGAATGATCAGTCCGTTACAAATCTGACTGAAAATGTCTTTCGTCTTTACATTTAGGAAAATCATTTGCATTGTTCACATAAAATCTCACGATGTTGAGTTCTATCCCAAATATACATTTTAAGAATTTTTTTTATAATGTATATGAATGCTACCACATGAATGTTTATTGATATGCGAAATAAAACAAAAAACTATAATAGCAATGTGGTTATTTTGTGAAATGCATTATTTTATTATTATTTTTTACCGAGTTCTAAAGAGGTGTTCTTATTTTATGTATTTTTTTAAATTTCGAATCTTAGCGGTTAATATACGATTTTAATGAAATTCTTAAACTTCAAGTTTGAATTTGACCAAATATTTGCTGCAAATAGTTAGAAATCTCAATATGATAAAAATTTAACAATACAACAGAAAGATGAATATATTTACAACCGCCTCTCTATATAAACGATTTATCATCTCAAGATACTGAAAAATACGATTCCTTCTCACGAAAATTCACAAAACCATGTGAAATGGTCTCTTCTATAAATACAAAGAATTTGGCAATATTCAGAATTTATCTTTCGGTTTTTCAAACAGCCGAAGTAATAGTTTTGATAGATGTGCTTAAATATCCTACAAAGAATTAAAATTCACGTCAAGTGTTTAAAAAATGCCTTTTCCTAGAGTAACAAGGTTTGGTTAGATCAATTTTTTTAATTGCATATCAATATTTAAAGCTTATTTCATGCCACCTCCGGTTTGTAAATGATCTTTAAGGGAAGAGTTTGTTGCTAACATTCTTTTAAATGTGTCATAACTTATTTGTTGGCACACTGTTAAATGGTTTCGAGTATGGTAAAAGATTAAACAGTACTATTTGACCCATAGATAGGACTTTAACAGGTGCTATCACTTCGAATCAAAGTGAATATGGGAATAATTGCAATGAAGAAGTGCTACACATTTCCTAAAGCATCAGGACTGGAGCCTCACCCTTAGATTGTTTGTTATATAATTGCGGAAAGATGTTTTTATATTATCATTTTTCGTTTTATATGTCTTATCTTTCGGCTTATTTAGGCTTAGAACCTTTCGGCTGAGGGCATGGGTAGGTGCAGACATTAATGCAGGTATTCACGCGAACGCGGGGAGGATGTGACAATCACAGATATCACAATAAAAACCCCAGGTAAGAAAATGTGACTGGGGATGTGAATGACGTCATGCCCGGAAGTGATGGGCTGGGATTCTTAGTGATTTCGAAAAAAAAGCAGTGAGTTGAGATTTGGACATAGACGAAGCGAGTTGATTTTTCGAACCTGGGCGAGGCCAGTGCAGTTTGTGGACTGTGAGTTGCGCACGCGCGTTGGTTGAGTCAGTGAGTTGAGAGCTGACGATGGACGAACAGTCAGCATAGAAACATTGTGTGTCTCTCTCTCTCATATTTACCCAACCCCTCCGCACGGGCAGGATATGACACAAGGTCAATTTTTAAGCGGAGTTTAACAGGTTTGAATTCAGAGTTTTCCTTCTCCTAGACTAGTTGCCTCACCAAGGCTGAAGAACTCAGTCTGTCCTACTATTTACCCATAGCTGGAGGGAGAAAAATTGGATTCATACCTTTCCCAAGGGTATTGGTGCAATGTGAAATGTAATCGGTCTCGTCCAGGATTTGAACTCGTATCACCGTGTCCATTTCCTATGACGATAATCATTACACCACGGGCACCTCCATTGTGTGTCTCTCTCTCCTCGTGTCGAAAACCCTTAACTTAAAGAAGGTAATAAAAGTTTCGTACCTGAACCAAGAGAGTCGTCAGTGTTTCGTGTTTTTCGGATTCCTATGCGTTTGAATATTCTATGAACATTATGAACGTTTTTAAATATTCGTATATTTCATATTTGTATATGTTACATGTTCAGAGTAATATTGGTGGGGGAGCTTACGCCTATGCAATTATGCAATTGGCATATTCTACAGTACCAGCCAAGGATTTAGTATTACTTTAATTTTCTTTCAGTTTCTAAATAGCCAAAGTAATAATTATGATAAATCTGTTTAAGTGGGTCACTTAGGCCCAGTGACTAAAATGCGGGACGACGATATCTTAGCTGGCAAGTTCGAGCTCTGGTCTTCCCATTACATTTACCTTAGGACTAATACACTTAGGAAAGGTATTTACTCTTTCATCCCTACAACTAAGGGTTAAATATTTCTACTAATACTGTTCTTCGACAAGGATGACTTTTGGATAAAATAATCCAAGACTTTTGACATGCCATTGAAAAAAGAAACAGAAACATACTTACTAATGTATATATATATATATATATATATACTTAAATGCCCCCAAAAGAATGAAATTTTCCCTGGGATAAATACGTCGAGTATAAAGAGAAAATTAAATGGAAGTATTGGCGCCAACCGTACCGTTTATGACTTAAAACAGCTAATAAATAAGCAGTTTATAATTTTTTAAAATGCATATAATAATTACAAATATCCCAATGTAAATAAACAAATCACAATTGTAATTGATGAAACGGTTAGGTGAGGCGCTGAAAATAAACAATCCATAAAAGCAATAAATTGTCTAACGGCTATGAAAATTAGCCTGTTAATTTAACTGAAGTATTCTGCCTCCATTTCCCCAGCATGAAAAAAATTGAGAAAATGAAAATAAAAACCGTAACATCTTAACATCTTGTGTACGAATTTGACGCCAGATTTTAAATCGGTATTTGACATGCTTTTTCAGCATTTGAGTTTTGCGTCGATAAAATGAATTCACTTCATTATAAGAGCCTTTTTGAATTGGTTACCAGGCCATCTTGGAGATAATATTTCGGCTGATCTATATATATATATATATATATATATGGCTGGACCATGTCATCCGAGAAGAAAACAGGAGTGGAAAGTAAATCTGCTTATACTCTGAGGTCGATATTTTATTTACACAATTATGTCTATTTGGAACAAACTCAATCCTATAAGTCGACTGTATCTCTTGAAAAGATGAAAAAAAAAGCAATCCGGGATTTTAGCCAAATTTAATTATGTTAGTTATTTCACTTTGCTTTTTTTCTTTGACCAGTTTCTCAGTCCTCTTACAGGATTGTTTCATAATAATAATAACAATAATAATGATGATGATGATAATAATAATCATGTCGTGCCGCAAGCACGGATATCCCTGACCCTCTCTCAAACACTTCTCCCTATCATTCATCGCTTTTGGCAGGTCTTCAGGGCTACATCCCATATCCTCACTTAGCTGCTGTATGTATGTTCGAGCTGGTCGTCCTGCTTTTGCTTGGCTATATGCAGGGGTCCATAAGAGTACATCACTGATAAGTTCGTCCTTGCTTCTCCATCAGTGTCCTGCGTGTCTGGGTCGTCTAACTTGTATAGTTTTCGTGATGGGAGGCAGGTGGCCGTATAGTTGGTGCCTTGTGGGGTTGAGAGCAATATTGAACAATAATAATAATAATAATAATAATAATAATTCGTGCTGACGGACTTTCGAGTAATCTATCAGGAACCTTAAATTCTTAGAAGTTTCTGCTTTCGAGGAAGCAAAGAAAAAAACTGTAAAGATCCCCGTATAAATGAATAAATAACACAGAGGACAGCAGAAAAACGGAGGAAAGATTCTTCTCACTTGAACAACATACATATATCGAAACTAAAAACAAATTACTATCCTGAGGCAGGAATGGCAGGTGGAAAGATATTGGCCACACCGATCTCATTCTAAACCTTTTAATAGCAGCTTTAAAACAATATGAACCAGAAGCTCTAAAATTCGGACAAAAATTTGCAACAGGATTACGCAAAAAAAATGACCTACTTGATATTGTAAGCTAAAACTACAGACACGCGGACTCAGATTTCAAGAAATGATTCATACAGGGCATAATCGCATCCACCATCAACCACCAAACATCCACAAAAAAAGCTCACAAGAAGATACAACAAAAACATAGAAATCTTCAGCAAATCCTATAAAAATATTCTCGAATGAAGACAAACTGAGGTCCGCTTTAATGAATTATCACCCAACTATCCCGAGAATTTACGGACTCCCTAAAACATGCAAAAACAACATCTCTCCACGCCCAATAATATCTGGTATAAACACTACCCCCACAATAACATTACAAAACACGAAACCAAAATATCAACACCTCTATTAAGCACAATTAAACCTTCGCACTTAAAAAATTCTGATGACCTCCTCAACAAAACAAGAAACATAAACATAGAAAATCAACCCAGAGCTAGACTTGATATTCAATCTTTATTTAGAAACATACCCGTTCAAAAATGTATCCTCCAAATGAAAATCCAACTAGAAATTAAAAAAAAAACCTCTTCCATTATGTCTCTAAACTCATTAAAATAATTGAATTATGCACCAACCAATGCTTCTTCAAATATAATAGTAAGGCTATTGAGTATATGGAAATCAGACCTAACGGATAAAATGAAACGCAGTTTCTTCCAGGCAGCGGTCACATCGATACTGCTATATGGATGCACTACATGGACTCTAACAAAACGGCTGGAGAAGAAGCTGGACGGCAATTACACAAGAATGCTGCGAGCAATCTTGAACAAGTCCTGGCGGCAAAACCCCACAAGACACTAACTGTACGGCCACCTGCCTCCTATCACGAAAACTATTCAAGTTACACGAACCAGACACGCAAGACACTGCTGGAGAAGCAGGGACGAACTCATAAGTGATGTACTTTTATGGACCCCCACACATGCCCATGCAAAAGCAGGACGACCAGCACGAACATACATTCAGCAACTATGTGAGGATACAGGATGTTGTCCTGAAGACCTGCCTGAGGCGATCAATGATAGGGAGAAGTGGCGAGAGAGGGTCAGGGATATCCGTGCTACCAGCACGACATCATGATGATGACAATGAACAAAAATTTGACCTCTTCTAGGGATCTCATTTAAATGGTGTTCTAACTTGCCTTTACCAAAATTTTTGGAATCCCACCCTTTCAAACACATCCTGCCTAATGATATCCAATACTTTACATACATCGACGATATTTTAATCATTCACTCCAAAGAACATGATATTTCTCAAATTGTACAAAAGTTCCACCAAGTTGAACAAAGCATTAATTTCACACACGAACTTGTGAAAAATAATTCCTTACTTTTTCTGGCCATCTTACTAATAAACAACAACAATAAATTAGAATTCAAGGTTTACCACAAAATAAACAACAGAAATGACTACATACAGTTTTATTCAACTCACAGCGATAAAATAAACAGTGGCATTCTCATGGGTTTTTCCTGAGAGTCTTTAGAATCTGTCCCCTCAAATATCTAAACAAAGAATTTGAACTCATCCATAACTTTTTTTCCAAACTACATGTTGGATTCTTGTTAGTGAACGCTTGCAATATTAAATAAAGGACAACCACGATATGTGAGGAAATAGAGTTATATTCTCAGGAAAAAGTATATACAATAGGGAGACTGTTAGTAGACAAAAACATAGGATTAGTGAATACAGAATAAGGATATCGTCCAACAATAGTATTGGCTTCCGTTATACGAAGCGGCGGTATTTGTTCCACGCCCCACCAAACGTGAAAGTGTGGCACAAGGCCTTTTTCGGTGGGCCGGATGCAGGGCCGTAGCCCAAACGCGCCCGGCATTTCCCAAAAATGCCTACGGCCCCGTCGGCATTCCCCTTATTAGAGGCGCCTCAGGCGCCGGGCGATTAACCCAACCCACTAAGAAAGGTGGCAAAAGCCTGGGGGGAAGGCCCCCTGAGGCCGAAGGAAATTATCCAGTCACCGAGCCACACCCCGCCAGATCCGTGCCGCCGCCAGTACGGCCGACCGAAGTGCCACCCGGCAACTGAATGCCATTTCACGTTATATGAAGCGGCTCTCCATTTGACTGCTGGTATTTGTAGCTACTGCTATATATGGCAGATGGACTAGTTCATTGTGGGGAGAAAGGTGGGTGATACCCAACACTACAATATCCAGAATCTTTCATTAATGCCAAATAAAAAAGCCATAAATATCCATAAACCTACATCCTTACATTATGAATATGAATTAACCAAACTCAAATATCCACCCTATAAAGAGACACACAATATTACCCCAAAATCCAGCTACCTCCCTATAGAAAAAAAAATCACTAAGGGATAAAAATCACCACCCGCACAAGAAAAACAATAAAACAAATTGTAAAAAACAACTTCGAAAAAACAGATTCCTAATCCAACACAGGTGTTTACAAAATATGCTTCCAAAATTGAAATAAATTTTACATAGAAGAAAACAAGCAGAATTTTAAACAAAAGAATCTGTTGAACATAAAAAAAGACTTTAAAACTGGTAACACAATAAATGCCATAGTTTATCAGAGAATTTTAAGTAACCACGCTTTTGACTTTCAAAAATCGACCGTATTTACTTTCATTCATGACAAAAGTAAAAGAAGAATATTGATTGGTTTGGTTTCTTTATCTAATGGCATATCAACCTTCGTAGGTTATTTAATGCCAAAGCTATTCTCCTAGAAGAACAGTAGTGGTACTATTGAACCCACACCTAGGAGGATAAGGGGTTTCATACCTTTGCCAAGGGTATTTGCCCGAAAGTGAACGTAAAAGGGCGACTGGAGTACGCAGTCCATCGCTTTAACAATTACACCACGAGAACACCCCCAAGAATATTGAAGAATGTTCCATAGCACACCCCAACACAATACCACAACGACAAGTTTTATTTTTCAAAATTTCAACACCTATAGGAAAATTAATAAAAAGAATTCAAAATTCGCGATAAAGCTCCGTTTTCTCTAAACACTCAAAGCAATAAAACGTCAAACGTCAGTTTCTCAAACCACAAACGCCATTTTCTTTTTATAAGATTCTGTTGCATAACAAGACGCAATTTGAACTTATCAATCAGAAATGATAAGTTTTCTTCAATTAGGAAGGCCTAAAAGTCCTGATGAAGACTTTTAAGTGAATCAAAATTTATATATCAAGATTATTTTTCATATATAAATAATTTCAATAAAACATTTTTGCATTCAATAAAATATTGAAGTCGAAACGCGTTGGCAAATAAATAAATAATCAAGCAAATTTTTCTTCTCTTCTACCTTTATATATATATATATGTTTAAACGATACATTTGTAGTGAATCTGACAGTATGATAGAAATATGTGGAAAGTTGGATAAATAAAACACATAACTCAAAGTTAGATGTGTGATATTTCGTTCGGGGTTTATTTCTTTTTTACTGTCTTATTCAAGACAGAGACTGCTTTCTGAGTTTTTCTATCTAAAATCATGAAGGAGAGTGGAAGGGGTATAGCTGTAGAAGGAAAAGCTGGGAGGGATTTAAAGACAAATGTATCAGGTTTCAATTAAGATTTTTTTGTTTTGAAAGTGGAAATTGATTTTAGGTAGTTGATAAGAAAGAAGTAGGGAAGGGTTTGTGTGAAAGGGGATTTGGCATATTTCATTTCTTGAAACAGATATTGACTGTAATGTGATACTGCAGAAAATTGTCTTCATTGTGGCGTCTGTGTGGTGGCACAGAGTGAAAAAAAAATTTTTCCTGTCCGTTTACTTTTTTTTATTTTGATTTTGTTTTCGTTCGGTATGATGTTCACCAGGTGTGGTGAGATTTGTTAAAAACCTGGACGCTGTTTTATATGGTTTGTTTAGGAGATGACTGCAGTTTCTAGTAGTCTTCGGGATGATTTGCAATGTATGGATTTGATTAGGGTGGCTTGGGAAAAATTGAATGTGTGTTTGAGCTCTGACATGTTGAAGAAAAGGCCGTTTCGATCGTCATTTGGTTTAATTGATTGTTTATGTTCACAAATACTTTTCTCTAGATCGCGTTGGGTTTCGCAGATGTGATGTTTGTTGCAATCTTAGCATGGTATTAAGTACATGCCGGCGTGAGAGGTGGCTTTGTTATTGGTTGGTTTTGTGATGTTTATGAGGTTTTTAATGGTTTGTGATATGGTTTCTATTCATTACTTGGCTAGTTTGTCGGAGAGTGTTGTAATTTGTGTTAGTGGGTAGAGAGGTCGATCTAATGGTGATGGGTTTGATAAGTTTATTTTAAGAGCTTTTTCTCGTATTTAATATGAAAGTTTTTTGGTATTTTAGGCTTTTGACGGAACGTTTGATGTATTCAAATTCTTCATTAAATTAATGTGGGCTACATATTCTGAGTGCCTATTATGAGGTCTGTTTTGATTTTGGTGTTGTGGTGGGAGTAGAAATGTACGTAATCGTTTTTTGTTTATAGGTTCGCAGTAGACTTTGAGATTTAGTAATTAGGATATCTAAGAGTGGTATGGTGTTATTAGATTCTTTTTCATAGGTGAAGTTGATGGAGGATTCAACATTGTTTAGTTTTTCTGAGATTTTCTACAATTTTGATGTTTTTGGGTAGGAAAATTAGTATATCATCGATATATCTGAAATATGTGGTGTTGATTTGTAGTCTCTGTTTAAAAGTTCTGGATTCTAAAAATAATAGAAATAGACAGGCTAATATTCCGCTGAGTGGATTTCCCATTGAGATGCCATATTTATGTTTGTAGAATTTGTTGTTAAATTATAAAGTCATATTTGTTATATGTTTGCAGACGTTGATTAGGGTGTTTATGGGCAGTGGTGTGTCGAATCTAATTTTTCTTAAGAGAGTAGCAAGAAGGTTGAGGCATTTTTGATGGGTATGATTGTGTAGGGAGACGTTATGTCTAAACTGTCAATAGTTTTGTTTTGTATTTTTATGTTTTTGATTTTATTAAGTAAATCTTCAGAGATTTTGATGCGTGAAGAGTTGTTTATTTTGGTTGGGGGTGGGTAATATTTTAGTTTTGCCATCTGCGACATCACATTATAGTCAATGTATTTTCCATAAAACAAGTCATGCCAAATCACCTTTCACGCAAACCCTTCTCTAGTTCTTTCTTATCAACTCCCTAAAATCTCGCTCCACTTTCAAAATAAAAAAATATTAAATGAGACCAAATACATTTGTCTTTAAATATCTCCAAACTTTTCCTGGTACAACTATAACCCCTCCGCTCACCTCACATAATTTTAAACAGAAAAACTCAGAAAACAGTCTCAGTCTTGAATAAGATCGTAAAGAAGAAATATCACACATCTAAATTTGAGTTGAGTTTTTGATTTAACCGACTTTCCACATTTTTTATGATATATATATATATATATATATATATATATATGGATAAAAAATATTAAACTGAAGTGCCATTGAAACCAGTGCTTCTGAAACTAACAATATATATATAAAACTTTTTAAAATCAAAAATCAAAAAGAATTTGTTTATATGTATGTTTTTGTTCTGTTTTTTTTTTTTTGTTTGGTTTTTAGCTGTTGTTTTTTTCAATTGTTTCTCATATGTATATTGATGTTTACCCAACCACACTTTCCAAAAGATGTCCTTTTGATCGAGGGCGATGTAATCATCGTTTATTCGGTAAGTAAAATAATATATCTACCCACCAAAACCTTTAACCGTTCTTAACTTTTCAGTCACTCATTTCTTTTTATTTATTTTACATCATGACAAAAGAAAAAAAAAAAAAGAATATGTATTCTAAAAGTTCTTTTTCTCACTGTGAGCTGTCGGAGCCATAATAAAATTGAAACAGTAATTTCCTGTTTTTCGTACGTTCACCAACTTTTAAACAATTGAGCGAGCACCCGATGGCGAAGTCTGCAGACGTCCGTCTGCTCAAATCTTCTAATAGATAATATGTTAATACATCTTAACCAATCCTTTGCTCAAAATTCTTTTTTTTTGTCTTCTTCTTGTCGGATTCCATGAACTTTAGAGCTATTGAACTTGATGCCCATCCTATGGGTCACTTGGTGCAGCATAATTTATTTCTAAACCCCAGGCTTCTACTGTCAATCCCTTAAGTCGATGATATCCTTTCAAAGGCATTTAATTTATGATACCGCAAAAACGTCATTTTAAAGTGGGTTTCTGTTTCACTTCACCTTTTTATCTTTTATTTATTCAATTTCGCTCAGATGCCACAAACACATTGTTAGGAGAGGGGTGATAGTTTTTTCGATGTTTTACTAAAAAGGACGTCTTGGTTTGACCCATGAATTATTTGATTAAGTGAAAGATATATGTAAAGCGATGTGCTGATTTATACGCTAAATCGAATGGGAATCATAAGAGATAATAAAAGTATTGAAACAAATGAATGGAGAATTGAAATATTCAATCAGGATGCATTGCGCAGAAAGAGTTTTTTTTTCTTTATACACATATATTTACGCCGTTGAATTTCCATTACAAATACTTGGAATTTTATACTCTTCTCTAAATTCTATCAAAAATTCATGTCTGCTTAAGATAATAAACTTCTTATTCATATTACGATAATTAACGCCTCGATAATTCAATATTTACTGTGCTTACTGAGTCATGCTAAAGTTGAACTGGATTTAAAAGTTTAACAGTATATCTCTTTATAAGCAGCACTATAAGTAATTATGGTAATTACACATCTTACACTTTGACGTCTTTGCAGCGATGGCAAATTGATTTATTTCCAATGCAATAAATATATATATTGACAAGCAGACGGACAAACAGAGGCAAAGGTAGAGAGGGAATGGGAGAGGTTTTGCTGACTGCATAGGTAAGAAATTGACTCTATCCAAGAGTTGCCAACCCTGCAACTATGCAATCTTAACTTATATTTACAATTTCGCTATCACCGATATCAGGCGGATTTTATGCATACATAGAGTAAACTGGATTATATAAATATATATATATATATATATATATATAGTTTTCTGATTACAGCCCTCAGGTGAAATTCAGTTTTAGGCAGCGCCCTTCTTACAGTATGTAAGGAACCTTATTTCTCGAGATGATCAAGTTCTGCCATAATTTTCGGAACTGTATTCTTGGGATCCTTCCTGACAATCTGCGTTAGAGTCTGACAGTCCCTATCAGAGAGGTTTTACTTTCTTCTTGAGTTTTTCTTCAGTGAGGAGGTTTTTCCTTCTTTCCCAAATGCTGTCCTTACTTTCCTGAACTTTCCAGATATCCTAGCAACACCAAATAATTCAGCAGTTTTTGTTTCAATTCGCCTATGATACGAGCAACAAATATTTGACCTCTTCTAAAGTCAGATAGATCTGCCATTTTTATGAGTTTTGATTAATTTCTTGTGATGATATCTACAAAAACAACAATTTTTAGTAAAATAAGACGAAAAAAATTAATAAATCAAAAAGCATGAAAATAACAAATGTCTGATGGTTTTATAGGAGTTTCAAAATTATGATATTAAATCCTTGGTGTTTTCATTATTAAGTCCAACCCTCACACACACACACACACACACACACACACACACACACACACACACACATATATATATATATATATATATATATATATATATATATATATATATATTTATTTATTTATTTATTTACTAATTTACTATCTACCAGCATTCACGGTGACAAAGAAAAAGAAAAAAAAACCGCCAGAATTCAGAGATAACAAATCTCGAATCACTGCCTGGGGAAAAAAGAAAAAGATTATCAGGAGGAAAAAGGAAAAGCCAACTTTGTCACACGAGTTGAAAAAAATCTAGAGATATGCAATCAGTTGGTCAAAAGAACAAAAACCCACCGCAAAATGCTGCAATGCTACAATTACAAAAAGTGCTCAATACTAACAAGAGCCAATTACAAAAATTAGATAGCGAGTCGGGACTATCCTACTACAGTTTCGCCTAAAACGACACCTCAGGGTACCTAGCGCCGAATCTCTCTCTCTCTCTATATATATATATATATATATATATGGGAGAACCTCCTGGACGTAGTGGCTAATGTGTTGTACTTGAACATCGTAATTTACCGCGTGCGAAACCTAGTCTCGCTCTTACGTTCAGTCTCTCATTAATGCTTGAAAAAGCTGTGAACCACAACATTCTCTCAACCAAGGGTTGAATCGTACCACTATTGTTCATCTACAATGATAAATTGGCATAAAATAGTCAAAGATGCTTCATAGGCCATTAAAAAAAAGAAACCGAAACGAAAACTACGTCTGTCTGTCTCTCTCTCTCTCTCTGTCTGTCTCTCTCTTAACAAAAGAATTTAACTTTTCTCCAATTTAAGAAAGTCCCACTTTTCTTTACGTGAAGAATTTACAAGTTACTTAACGTAGGTTAATTCAGGTAAAGAGAGGGAATGCTAATTTGGACTGAATAATATACAAACAATTTAATTATTTTTCTTTCTATACTCCCATTCTCCACTCCTTTAATAGTGTAACTAACTTGGTTTTAGCTCAGACGAGTGAAACCGGTTAACTAACTCTTTTGTTTCTCTATTTTTTTTTTTTTGTAATTATATCCCTCTTGGTCAAAGATTATGCTCTTTTTAAAGCTTTAATAAAATTATGAACTACAAACAAATTCTTCCATTTATATGTATGGACGTTTATGTTCATATAACGTACTTCTGTAAAAATAATTTAATTCTGTCTTGGCTGATAAAAATGTCACTTAACCAAATGGCACCTTCGCGGTTCTTGTCTTATGGAAAAAAACTAATTTGCAGATTCTGGTTCAAAATTCACTTGTGAGAAATAAATTTCTTAATCACGTAACTGACGTGCTCAATCAAATGGGCTTTGACTTGTTTAAAAATTGTGTTACCTTCAAACTAATCACGTATAAATAATTATATATATATATATATATATATATAATGATAATAATAATAAGATATATATATATATATATATATATATATAATGTAATTTATAAGCGAATATATATATATATATATATATATATATATATATATATATATATATATATATATATATCAGATGGATTTATATGCCATAAAACCCAACTGAAGCAAACCCATTACATAATTTATCTTGATTCGTTATGCATTTAACTATGTTTGGCTAACAAAAAGTGAGCACATTAAAGCGAAAACTTTATAAAAGTAGTTTAATTTATCTTTAGACTTGAAAAACATCTCGTGAAAAAAATGAGCATTTGATACATTATAAGGGTCCACAGATATATATCCGTTTAACAATTGTTTTTTTTTTTTTTTTTGTTAATTATTTATAAGTATGTGTGTGCGAGCATTAGAGCGTGCGCGTATGTTTGTATTTTGTACATCTATATATATATATATATATATATATATAGAGAGAGAGAGAGAGAGAGAGAAACAGAGAGACAGAAAGAGATAGAGAGATAGATATACATGTGTACGTGTGTGGGTGTATTCATGCATATAAGAACGTATGAATGTACGTAAGTATTTATGTATATGGGTAAGTGCAAGTGTGTATTTGTGTATCTATCCATGTAAATATGTTATTGCGTAAACACACACAAATATATATGTATACACACACACACACACACACACACACACACACACACATATATATATATATATATATATATATATATATATATATATATTCTTATGGGTGTTTATAGATGTATGTGTGTTTGATTATATAGATAGATATATGCGTGTTTGTGTGTACGAAGACACTCACACCCTGATATATATATATATATATATATATATATATATAGAGAGAGAGAGAGGGGAGTGTGTAAAGGAAAATAATGTCCTCGATTTAAAATTGATGTTACGCAGACGTTTTATTTATATTTAAGAAAAACAGCAGCCTTCTCATATTTGTTTCTATCAGAACGATTGTTCCCTTATGTACTATTTAGTCCTGACTATTGACCAATGAGTTCCCTCAGCTCAGCAACAGAAGTCAGTACTTCATTCCATCATTTGTTTGTACGACGAATATAACACTTTCTCCTCCCCGGAATTTGATATACAGTATTAAGCCAGGCAAAATGAACACAGCCGTGGTGGTCACAAGACGATAGTGTTAGCTGACCGGTAAAAACTTACATTCATCTGTTCTCTTGACATGTTGAGGAGTTACCAAGTGGAATGACCACTAGTGAGAGATGGCTTGTCTGACAGACATAGAGACAGACAAAGAGGGAGGAAGTCAAGTTAATCTGTGTTATCGGCACGTCGATGATGATGATAGTTGGACCAAATCGTGATTGGCCAGTCTAGTGCAAAGAACATATTTGATGAAATATATTTTGTAGATAGATTTCTGTGCTTGACCGTCTTTAGATTGAGACAACTAAATACTTATCACCCATATCATTAGTCACATTTCAAGCTGACGTTCGAGATAGGTATTTGAGTGCTGGCTTCCTAAACGTGAAGACAATATATTCACTGAAGATAGATGCAAGTAAATCTCTTTATTATCATTTCAGTGTATATATTTATCTAAACCCTCGTCCACGACAGCATGCAAAACTATACAAACTTTTATGCCGACTAGTTATGATTTCGATTCAGTGTTTTCCTTCTCCTCGCGCGGTTACTGTACCAAAGCTACAAAACACAGTCTACCCTATCATTTACCCATAGATGCCGGGGAAAACTGATGGATTCAAAGAACATTAGCATGAAGTGAAGTGAAGCTAAAAACTTCATCCAGAATTCGAACTCTGGTTGCTCAGACCATTTCTTAAAATCATAAATATTTACCAAAACCTCAGATTGTGACACAAGTTCATTTTCTAGACAGAGTTTAACAGGTTTAAATTAAGAGTTTTCCTTCTCCTAGACTGGTTACCATACCAAGTTTAAAAACCAATGTCTGCCCTACTATTTATTCATAGCTAGCGGGAGAATAGTTAGATGCATATTTTTTCCAAGTGTATAAGACCAATGTGAAATGCAAACAGTCATGTCCAGGTTTTGAACTCGGGTCACTGTGTCCAGTTCCTACGACGATGACCATTATGCCGTTCACCTCTGTGTAGTTAATCTCATGATTAAATACATGACGATTATTAAATATCAATAAGTCCCTGGGTTTCAGATTCATTATTTTCGCATTTCATACGAAAAGCTTAATAAAAAAATACCTTTCATATCCCAAATAAAGAGTGTTTATGCCTCACATAGCTAAACTGGATTATTCCATCAGAATTTTTAATAATGGAGACCATTATACTCGTACCTACTTCATGAGATGACTGCAGCAGTCCACAGTGAATACATATTTAAAAGGTAGAGGCTGTTGATGTAGTTGTAAACCAAATTTTAAATGAAAGAGAAAACAACGTTGGAAAATAAAAATTGTTATCTGAATATAGTCGCTAATATTTTCATCGACGTTATATGATTGTAAATGGTATATCTTGTCAATAAGCTACCAATTATTCGTAACTCTTTCAGATCTTACTCCTTCTAATATATATATATATATATATATATATATATATATATATATATATATATATATATATTAACATGTCGTGCAGCTAGCGCATGATTCTTCCTTGCTATTCGTATCTATCGTCGATTATCTTCAGCAGGTCCTCAAGACTACATCCTGTGTCTGTAGAAAGCTGTTGCAGATAAGTTCTAACTTGTCGTCCAAGACCTGCTTGTCCGCATGAAGAGGTCCACGGGACAAGATCGCTTATGAGTTCGTCCTTATTCTTCTAGTAGTATTTCGCATGTCTTGTTCGTCTGATTTGAATGGTTTTAGAGATAGGAGGTAGGTGGCCGTACAGCTGCTGTTTTGTGGGATGTCACTTCCAAGGTTTGTTTATTATAGCTCGTTGCATTCTAATGTAATTACAATCAAACTTTTTTCTCTCGGCACATCGTCAGCGTTCATGTGGTGCATCCATACAGTAGTATGAACATGACTATAGCTTGGAAAAATTGCGTTTCATTTTATCGGATATATCAAACTTCCATATAACCGATAGCCTATCGATAGCTGACCATGCCTTCGATTGTCACGTTACAATGTAATTTTCAGTAAAGATTCTGCTTCCTTTCCTATACCTTTTTTACAAAGAAAAAACATTGTGTCAACCTGTCTATTTACTCATAGTTTGCCAAGTGAAAAAAGAAGGATCTACGGTATTTCCAAGGGCATTGGTGCAAAGTGAACGGAAACAGTCGAATCCAGAATTCGAACTCCTCTCGCTAAGCCCATTTCCCAAATTTACATTGCCCAGTCGGCTGGGGCTGTAGAATACACGGACTGCTTCTCTCCAGAGGGTTAAGACCCCACCCCAACGGGTGTCCTGAATATGACACTAAACAATCTGATGGTGAGGTTCCAGCAATGCAGGAGCTTTGGGGAATGCTGAGTACCCCTTCATTGCCATCGCTCCCAGGTCCACTCTGTCCCGGAGTGGTAGCACCTGATAATGGTCCTATCTATGGGTTAGATAGAACTAAACCGTGCTTCTTTCACGATACTGATTTTTGCATTTAAACTGCGTATTTATGCTAAACTGATTTGTTTAAAACAGAACTGTTTTGACATTGGAACTGCGTACTAGTGCTGAACTAAATTGCTCGAAATAGAACTGTTTTGACTTCTAATCTATGTACTTATGCTGAAATGAATTATCTGAAATAGAACTGTTTGACATTTAACTCTGGGTATTGCCCAGTCGGCTGGAGCTGTAGAATACACAGACTCCATCTTTGCAGAGGGGTAAGAACCCCCTTAATGAGTGTCCTGGATATGACACTAAACCATCTGATGGTGAGGTCCAAGTAGTGCTGGAGTTTGGGAATTCGGAGGACCCCTTCATTGCCATCGCTCCCAGATCCACTCTGGCAGGGAGTGGTAGCACCTGGTAGGACCCTACCTATGGGTTAAATAGAACTAACATACTAAGCATACTTATGCTAAACTGAATTATTTGAGTTAACTGAATAACTTGAAATAGAAATGTTTTTGACAATTAAACCGAACTTACATTTAAACTGCGTGCTTATGCTTAATTGCATTATTTGAAATAGAACTGTTTTTCAACATTAAAACTGTATTTACACTTAATTGAATTGTTACTATAACTGCTTGAATAGTTTGAAATAGAAATGTTTTTGACAATTTAACTGTGTACTTATGCTAAACTGAATTGTTTGAAATAGAACTGATTATTTGTATAAAAATGGATTTGGCATTAAATAACCAACAACCAACCAACCAACCAACCAGCCAACCAAAAATTTACACACAACACTTGCTTCTTTAAAGGTAGGTTTCGTTTCTTTTTTAATGGCATATCGACCTTCGTGAGTTATCTATCTCTAAAGATATCACTGTGAGAGAGCAAGGGTATTATTTAACGAATTACTGGGGCATTAAAAGTGTTCTATCTTCCCCAGTGGTATTACTTTGAAACTGAACGTAATAGCGTGACTGGAGATTGAACTCGCTTACTACGATGTCGCAGTCAAGCATTTTATGCACTACAACAATATATGGTGGGGCAGTTGGTTCCTATAACATAGCAACAGTAAAAGAGATTGATTCGTTTAATCTACTTCATTAGGACACTAATAATCAGGTTTTCCTCAATTACATATCATAATTTTAATGTCAATTCATCATAATTGGGTTACAATATCCTTATCTTATTTAGCTTTATTAATCAAATATATAATATCTCCATTGCAACCAATTCCTCTTTGTAATATTTAACCAATATATGTACTTCATAGCACATGATTTATAACTGGTAAGCCTTTTGACACGGAAAATAAATATTACTTTAGTAAAATTTATATTGATATCTATAGAAATTTTTAAAAAATAGTTTATGTGAAAAATTAAATTATGACAATATCTAATTAAAAGTGAATTAGTCAATTTACGCAAGTAACATCATTGATAATTAGTCATTATATCACTGCTGTAATTAGATCTGATACATAGTTTTAAGATCACGTTAGTGCACAGTTCAGAGTGCATTTTTCTGTATATCAATTTTGTTGCAATATACGAGGATCATTAAATAAGTTTCCAGCCTTTTTTCGTATGGGTACTTTTATTTATAGTACACACATGAAACTATATAATCCCCTACGAAGTAATCTCCCCCGGCTGCAATGCACTTGTTGTACCGTGACAACAACTTCTGGAAGGCCCCATGGAAGTCCTTTTGTGTGAGCGTGTCATTGACCTTCGTCACAGCCTCTTTCATCTCCTCAGTTGTCTCATAACGACAACCTCTGAGCTTTGGGAATAACCAAAAGTCACAAGGATCAAGGTCTGGACTATAGGGATGGTGAAGAACTGTCTTGATGCACATCTTGGTAAAATAGTCTGTGACAAGGATGGAGTTGTGGACTGGTGCATTGTTCTGCTGGAAATGCCACTGACCCGATTTGAAAAGTGCTGGTCTCTTCCGACGGAATCTCTTCCTGAATTCCCTTAAAATCTCAACATAGTAACCCTAACCCAAATCCTTTGGCCTATCAACTATTCCCTATTCCCTACTCTTCCCACACCTCCCATCATCCCCCACAGACTCCGTGCCTTCCCTGAATCTCTTATGCCACTCAAAAACTGATGCTCGAATCATGCAAGATGCTCAAAAAAGAGTCTGAAGCATCCCATACGTTTCTGTGGCATTTTTTCCAAGTTTAAAACAGAATTTTATTACATATCGTTCTTCTAAAGTGTCAGATTGCATTTTCGATAATCACCTGCTGTGACAATCAGGCTTTAGTAGGGTGTATTCCAATTCCTGCTGTAGCTGTTCATTTTAACCTGAAATCATAAAAATATGTCAGTCATCTCATGTCTACGACAATTTTCAATGCCTGTAAAAAAAAGTCTGGAAACTTATAGAATGCGCCACGTAGGTTGCGTATGTAAATCGTATTTTCATAGCAGTAATTTTTTTTTACTTCTCCACCAGATAATATATAAGGTGATGGAAAACGAACTCCCTATTTTTAAAATTTTATTTTTTTCTTGAAGATAATTTTTTTAATGAATATGAAATGAAATAAAATAGGTTATCACTTTTTAATCCTTTTGTAGAATATTTGACACGTATATAATTGGGAACAAATAAGTTACCTATTTTGAGAGTTTTTACACCTTTTTTTTCTGATCCAAGTATCAGTGGGCAACGAAAAATGTTTTGATAATGGGGCCCGTACCTGCTCCATAAGTAAAAGCTTTCCTTAATGTTACCCGTGGAAATAGTAATGACAATAGGCATCAAATACCTGAAAAGAATTGTACTCATCATTATAAGCAGTGTGTTACCGTCCCAAATGTTACCTAAGTCAGAAAAATAAGGTCTTAAAAAGTTCAGTTTCGGATTATCTTGAGAGAGCTTTAAGACTAGACTAATTTCCATGGCCAAAGAACCAAAATATTTACTCTTTTGTTGCATAAATTCGTTATTTCTGAATAATCAATGAAGATACTACTCATTATATTAATGCATTAGTTTTGTCTTTCCATGTTATTTTGTGAGCGGCCAACGGAAAAGAAGAATTCGACGAGATTAGCAGATGACAAGGTCAATACTCTAGGGTATTTAAGAAATATCAAAGACAATAGGCATCATCTACTCGAAAAAAATTGCTAATTATCGCTATAACAAGCGTATTGGTATCAACACCCATGCATTATCTATCAAAATGGTAATGTTCATGAATTCTAATGACTTTCGCTGAGAAGGAGAAAAACAGAAAGGAAGTTTGCGCATAATTTTACTGTTGTTTACACTATAGGCAAAATAGTAGCTGCTCTTAGATATATGTGTAGCGGTTCATCTCTTGATATTTATATAGACATAAAGATAATTAATTTATATATATATATAATTTATATATATATATATATATATATATATATATATATAGAGAGAGAGAGAGAGAGGTGAACGTGTGTTTGTTATTGCTAGATGACTGTGGGTCCTGTTTATGCAGTTAAAGGTGTCTAAGATTTTACATTAATATTCAAAATTTACGTCCATCGCCCAGGGTGTTTCATTGAAACGGATTCGAATTCTATTTTTATTTTGATCTAGCTGTCATTGAAGTAAATATCCACATTTTGTCTCCAATCTGCAAGTATTTCGAAGCAATGAAAGATGTCGACTTTGAGCAATAAGTGTTTATATCTTAAAACAGAATTTGATGATTGGTATAATAGATGATGGTGCAACGTATAATGAATGTGCCATTGGATGCTGCACAGTATTAAGCACTTGAAAGTTCATGCCTGTTAATGTATTTGAAAACGTAAGGGACATTCAATTCCTAGACATACTGAAACAAATGAAATAAAATTAAATAATCATAACAATATGTGTTTGGATATACATGCTTTCCCATGTGCACACACGGTAATGAAATTCTATTTCGGCATAACTTCGGAACAACTTTGACCGTTTTTCTTCATTCAAGACGAGCGCATCTAGATTTCTTGGCTGATACTCTTTGAAATACGAAGTGCCTTCAATAAGTTTCCA
>OY757919.1:4963845-4981345 GCA_963585895.1 Sepioteuthis lessoniana | reverse complement strand
AGGGTCGAGGAGAAATGGAATCAGCGCATGGATTTCAAACTCTGAATGGGACAACTTATGTCTACAGAAACACTTTTGAAAAAGGCATGCGTCAATATTTCTTTTCTTTTCATTTCTTTTCTTTTTTCTCGACTCCAAAAAACATCAAGTCTTCAAAGCTAAGTTTTGCACGCTTTAAAGCAATTGCTTATTTCATATGCCAAGCTTAATTTGTATTGTTACATTTCAGTGTTTCCAATGTATTTCCCTTGACGAGACTTTTTCTATTTCGGCCTGTTCATTATCTTCCCACGTAATTTCAGGTTGGTACTCTCGTCTGAAAAAAAATGATTCAGCCTAAAATTGCATATTTCTTTTCCTTCCTTCTAAAAAAAATATACCATCTTCAACAATAATTTAGCCGTACTTAATTATTTTCATGAAGTATATTTGCGATAGTATGTGAAGTAATTAGTCACCAAAAATCCCAGAAAAATATTCCCTGAGGCGAGTACTCGTTGCAAAATGTGCAACGTGATGAACTCCGGCTTTGAAATAAAAGAGTTCGAATTTATGTAACGCTGCTACCCTCACTTTCGGACTAATACCCCTGGGGAAGAAATGAGTACCCTTATACCTAAGCAATGCATCAAATAGTACTGCGGCTGTTCTTCTACAAGAAATGAACCCCCATATACCTAAGCAATGGATTAAATAGAACTGCGGCTATTATTCTGCAAGAAATGAACACCCGTATACCTAAGCAATGGACTAAATAGTACAGCGTCTGTTCCTCTGCAAGAAATGAGCACCCTTATACCTAAGCAATGGATTAAATAGTATTACGGCTGTTCCTTTACAAGAAATGAGCACCCTTATTCCTAAGCAATGGATTAAATAGTACTGCGGCTGTTCTTCCACAAAAAATGGGCACCCGTATACCTAAGCAATGGATTAAATAGTTCTACCGCTGTTCTTCTGCAAGAAATGAGCACCCTTGTACCTAAGCAATGGATTAAAAAGTACTTCGGCTGTTCTTCTACAAAAAATGAACACCCTTATACCCAAGCAATGGATTAAATAGTATTGCAGCTGTTCTTCTGCAAGAAGTGAACACCCATATACCTAAGCAATGGATTGAATAGTATTACGGCTGTTCTTCTGCAAGAAATGAACACCCATATACCTAAGCAATGGCTTACATAGTACTGCGGTGGTTCTTCTGCAAGAAATGAACACCCTTATACCTAAGCAATGGATTAAATAGTATTACGGCTGTTCCTTTACAAGAAATGAGCACCCTTATACCTAAGCAATGGATTAAATAGTACTGCGGCTGTTCTTCTGCAAGAAATAAACACCCGTATACCTAAGCAAAGGATTAAATAGTACTGCCGTTGTTCTTCTGCAAGAAATGAGCACCCTTATACCTAAGCAATGGATTAAATAGTGCTTCGTCTGTTCTTCTGCAAGAAAGGAACACCCTTATACCTAAGCAATGGATTAAATAGTACTGCGGTTGTTCTTCTACAAGAAATGAACACCCTCATACCTAAGCCATTGATTAAATAGTACTGCGGCCGTTCTTCTGCAAGATTTGAACACCCTTTTACCTAAGCAATGGATTAAATAGTATTGCGTCTGTTCCTCTGCAAGAAATGAGCACCCTTATGCCTAAACAATGGATTAAATAGTATTACGGCTGTTCCTTTACAAGAAATGAGCACCCTTATTCCTAAGCAATGGATTAAATAGTACTGCGGCTGTTCTTCTACAAAAAATTTGCACCCGTATACCTAAGCAATGGATTAAATAGTACTACCGCTGTTCTTCTGCAAGAAATGAGCACCCTTGTACCTAAGCAATGGATTAAAAAGTACTTCGGCTGTTCTTCTACAAAAAATGAACACCCTTATACCCAAGCAATGGATTAAATAGTATTGCAGCTGTTCTTCTGCAAGAAGTGAACACCCATATACCTAAGCCACGGATTAAATAGTACTACAGCTGTTCTTCTGCAAGAAATGAACACCCGTATACCTAAGCAAGGGATTAAATAGTATTACGGCTTTTCCTCTACAAGAAATAAGCACCCTTATACCTTAGCAATGGATTAAATAGTTCTGCGGCTGTTCTTCTGCAAGATTTGAACACCCTTATACCTAAGCAATGGATTAAATAGTATTACGGCTGTTCTTCTACAAGAAATGAACACCCTCATACCTAAGCAATGGATTAAATAGTGCTGCGGCTGTAATTCTACGAAAAAATGAACACCCTTATGTCTAAGCAATGGATTAAATCGTGCTAGGGCTGTTCTTCTGCAAGAAATGAACACCCTCATACCTAAGCAATGGATTAAATAGTACTGCGGCTGTTCTTCTACAAAAATGAACACCCTTATACCTAAGCAATGGATTAAATAGTATTACGGATGTTCTTCTACAAAAATGAACACCCTTACACCGAAGGAATGGATTAAATAGTTCTGCGGCTGTTCTTCTACAAGAAATGAACACCCTCATATCAAAGCAATGGATTAAATAGTACTGCGGCTGTTCTTTTGCAAGAAATGAACACCCATACTCATTTAGAAGTCTGTTTTACGTATAGTTAAACTTTTGATGGTCGTGAAATAATTAATCTTTAAAGTTAACTTTGAAGACAAAATTTCTCGTTCTTCCCATTATTACAACCTAATAATGTCAACGTAAATCATATATATATATATATATATATATATATATATATATATAAGTAAAAGTAAAGTTGGTGACCGTAGTCAAAGGTGACTCTAAGACTCCATTTTTGATAACTAATACACCAAGGTTTAGTGGAAAATGTTGCATCACATAATAAAAGTTGTTGATGATCGTAGTCGAGGGAGACCATTTGGCTCCCTTTTCAATAGCTACTACACCGAGTTGTAGTTAAGCGCACGATTCCTTTTCCTCGATTGCTCCACTTTACCCTTGATCCTTAACTTATAATGCTGAGTATTAAGCGAGGAGGTATCAAGTATCATTTTTAAAGTCTTTGTTATAACATGACCTAGGATTGAACCCAGGTCTCGCGGACCATTGGCAAACACTCTACCCACTAGGCTATCTGTTCATCTTTTTTTTTTTGGCTACATATTGCGATGCTGTTTGATTACTCCATAGTCTGTCTTTTAGACATAGGTACCTAGTGGCAGCAAGGGTTAGCTCCTATGTAAACCTTTTTTTTTTAATTGATCATGCTTCTCTGTTTACAACTGGCATTCTTCTTAGCATATCACATTGACTGCACTTTTAGTAACCAAGAAATTGATGCTATATCCCCGTTAAAGTCTTGAGGGCTCTATTTTATTTGTCACCATCTTGAATAGACTCAAAAGAAATATTTTGCCGATATTAAAATTTTTTTTTTCAATTAGCCGATTCCAAATAATGCATTAGGAGAAAAAAATTTTTAAAATGTAATTTGCTTCTTTCAAGTAAATTCCCTTTTATCTACCCAATGACCAACGTAGTTGATAGTAATAATATGTTGTAATGAAATTTTACTATGTTTGTGATTTTTTTGTGAAAATTTAGGTTGAGTATTATTGAGATAGTAAGTAACTGTCTAATTGGTTTACTGGGAAGAGTGTTTGCCGAATGGTCCAGGGACCTGGGTTTAATCCCAGGTCGCGTCATACCAAAGACCTTAAAAATTGTACTTGATACCTCCTTGCTTAACACTCCGCAATATGTTACGTATCAAGGGTAAAGTGGAGCAAACCAGGGAAAGGGAATAGCGCCCTCCCCTTCACTTCAGTGTAGTAGCTATTGAAAAGTGAGCCAGCTGGTCACCCTCGACTGCTGTCGCCAACAACTTTTATTTTGTGATGCAACATTTTCCACTACGTAAGCCAATGAGTCTTTGATGTATATGTCAAATAAATAACATCGGTTCTCTTGATTCAGACATGTACTTTTCAAATTGTTTTTAATTCATTTTTATGGTAACTATCAATTCTTGTTCAGAGTATCTAATAAGCATGTTATGATAGAGGTTTTCAGTTGGTATATGTCGAATAATTCCCCTTGACTACATCTCTCGAAGTCAATAGGATTTAATTGGCTGCGTTTCTCTACTCTTCAGTTACAAGCTAAATCTTCTCATCTAAGAATGACCCTAAGCTTGACCTGCCGTCGGAAGTCTAACATGGATTGATTTTACAAGGCTAGAGGGCACCAACTTCACAAGAAAATTCCTGGAACGGGATTCATGTTTATCTCACATAGATGGAGGGCGCAAACTGTACCAGTCGATTTTTGAAATATGTCGGCTGATTCTGTTACCGGAAACGTTATAAAATTTAAAGAGATCCCAATTATTTAATTCTAATCTTATAAAATCTGCTTTCTCTCAATGGATCTGTGATTTCAGTGTCAATTATTCGTATTCTGTTTTTGAAGAAAATTAATTGCTTCTTTATCCTTGCTCTCTTAAGCAATACTCATCCGTATGGAAAGCTAGCTTTAGGGAATGTTGAAATAAATCGGATGTTAGATTTAAAAGCACAGTTGATGATTAGTGGAAAATTAATGATAAGTTTGGCCTGTGTAGCGACTTAAAGACTCTTAGATAATATGATTTCCGCCATTTTGGTTAGAATCCATTTCCCTCTGGAGCCATTTTCCTATGCACAATCTGATATGTAATATACGTAAGAGTTAGAGCACAATAATATTTGCTCGCGTTTTGCTGGAGACACTGAATTATGAAACATCCCACACAGAAGCACTCAAGTTTGTTTACGTAATAATAAACAATGACTTCGAAAAATATACCGCGAGCAATTTGAAGTTTACAATCACAGTAATTTTACAGATTCATTACGTTACTTTTTCAGTTTTGTTTTGTATTTTCTTTGGTTTAGTCCATTGCAAATATGCATGTCTCTTAAAATAGCTGACATTTCTGAGAAGTCACTCAGTGAAATAAATTGTCAGTAAAATTTACGTAATTTCCACACTTATTGGGTGATTCAATGCCAAATTCAATCATTTTTGACAAGAATTATATAATAATAATTTCTAAACAATTTGTTAAATTAATTATTTTGTTTAATGGCATAGGAATATTCATGGGTTATTTAAAGCCAAAAGCAGGGGATAAGAGGAAAGAGTTTTTGTTCAAAAGTATTTATTATAGCGTACTGGGGTTCGAACACCTTTACTCTGATGTCACTGGCTTGAATATTAACTATTTGTACGACGGCCACCTGCCTCCCATCACGAAAACTATCCAAGTTAGACGAACCAGACATGCAGGATACTGCTTGAGAAGCAGGGACGAGCTCATAAGTGATGTACTTCTATGGACCCCCACATATGGCCAGGAAAAAGTTGGATACGGGATGTAGCCCTGAGGACCTGCCAGAGGCGATGAACGATAGGGTGAAGTGGCGAGAGAGGGTCAGGAATATCCGTGCTGGCGGCACGTCATGATGATGATGATGATGATGATGAAAGCTTTAAGTAGATTTTCTTAACATAAAAAATGCACCCAGTTAAATATTCAAACGATAACAATCGAACACAAATACTTTTCAACAACGCCAAATCTCTATGCAAAACCCGACACGTTCATAACCAAAGAAAGGACTACTATCAATGGAGTGACAAGAACAGTTTATAATTGATGACTACGACATGCTATTAACTTAATTCCAATCTTCTGTAAAAAAATTTAGTCACGCGATTGAAATGACTTCAATTGGGCAAATTCCTAGACCATTTCTTTGTCTCTGATATAAAACAACTCTTTAAATAAATCATCATCATCATCATTAATCCCTTGAATCTCAGTTGCAATTCCTTCGGCACACACACACACACTCTCTCTCTCTCTCTCACACACACACACACACACACACACACTCGCACACACACACCATTCTTCCATATCGGGCGTCTAGACAGCATTAACTCACCGTACCGAGCTGACGGATCTAAACTGTTGCTGGTTAGGAAACACTGCCGTGTCTATTTTTGAGGAGTACACAGGAAAATATGCTTATGGGTTTGTCCTTTCTCCTCCAACTGTTTCTAGCATTACTTTGAATGGTTTGTGAGATATGATGTTTTGCTGCAGCTTTGTTGGCTACTGCTTCCTGGGTGTGTTCAAAACAGCACGCAACATCCTTGCATAGTTTCCATCGAGCGTTCCGTTAAAATTAAAAAGTGCAGCAATACAATTGGTCTGACTGGACTACAGTTTGGGAGAATTCTTGATTGATTTTATTAGAAAGATTCGATTTCCACGTGGTCGATAGCCTATCAATAACAGTCCATGCTTTACCAATGCTTATGTTGACATCTTTCAGTAGATGATTATTGCAGCCGAGGTCGGTTTGTTGATTTTAGAAGCTTGCTGTTTAGTTAGAAGGACACCATCTTGATTAAAATGTATTAACCCTGTTTTGTCTGAATCGACGTACAGCAGAATGCTTCTGGATTTTAGCTTTGCAGCAGAGATTTGGCTTTAATAAGTCTATTTGCATGAAGCGCTAAATCCTATCTAAAAAAGTTTTAAAATATGGACAACTTTTTTTTAATCTTTCAGTTCTTCTGTCAGATATAATTGTTAAAAGGTAGACCGCATTAAAAAGAGAAACTTGATATAATTTATTTATGCAATTTTTCTGGACACTGATGAATGTAGAACAGTTGTTCTTTTTAGAAAAGTGACACTAAATCGAGATTAATGTCTAAAAATGTGCATTTGTTTTCTATTCAGTTCCTTTGGATTTCCGGAGCAAAGTAGATTGCAGATGACCTGAGGAATAGGCAGTAAAAAGTCTGATTTTCAAAAAGTCGGAAACATCTAAAACCGTTTTGATTCCGATTACGCTCTGACGAGCGAATTATAGCAATCTGTTATCCAAAAGTGTTAAAGTCTTCCTCACATTGTATTTTATTCAAAATCTTTCTCAACTTATATATATATATATGTGTGTGTGTGTGTGTGTGTGTGTGTGTACGAATATGAAAAAAAGTAGGTATTCAGAGGATAATTTTATTCATAGTTGATTTGTTTGCCAAATTTAAATGTTTCAGTTTTTACATTAAACCACAAAAAAAAAAAAAAGATTATATGTAATGTTGCATCTTCTGAATTATACTTAATCGATTTTTTTTTCTTTTTTGAATGAAGCTAAAAAATGAGTTAGTTTCACGTTTTATTTCCGTTATTGGCAATATGTTTCTAAACTATGTTTAAAATTATTTTTAAAATCCCTACTTTTTTGAGCTTGCATGTATATATACGCACGGGTACACACGCGTGTGTGTGTGTGTGTATGTATGTGTGAATCGGTGTGCATGTGTGTGTGTGTATGTATGTTCACATAAGTGAAAAAATGACATGAAATAATTTATTTGAAATAAATTCTGGTATCTTATAAAAATATAGTTTAACATGTATTTATCAATCTTTCCCAATGTGATATACGCAAACATTTTACAGGGTAAGCAGCCGCTGCACGGGCCCAATACACACACACACACACACACACACACACACATATATATATATATATATGTATATATATATATATAAAGGTGTGTGTAACGCCGATACAATCAATAAATATGTGCCTTAAATCAGCAGAATACATCTTTTTTTGATTTCTGAAAAAGAATCTGATAAGATTTATATTTTGGAATATGTTGCTATTTTGTTCTTTGTATATGCTTTTCATTGAAAAAATTAGGATTGCTCAGGATGATAGGGTTCACAGCGTGAGTGTTTAAAAAGATAGATACTTCGATAGTTATCGTGTTCTCTGTAAATGAGACCATGTTCTCATCTAGATAGCGTAAAAGAACAGCTAAATAAATCGAATAAAATCCCCGAAAGTTAACCTACGAATGATAAGCGAATCAGTGGGCGTGCGCTCGTTTATACAGAAGCAAACACACACACACACACACACACACACATATATATATATATATATATACACCTGTCTGTGTGTGTGTTTATATAAGTAAAAGTTAGCGACCGTAGTCGAGGGCGACACGAAGGTTCCCTTTTCAATAGCTACTACACTGAGGTGTAGGGGAGGGCGCTACTCCTTTCCCTGGATTGCTCCACTTTACCCTTGATACGTACCTTGTAATGCTGAGTATTAAGCAAGTAGGTATCAAGTACCATTTTTAAAGACTTTCGGATGACCTGACCTTGGATTGAACCCCGGTCTCCCAGATCATTGGCGAACACTCTACGAACTAGGCCAATGAGCCGGTCTTACTAGGCCAAACAAACAATTTCCTATCAGATTATTTCATCTGACATTACAGTTAAAATCTATGTAAACTTTCACTGTTGGGGACTGAATATATCTGTTTGTGTTCCGGTGTATTTTTAAGTATATATATATATGTATATATATATTGTCATCCACAGACTGACTGTTTCGTTCTATCAGAACTCTTCAGTGTGGCTAGACACGCAGGACACTGGAAGCCGGGATCGAAACCCGTCCAACTTTACGTTAGCCTAAGTTTCAGACCTCTCGGTCACCAATCGCGTTTGCCAGAGTATAATGACTTCAAATATGACTAGTTGAGAAAGTTTTATTTATAATTAGGAAAGTGAATTATCTATCTGGCCCATTGTTGCTTCTCTCAGAATAGTTTATTCTCTTTACAGTTGTCAACCTTCTTTTTACTGCTCTTTTCTTGCTCGCTGTCTCTCTCGTCACTGTCTTGTTTGTCGTCTTTTCGTCATGTCACCTTTTGTTGGGACCACACACTGATTCATTGGGATGAATAACAACCATATTTTTCTTTTGCTTATAACTTTATTCCTTCAAAGACTTTTCCCTATATATATATACATTATTTGGTTTGTGATTCTTGGGAACCAGAAATGAAGTTGTTGTCACCCGATTTTGAATTCTTCCTATAAAAGCTAAGCCTCCAAATGACCTTAAGCTGTCAAGTGAAATCTCTTCTAAGTTTCTACGCTACCTACCAAACAAAAGATTTAGTTAACCTATTCGTCAACATGTCATGTGCATTAGATATTCATAAGATCAGATCAATATAGAGGTCTTTCCAGTAGGCAGTATATCCCCGTGGTCGAAAAGAGACCTAGACTGGGTTTAAAGCCCGACATTTGATTAGCCCCGAAAAAGGGAACTGATTTAAGTTTAACACTGTCACATGGTATACTTGATTCAAGAGGGTTCACCACAATAAACTGACCATGGGTTATCTTTCAGGACCGTGGATTTTTAGATACATACGTACTCGGTAATTTCAGAAAAAATCAATATGCTTCAGAATATCCTATCCGAAACAACTCAAAATGAAAAAAAAAGATATTAGTGTATATTGTAGTTTTTGTAATAAACAAATATAAAAAGAATTACGGAGTATCCACACATTTTCTGAAAAGGTTACCCGTTGTTCTTTCGTGTAAAGTGAAAATAAGGATATTTATGACAATTGTCGAATTGCTGTCATTTGCCAAAAATTATTTTGCAAAAGTTTTACGAGTATGAATCAATGGTTTTGCGATATTTGGGTAAAATATCTTGCTTCAATCTTTGCGTTTAAGCTAAAGCAACTTAGCATTCAAAATGATGGTCAATGTGTTGCATTGTGTAAAGACATTTCTTGGACAGTTCTTTTATTCCACACTGATACCAGTTCTTTTTCTTCAACTTGAAGAACCCTTGACAGAAACTTCAGCTTATTCTTGGATTTGAAGTTTAGGTCTTGTTTGGTTTTATATCATATCAATCATTGTAGCTTATTTAATGCCAAATTCTCTTCATACACATAATTTTCATATATATGATTTGTTTTGGTTTGTTTCTACTGCCTATCAACCGTTGTAGCTTATTTAATGCCAAATCCTCTTTATACATTTATTTCTACTATATATGATTTCGAAAAATATTTGTTAATAATATTTCCAAACAAGCCTGGACGCATTACTTTTGCACAAAGGCAAATGGTTTCAATTATTGCTATGTAACAATAACAATTTGTCATTTGTTTGAACACATTTAATTTGATATATATGATATTTAAGCGATTAGTTTTTCAGTAATTTCATTTTTAAATTACTTAGCACTAATTTGTTTACCACTAACACGGCTATTGTTTTTACACAGTGAAATTGTTTCAATTATTGCTATCAAACACTCATGAATCAATTCAACATTACTCAGTATTTTTGTCTTAGTCAATCTTTATCAAGATAGACGAAGATATAAACATCGATATAAATCGTAATGATTAAAAAATTTCTAAAACTGGAGAATTTGGGTGATCTCCAGATACGATTTTCATCTTATCTGCTTGACTCAAAAGGATTTTTGTATTTCATCGCAAACTCGATATCATTCCTGCAATTGACAAGAAATGGCGTGATGTATTCTTTCTAGATATCAGACGTCATACAGTTCAATATCTCATAACTTGTTTCAAGTGAATATCTGATAAATCTTCACACGATAAATTAGACTAATGATCGTAGGTACTAGGTACGATCAAGCCATCGACAATCTAATAGCGGCCTCTCACACACACACATACACACCCATATATATATATATATATGTGTGTGTGTGTGTGTGTGTGTGTAATCAAAAGCTTGTTTGCTTATTTCTATGGAGAAATGCAAATTGTTAGATATTTTTATAACTTTTATAACTAAACTTCAGACCATTATCTCAGACGAAGGATTTTTACAGTTGAAAAGTGATTTATTCATCGAAATATTATTCTGTAAGCATTTCAAAAGTTCAAATGAAAATATGAAGAACACAAGAAATGGAGGACGGTAAGGGTTGCCAGAGTAAATGTAATATATATATATATATATATATATATATATATATATATATATATATATATATATATTTAAGAAAACAAAAACCGGTTACATTAGGATTATAAATTTATTTCCATCTTGTTATGGGTATTTATATGAATCAAGAACAACAAAGGTAACAGGACTTCTTCAGATCTCATGGATAAAATGTTATAATCCTAATGTGATCGGTTTTTGTTTTTTTAAGATAATTATTGCTCTGTGATGTCAGTTACATTTAGCTCTTTACTAGGAAAATTTGAATGTTTATAGTTGAAGGATTTTTTTTATCCTGACGGAATTATTCCCGACTCCGGTTTAACTGGACCAAATAATACGCACACACACACACACACACACACACACCAAACGGCGAATACGAAAATTTCGTCAATACACACCTCGAGGCAGCAGCAAAATACATTCCAACAAAAATTAAAACTAAATATAGAGTCCCATGGGAAACTTTAGCGGTGAGAGAAAAACGTGCACTAGTGAAAACAGCCTCCAAAAACTATCGAAAAAACCCAACAAACACAAATGCCTTAAAACTAAAAACGGCACAATATCAATTAGCAGGCATATATATAAAGGAACAGACAGAATACATTCAAAATCAGATAGATAAGATTAGAGACTCGGTGGAAGATAGACAATCTAGAATAGCCTGGCAAACAATAAACGAAGTGAGCAGAAGAAAGAACACAGCCAAAGCAAAACTTAAAGCAGCAAACCAACAAGAAAGAATAAAACTGTGGAAACAGCACTTCGAAAACTTACTTGGAAACCCACCAAAAATAACGCATGAACCAATCACCAGAATAATTAGCAAACAATTAGACATTAAACTAGGACCGTTCACACAAGAAGAACTCAACTCGGTTCTCAGAAAAATTAAAAATAGGAAAGCTGCAGGGCTGGACGAAATTCCCCCGGAAGTATGGAAGACCAGACAATTCGACGACATACTGCTCCGCTACTGCAACGCAGTATACAATCAAAATCCGATAGATACATGGATGAAGGGATGCATACTCCCCTTCCCTAAAAAGGGGGACCTCGGATTAGCCAAAAACTACCGAGGCATAACACTTACATCCATAGGTGCCAAAATCTACAATGCCCTACTACGAAACCGAATAGAACCCAAAATCGACAACATACTTAGAAAAAACCAAAATGGCTTCCGAAGAAATAGATCCACGACCTCACAAATATTAACCATCCGCAGAATCCTTGAAGGTGTACGGGCAAAGAACCTACAAGCGACATTAATATTTGTCGACTTTACCAAGGCTTTCGATTCCATTCACAGAGGAAAGATGGAACAAATCCTACTAGCGTACGGCATACCTAAAGAAACCGTAGCGGCAATAACGATTCTCTATAGAAACACTAAAGTAAAAGTACGATCACCGGATGGAGACACAGAATACTTTGACATTGTAGCAGGAGTACTACAAGGGGACACGCTGGCCCCGTACCTCTTTATCATTTGTCTAGACTACGTACTTAGAACATCGATTGACAAAATCAAAGAGAATGGCTTCGAACTGACGAAGAAAAGAAGCAGAAGATACCCCGCAACAACAAATACCGATGCCGACCACGCCGATGACATACCGATACTGGCAAATACACCTGACCAAGCCGAAACACTTCTGCATAGTTTGGAACGAGCAGCAGCAATCATAGGCCTCTATGTTAATGCACACAAAACGGAATATATGTGCTATAACCAAACGGGGCACATCTCCACTCTAGAAGGAACCCCACTTAAACTAGTAGACAAATTCACGTACCTAGGAAGCAGCGTCGAATCAAACGAAAAGGACATTGAAACGAGGTTAACGAAAGCATGGTCAGCTATCAATAGGCTATCGATTATATGGAAATCAGACCTAACCGATAAAATGAAACGCAGTTTCTTCCAGGCAGCGGTCACATCGATACTGCTATATGGATGCACTACATGGACGCTAACAAAACGACTGGAGAAGAAGCTAGATGGCAATTACACAAGAATGCTGCGTGCAATCCTGAACAAGTCCTGGCAGCAACACCCCACAAGACACCAACTGTACGGCCACCTGCCCCCTATCACGAAAACTATTCAAGTTAGACGAACCAGACATGCAGGACACTGCTGGAGAAGCAGAGATGAACTCATAAGAGATGTACTCTTATGGATCCCCACACATGGCCGCGCAAAAGCAGGACGACCAGCTCGAACGTACATTCAGCATCTATGTGAGGATACAGGATGTTGTCCTGAAGACCTACCTAGGGCGATGAACGATAGAGAGGAGTGGCGAGAGAGGGTCAGGGATATCCGTGCTACCAGCGCGATGATGATGATGATGATGATGATGATGATGATGATGATATATATATATATATATGAGTGATTTCTGATTTGAATTAAAATATATCAACTTTAATATAGCGATCGGTTAAGATAGAATTCATATTGTCTGCCGTTTTGCAAACGTTCTCTTCCATATAAACGAGGAAAGCTGCGAAATAAAATCATTAAAAAATATTACACTTATACTCCCGATAATGAGTAAGTCGATATTTTGCCGAAAAAATTCATACTTTAGTCGACTTATTGGGTTTTAGGATGGGGTACGGTTGCAAACTCCGCGAAAAACATGGCTCTTCTGTGTCGTGAAATATTTAGACTGAAGAAACAAACCACCAATATACAATCATATAATCATCATCAGCATGATCTTTATCATCAAGCGCTGATTTCACTGACTCTCTCTCTCTCTCTCTCTCTCTCTCTCTCTCTATCCGTATCCTATTATCCGTCGCTCCGAGCATGTCTCTAAAACTACATCTTTTAACCGCACAGATCTGATGTTAATTCTTGCTGGTTGACCAATATAGTCTAGTCCATGTGTAGATGTCCACAGAAGAACCTCCCTTATAAGTTTGTTGTTGCTTTCCTAGGAGAACCACCCATGTTTTGTTCGTCTTACTCTGATTGTTTTTGAAATAAGAAGTAAGTGGCCATAAAGCAATTGTTCTGTGTCGTGTTGCTTCCAGGAAATGTTCAAAAGAACATGCAGCATACTTTTGTAGTTCCCATTCAGCTAATTCTCCATGAGGTTCTTCAGTGTTCAAGTGGTGGGTCGATAAAGTGAATGTCACAATCACAGCTTGGAAGATTTCCCGTTTTTTTTTCTATCGGAGACATCAGATTTGCATATGATGGACACCCTGTCAATACCAATCAACCCCTTTGTAAGGCAATATCCCTTTTAGTTGATGAGATATTGCTGTCGAGGTATGTGAACAGGTCTACTAATTCTAGAGGTCTGCAACTGAAAATGGAGATGACTTATTTTTGCGTTAACACACTAAAAGTTATTTACGTTTACGTTTATGCCAAATGTTTCCTCTAATTTGCTCTATGTTACCAAGTAGGGCAGGTGTATTTGTGAGATCAATTATGTTGTTTGCGTTTGTCATAACTTCTGCAGGATATCGTCTAATTTTTGCATTTTAGTGTAAAGTTTTTCTTTTATGAAAACTATCGACATTTAATGTACGCAGTCTTGGCAGATTATAAACTAATATGGTGTTAATGTGGCTTTTTGCAAGACTCTACCCACAATCTCAAAAATGTCGTCGTCTTAATCAGGTGAATGTACCATTGTTTTCGTAATTTTGTAAAGCATAATTATAGCTGTAACTGTTTTTTGGGGGGGTGGGGGGCGTATGCTTATAATATTTGCTCCATCTTCTATGGATGGAATTAAATGCGTTAGAGAAATCTACGAACACTTGTGTTGCCTTAAGAGTTTTACTACACGTACCCTTTCGTTAATTCGGCGGGTAGTCAAAATCTGTGTTGTTGTGCATCGAGTTTTCTGAAAACTGTTCTGATTTTTCTGAAGAAATATCTTGATTTCAGATTTTTTACGGTCGCGAAAAAGAGGCATATAAACCTTAGCATCGATTACAGTAAGAGTTGTAGTTTTTTTTTAGAAATCATGTAATCCTTCTTTAATCTTATTATTGGTACTTTTTAATGGCGACTTTCTCAGGGTTATTGCCCAAGCAGTTAAATTTGGTGTACCAAAAAGGAAAAAAAATATCGAAAGATTTATACTTGTATTCGTTATATGTCCGCCCTGTTGGACAGTTGCTGTGGAATACACCGACTCAATCTCTATTACCCCACCCTGAATGAGTGGCATGGCCATGAGGCTTTATTTCCTGGCCTTTAGGAAATGTGGATTAACCCTTCCTTGCCATTATACCTTGATCTACCCTGACTCGGATCTGTCGAGCCTGTCAAGGTTCCATCTGAGGATCAGAGAGAATTGTTCACTCATCTCCTTAGGATTATTATAATTAGTTTTTTGAAACTATAATACTGTGTGCAGTATATATATATATATATATATATATATATATATGTATGTATATTTACAATGGAATTCTTAATAAAGTAATCACTAATTTTAAATAGCAATACTTGAAGCCACTTATCTGTGAGCAAACAATAGTATTATTTGTGCTTGGCAGGAATTTCTGTAACGACTGTTTTCAAACAAATTAGCTGCAACAACTCATTTAAAGATAAGTAGAAGTAAAGTTGGCGACCAAAGTCGAGGGTGACCCGAAGGCTCCCTTTTCCATAGTTACTCCACCGAGGTGTAGGGGAGGGTCCAACTTCTTGCCCTGCATTCCTGGAATTTATCATTGATCCCTACTTTATAATGCTGAGTGTAAAGCAAGGCGGCATCAAGTCCCATTTGAACCCAGGTCTCCCGGGCTATTAGTTAGCTAAAATTATTTGCTTTATATATATATATATATATATATATATATATATATATGCGTGTGTGTGTGTAAGCAAATAATTTTAGGTATCTTTATTTCATACGAGTCGTTAAATCTAATTTGCATAATATAATATACATATGACTGGATTTAATTTCAAATTACCAACAAAGGCTGATTAGACACCTAAGAGGTGTAACCAAAAATTATTTCATGCGGAGCTTGACCTTTTGAGTCAGCAGCAATATGAGTTTGGCTCAGGAAATAAAACGAATAGATATGTTCCTTATTTCACTGTGAAGCCATCTTCTTTTTCTTTAAGTGGATGATCACTCAAAGATTATAAAATTTTATGTGTTTTAAAAACAAAGACGTCATTAAATCTAGTTATTAACAACGGTTTTTATCTCCTTTTTACTTTTTGTTGCAACTTTCAGGAATAATTCTTAGATTTATTTGTATATCTTGCATAAAATGTTGTATTTATGCAAAAGACTATTCATACATTATGAATTAAAAAGGTAGATTTATATATTTCTTTTTAATCCGATCCCTGAAAACCCTTCACAATTTTATTGGGTGCGGGCACATGTGCATGATTCAATGTAAAATCTTTCATCTTTCTTAATTTAAAAAAAAATCTCATTGTATTAAATTTTTAACTAATGTTCCATTCATTTTATTTTTCTTTATTTTTGGAAGGTGATTTTGCAAATCTCAGATGGCAATTCTACTTAATGAAAATTAAGAGTTATCCTTTATCAGTATTGGAACTCCATCACTTATCTAGAGGAACATGTTTTCTATAATAGCGACTCTCTCAATTGGCACAGAAACTTTTACCATCAAACAATGCAGAAATAAATTCCGATCGCTTTTCTGAAATCTGGTATGATTATTAACACCAACTACAAACTTCTTATTTGAAACGTTGTAATTTTCATTAATTCGTGATGGAAGCTTAAAATCATCATCCTATCGCACCTGACACTTTCTCGCCACCCTTCTCTATCGTCCATTGCTTCCGGCAGGTCTTCAGGGCTACACGTATCGCCACAGAGCTGCTATATGTAGGTTCTAGCTGGTCTTCCTGCCTTTGCTCATCCATGTGAAGAGATCCACTGGAGTACATCACTTAAGATTTCGTCCCTACTTCTCCAGCAGTGTCCCGCATGTCTAGTTCGTCTAAATTTGATAGTTTTCCTGATGACTGGTAGGTGGCCGCACAGCTGCTGCTTTGTGGGATGCTGCCTGCAGGACTTGTTTAATATTGCTCACAGCATTCTTGTGTATTTTGTGTCAAGCTTGTTCTCCATACGTTTAGTTAGCGTCCAGGTAGTGCATCCATACAGCAGCATTGACACGACCGCTGCTTGGAAGAAACTGCATTTTATTTTATTAGTCAGGTCTGACTTCCATATGACTGATAGTTTATCGATAGCTGTCTATGCCTTTGCTAGTAGTGTGTTTATGTCTGTCTCGGTTGATGAGACACTGGTTCCTGAGTAGGTGAACTTGTCAACTAGTTTCAGAGAGCTACCGTTTAGTGTGGAGATAACACCTGTTTGATTAAATCACATATATTCTGTCTTGTGTGAATTGACATGGAGGTCTATGCCAGCAGCTGCCCGTTCCAGACTATGTAGCAGGGTTTCGGCTTGGGCGGTAGCATTTTCCAGAAGCGCTATGCGGTCAACCACCAAAAAACCATTTATAAATTTCTTTTACTTTTTTTTTGCAAATTAGCTAGTTGTCTAATATAATGGCCGAGTGATTTCGTTTTTATATATCTTTCGGCTTAGCACATGGGTGAGTAAGGTGCAAACTTGAGTACAGGTGTTAACGGGTGCGGGGGAGG
>OY757919.1:4932401-4963645 GCA_963585895.1 Sepioteuthis lessoniana | reverse complement strand
GGTTACTATGTTGAGGTTTTAAGGGAGTTCAGGAAGAGATTCCGTCGGAAGAGGCCAGCACTTTTAAAATCGGATCAGTGGCATTTCCATCAGGACAATACACCAGTCCACATCTCCATCCTTGTCACCGACTATTTGAGCAAGATGGGCATTAAGACAGTTCCTCATCCTCCCTATACTCAAAACCTTGCTCCCTGTGACTTTTGGTTATTTCCTAAGCTCAGAGGCTGTCGTTATGAGACAATTGAGGAGATGAAAGAGGCTGTGACGAAGGTCATTGAAACGCTCACACAAGAGGACTTCTTGAAGAAGTGTTGGAACGGTACAACTAGTGCATTGCAGCTGGAGGAGATCACTTCGAAGGGGACTAGAGTTTCATGTGTGTACCATCAATAAAGTGCCCATACGAAAATAGTCTGGACACTTATCGTATGCACCTCGTATATATATATATATATATATATATATATATATATATATATACGCTCACAAAACGCATAAAGAAAAAGTTAGATAGAAACTGAACAAAAAAGCTCCATGCTATATTGAACGAATCCTGGAAGCAACACCCAACAAAACCCTCGCTTTATAGCCTCTTACCTCCCATTTTAAAAATCAAGTAAAATGAAATGCCGTGCGGGACACTGCTGGGGAATCAAGGACGAACTTATAAATGACGTTTTTCTATGAGCCCCTCATGGCCGTGCTATTGTTGGCCGACCAGCAAGAACTTATCCACATCAGCTCTGCGTAGAAGAAGGATGTAGTTTGAAAAACCTGCTGTAAGCGATGGATGATAAGGACGGATGCAGAGAGAGAGAGAGAGGGAGAGAGAGAGAGAGAGAGAGAGAGAGATTAAGAAAATCTTTTCTAGTGGGGCAACGTGATCCTGGTGAGATACTCAGATAGATAGATACTTATTATTGCTTTTTTTCTATAATTGTCGTACATCATATCTTCATCAAACAATTATCTTTTTATTATCCTTTCTTACACACACCAATGTCATTCACTATATAAGACAATTTTTTTATCTTTTCTATTTTATGGATTGTTTGGAATTGTTGTATCGCAAATATTTTAAACTCACAAAATGTTTTCGGGGGGATATTTAAGAACATGCAAAATCAAAACGTGAATTTTGTCAAAAAACAGAAGCTGGTCATTAAATCTTTGACAGCTGAGAAATGCACACAATGAGAAATTACAGAATGTGTAATGTGTTCGGTGTTGATGCAAAGATAACAAATGTACGTTCGCCAATAAGAGTAAAAGAAAAATGTCCTGTGGAGTGGAAGAATAACAACCCACCGTTAGAGAAAAAATTTGGGGTGCAGCGTTTAGTAAAAAAGAACATGCTGACAATGTTCTAGAAATGAAAGGACTCTTCACTAATGATTTCCTTAAAAATGCAACTGCACATATTTCTTTCTATTACTAACTCCTTAGTTTTAATTCACGTAATCTATTGAATGTAGAACGTATATATATATATATATATATATATATATATATATTATATATATATATAATTCAGAAGAGACATCAAGTATTTAAATGTCTTGATAAAGTTTAAATGCAAAAAGCAAAAAAAGTGAAACATATAATGATGGCTAATAATTCAACTATAAAGAACATCCTCTAATGAAGACTTGCTATATTTCAAACGTGTACACTTTGACTCACACACACACACACACACACGCGCCGTATATATATATATATATATATATATATATATATATATATATATATATAAGAAAAAAACAGAGACCGGCTATTTTAGGATTATAAATTTATTTCCATGGAAAATTTAAATGTTAAGCTCCTAAATGATTTTCTTGTCCTGAAGGAATTACTCCCAACTCTGGTTTAAATGGACCGAATAATATATATATATATATATATATATATATATATATATATATATATATATATATATATAAAGGTGTGCGTGTGTGTATCAACGCGCGTATGGTTTAGATAGCAGATAGGCCTGGGCATTTTTGCTTTCATACGGCGACTATTTGAAGAGACGAATTAATACTTTATTCAAAACACGAGGGATGTAGATGTGTGAACCCTGATAACAAATCCAGCTATTTTATGGGTAGCAATAACTGCTGACTGAACTACAGTATGGCAAATGATTATTGTGGTCTCATGTATGAACATGTCGATCCCAACTGGAGAGGTTTAGTTTTGTTTCTTTATTGGCATATCACCTTTCTTGGATTACTAAATGCCAAAACTCTTGATGTAAAATCTAAAGCCCGGTGAATAATAAATGGTTCTTTAGCTTTCACGAGCATATTATCCTGATAGTGAACACAACAGCGGAAGTAGGGTTCGAAGTCGCTTACGTCACGGCAACTGCCTAACATTTTAACTATTACGCAAATGGGATTCCTTCAATGGAAGAACTCAGCAGTTCAAATTGGTAGAGTACACTCCTGAGAAGTATAGCTCATAGTAACTTGTTTTTACTTTTTGGTTTATTTTTGCGGGGTTATCACGGGAGTATAATCTCACTCAAAGAATGGCATTCATGTTGTACAAACGTTAGGCAAAAAATATAGATATAGCAACTATATATATATATCAACAAAAAAAAAAAAAAAGAAAATCTGCAAAAATGTCGTCTTTGCTGTCCCGACAGACCACAGAATAAAATTGAAAGAATGGGAAAAGAGAGATAAGTACTTCGACTTTGTTAGAGAATTGAAAAAACTATGGAACATGAAGGTGACAATTATACCAATTGTGATTGGTGCCTTTGGCACGGTAACTAAACGATTATTAAAAGACCTGGAAGATTTAAAGTTGGCGACCGAGTGGAGACCAACCAAACAACAGCGTTATTGAAAACGGCCAGAATACTGAGAAGAGTCCTGGAGACTTGAGGAGACTTGCTGTCACTCAGTCTTCAGTGAAAGACCATCAGCTCACGCTGATGTGAAAAACTCTTATGAGTAATAATAATAATAATAATTTAAGTATAACACAAACTATATCCGTATTGATTTGGAACGTAAGCGTAGTACATGACTGCTGGTATTTTCAGTAATATTGAAATGAGAACGATCTTCAGAAGGCATTCTCTTTGAGGACTGATCCAGCTGGGATTAGGGACTGGAGAGGAATAGAATACTGCTGTCACATTCTCTGTTTGAACAAGCAAAAGAATCATGTGTATTTATTTAAACAACCCTTCCACCATGAAACGATCGCGACAGAAAGTCAATTTTTAAACGGAACTTAACAGGCTTAAATTCAGAGTTTTCTTTCTCCTACATAGGTTGTCACTTCCTGGTTAAAGCGTTTATTCTACTTTACTATTTACCCATAGCTTGAAGGAATAGAGTTGGGTGCATACCTTTCCCAAGAATATTGTAAAATACAAACAATATCGACAAGGAATTGAAATCGGGTCCCCGTATTCATTTCCTACGTCGATAACCGTTAGGCTGTTAGATCCATTACGAGCAAAAATAATGTAAATTAAAAGAAGAATCAAGTGCGTGTCATTAAATATTCAATGGAAGCACGATCAATTTGATAATAAAAAGACATTTTATGAACAGTAAGAGTTTTAATCATCTTACAAATATCTTGTCCAGTGTATGACACTAAACTACATCCTGCCCAGTTAGCTGAGGCTGTAAGATGCACTGACTGCATCTCTGCAGAAGGGTAAGTCACCCTCCCCGACGAGTGTTCTGGATCTGACACAACAATCTGATGGTCAGGCTCCTGCAATTTTGGAGCTTTTGGGGTATGGAGAGTACTCCTTCATTGCCATCGCTCACAGGTCCACTCTGACTGGGAGTGGTAGGACATGATAGGGTGGTATTTATGGGTCCAAGAGCGCAGTCTGTCTTAATATTAAACTGTAGCTCAAAAGGTAATCTCCCCCTGGTGTAATGGTTAACGCGCTCAACAGCGGAATCGGAATGAGTCAAACTCTAGTCGTAGAAGTAGACAACTCCATTGACTTCAAATTAATACAGTTTTGGAAAGACGAGTTTCTAAATATATTTTTAGAATGTATGAATTTAACTGAACCGCAGCAGCTGATAGGATATTTTTTTAAATGGAGTTCAATGGTTTGAATTAAGAGTTTTCTTCCTCTTAGACTGGATTCCATACAAAGTTTTAAGAGCGCAGTCTGTCTTGATATTAAACTGTAGCTCAAAAGGTAATCTCCCCCTGGTGTAATGGTTAACGCGCTCAACAGCGGAATCGGAATGAGTCAAACTCTAGTCGTGCTATTACGTTCAACACTTTCGTGCAAATAACCTTGGAAAAGTATGAACCCCCTTATCATCCTCGCTACTTGTTAAATAGTATCACGACTGTTCTTCTTGAATGCTGGGTTTGGTATTAAATAACCTGAGAAAGTTGATATGCCTTAAAACAAACAAGCAAATGTAGCTCAAAGGACAATAGCTGGAATCATACCTTTCCCAGTGTGTGAAAGCTATATGAAAAGTCAAGCAGCTTTGTCCTGGTTATGAACTCTGTTCCGTGTGTCCATTTCTTAAGACGTCAACCATAACACCGCTGACGCCTTCAAAAATATATAGAGAAACGATATTATTTTATTGAAATAGAAAGCTGTTATAATCATCAGCACACTGAACAAATATAATGATTTTATTAATTATATATAAAGATAATTATCAAATGCCGAGGTAAAGGTAAATATATTTTATTACACACACACACACACACACACACATATATATATATATATATATATATATATACGAGGATCAATGAATAAGTTTCCAGACTTTTTCGTATGACCAATTTTATTGATAGTACACACATAAAACCCTAGTCCCCTTCGAAGTAATCTCCTTCGGCTACAAAGCACTTGTACCATTCCAACAACTTCTTCAAGGCCCCATGGAAGTCCTCTTGTGCAAGCGTGTCAATGACCTTCGTCACAGCCTCTTTCATATCCTCAATTGTCTCATAAAGACACCCTCTGACCTTAGGGAATAACCAAAGTCACAGGGAGTTGGGTCTCGACTATTGAGAGGTGAAGAACTGTCTTGATGCCCATCTTGATCAAATAGTCTGTGACAAGGATGGAGTTGTGGACAGGTGCACTGTCCTGGTCGAAATGCCACTGACCCGATTTGAGGTGTGCTGGCCTTTTCCGACGGAATCTCTTCCAAAACTCCCTTAAAACCTCAACATAGTAACCCTAACTTTGGCCAATCAATGGTGTATTGACTTCCTTACTTCTCCAACACCTCTCATCATCCCTCACAGACTCCCTGCCTTCCTTGAATCTCTTATGCCCCTCAATAACTGATAATCGATTCATGCAAGATGTTCCAAAAGCAGTCTGAAGCATTCCATACGTTTCTGTGGCATTTTTTTCAAAGATTAAAACAGAATTTTATTGCATATCGTTCTTCAAAAGTGTCAGATTGCATTTTTGAAATTCACCAGCTGTGACAATGGGGCTTTAATAGGGTGTATTTCAATTGCTGTTGTAACTGTTTATTTGAACCTGAAATCATAAAAATAGGTAAGTCATCTCATCAGATGGATAGCAATAAATACTGAATTTTCAAGAATCTACGACAATTTTAAATGCCAATCCAAAAAACGTCTGGAAACTTATCGACGGCACCAAGTATATATATATATATATATATATATATATATATATATATATATATATATATATGTGTGTGTGTGTGTGTGTGTGGGAAACATGTCAGTAGAAAAAATGTTGATGCCTGACAAATGGATTCTCATTTGAATGAAACTGGAATTTTAAATCAACTCTGAGAACATTCAACTTTTCAGGTGTTATTATACTTCCTAATGTTTTGTTTTTATTTGCTTTTTCCCTTTTTTTTTTTTTTTTACTTTGTTATCACTTTTTTCTGAAACATGTAAAACAGGGAGATCAATCTAAACCGTAATGTTTATTTTTCCCAAATAATCCAATTTTTAAAAATCTTAATAAATATTCGAGTGTTAAAATACAATGTTTTTCGAGTGGTTTAATTTGTTGTTGAGTGATTCGATATAAGTGTTTCGAGATGTAAAAGCATGTTTTTCTTTATTAATGGTATATTGTTGAAATTGATTTTGATTTTCTTTATTAGAGAGAATTTAACATATTTGCCCAGGTTATATAGCCAGTTAGAAAGGTTGTTCTACTGAAAAAGAGTTATTATATCTTAGAGATTTAATTTTGGTCCTCCATAATTTATTTTAAAATTGAAATTTTATTCTGATTCCCTTATTTATTGATTGAATGAATGCGTGCATTCTTATATATATATATATATATATATATATATATATATATATATATATATATAATAAATACGTATTTGATACATATATTTATTTCATATAATATAGACTGAGACCCTTGGGTTTCATGTAGTTTTTTTGCGAAACAAAAATCATCAGGCAATTATGAAAATACATTTATTTATTGTTAAAATTATTTATTATTATATAATAGCTATATCCTCGATATTGAGCACTCTCCATATTATATTGCACTTGGTTCGACACAAACCCACAAAGTGATTTAGTGACAACAAAACTGTTATAATATATATATATATATATATATATATATATATATATATATGAGAGAGAGAGGGGAGGGAGAAAAGAAAAGCCATGTGACTGAGGTAATCAATGAAACTTGAAATCGCTTGTGTTTGAATGGTTCTCCGTTTTGGTCTGGGTTTATACAGATATCATTCCCCCCTCCCCCCTGTGTGTCTGTTTCAGTCTGTTTTACCATTAATTAGTCCGTAATATTTGATATGTTTTACAGTTTTAGTTGTTTTACCCTGGGTAGTTGGGTACATATATATATATATATATATATATATATATATATATATATATATATATATATATATATATATATATATGTATGTATATATATATGTGTTTGTGTTTTTTTTTTATGGTAGTGTGGTTTATAATTTCATCATCATCATATCGCGCTGGTAGCACGGATATCCCAGACCCTCTCTCGCCACTCCTCCCAATCGTTCATCGCCCTATCTTTAGTAATATTTTTTTACTAATAATTTTGGGTGCATACATATGTAAATATACATGTATCTTTGTTTTCCTTTGTGTGAGTATATAATTCATGTTTTATTCCGCGTGGGCTTAGATTTATCTATGATTTTTTTTTTTTATCTGTAGTAATGTGCAATCATTAATTTGATATATGGGCATAAATTTAAATATATATATATATATATATATATATATATATATATATATATATATATATATATATATATATATATGGATGTATATTCAAAAATGTTGCAATATTTTAATGTTTTGTGTGCAATCAATATACGTGGATTAGACAAAATGTTTTTTCGCAAGAAATACATATGCAGGTTAAAAATGATTATTTCATCACAGTCCTCATTTACATGATCAAAACAATATTTACTCGATAAACTAATTTGGCGTTAACAAGTTCCCCAACTCTTGCATAAAGTAGCGGCTAATGTATTTGGTATAATTTCTATATTGGTCATATGATCACCGAAAGCTTTGTAAATATTTACCATCTGCTGAAATGCATATACCCCAACCAGATTCTTATAGGACTTTCAATTCTAATTGTTCTATCTATCTATCTATCTATTTATCTATCTATCTATCTATCTATCTATCTATCTATCTCTCTCTCTCTCTCTCTCTCTATATATATATATATATATATATATATATATATATATATATATATATATATATATATATATATAGTTGAGGTTTCGCTGTTTGTGATCGAAATTTGACATCAGAACTTTATTGCTTTTATACTGTCTAAAAAGCTGAAATAATTCTCAATTCCTTCATCTGTGGTTGGAGAGATGATTCGCTTTTGTTTATCCCTCAAAGGCAGTGTTGAAAATTTATTTCTATCTCTAATCTTAGCTCAAAAATTCAGCTGTTTATATATATATATATATATATATATATGTAGCTATTTTATGGTCGCAATAATGACATGTTTTTAAGTGTGTTTGCGTGTAAGGTTTTTAAAAAGACAGTCTCTATTCCGACTTTTATACTCTAAACTTTAGTTTATTTACTAGAAAAATTTAAATAATGTAACATAATCGAATCTCACCGGATATGTGTTTATATCCCTATGCTATATAAATGCCAATGTTCTCAAAATTTGCGAAGTTGTCACACATACGCACACGCGTAACAAGTCCACATATATAAATACATACATAAATATAAAACTATATACATACAAGCATACATATACACACACAAAAAATATTTTAAAAGAAAGAAAGAAGGCTGATAGATCTATATATTCATCAAATTAGATTTTATAAGTGTGGAGGATGCATTTATTCTGGTCTAACAGACGGCAGATTTTCTGACAAAAAATAAAATATGGCAACGAAAGAATTACCCTAAAAAAAAATTCTCTGAAGTTCACTGCTTTGAGTGAATTTATTTTGAACCAATTTTGGCGTGCAGACGATGAAAAGCAAGAAAGCAGAAAACATTTCAACTTTTAGAGATAAATTGCTTGAATAAAAGAGGAGAATTCAACCTCCTAACGACATCGAGAAAAAAAAAAAAAAGAAAAAAAAGAAAGTAAAAGAAAAAGAAAGTGCGCTGACGTCATCTCCTGGTAATCAAAATAATCATTTGAAAGGAAATATTGAGCGATTTGTTGGAAACGTTTGGGAAGGTTTAGTTTCAGTGCCGGTGATTTTCACCAATTTTACTCCTCTGTTATTTTTATGTTTCCCAGCAACTAGTCAGCCAGACGTGTTAATGCTAGACTCTCAAGTTTAAAAACACCATTTTAAATTAAAAGACCTATTCTTTTTTTTTTTTTTCAATTTCTTGTATTTTCTTCCTTTCTTTGCAATGTTTAATTTCTTTAAAATCTTGGCTTCTGTCAGAATTATATTTAAAAGAATTTCTTAGTTTGCTGTTCTGGCGAAATGCCAGTTGAATGGGTCGGCACAGTAAGAAGGGAAATGAACATCTGATAATCTACATCAGTAACCAGTGCAAAATTACCCAAATCTCTCTTTCTCTCTCTCTCTCTCTCTCTCTCTCTATATATATATATATATATATATATATATATATATATACCTTTATATATATATATATATATATATATATATATATATATATATAAGATTTTTGTGTATGTTTATGTATTTACGTAATTCCTCCACCATTGGCAGGATATCACCTAAGTTCATTTTTTAAGAGAGTAAAGCTGGTTTGAAATCGGTTTTACTTCTTCAAGATTGGTTGTGAAACTAAAGATAAAGGACCTAGTGTTCGCCATTATCCACCCAAACCCGGGGAAGTGGAGAACAATTTAAACCTTTCCCAAAGAAATTAGCGCCAAGTAAAACACAATCTGGTACAAGATTTGAACTCTGCTCCCCGATTTCATATCCATTGACAATAACCATTTATCAAAGTGCTGCTTCCTTTCATCTATCTTTTACTCTGTGTGTGTGTGTGTGTGTGTGTGTGTGTGTGTGTGTGAGTGTGTCTTTCACGATTAGTTTGTATGTGTATTTACATTGAAATGAAATTAGTCATCGCTAGATACTCTCTCAGCCATACCCTGTGTTAGCCCAGGACCTTTCTCAAGAGAAATTCATCGTTCTTTTTTAGTACAGAAAGTAAATACAATTGATATTGTCCTAAATGTAATACTTTATAAAATGAACGATAATATATGTTAATCTATCATCTTCATTCACATTTCTTTTTAAAAGCCTCAATTTTAATTACTTATTATTGATAAGTAATACAAATTTTCATTGTGTTGGGGAAAAAACATAATAGAAAAAAAATAAACATTGTATTGCGACAAATTTCAAGTTTTAATGAAACTTCCATCGATTAACCACAAATAGAAAGTGGATATTTTTTACCAACTTTCCGTTAGTTGTAGTAAAAAGATATACTTTTCTAAAATGAATCGCCAAAAAATAGGAAATATTTACAATTTTCTCTTCCTTTATTTCATAAACTAATTTTATGATCAGTCATGACTTAAACCATTAGATTAATTTCATACCTGACAGGATCCGGTCATACTTTTTTAACAAGTGACTGACAAATACCATACGATAATTATGGTTAAAAATCATTTTTATCTTATATAATTCAGTTTTATTAGCTTACAAATCTCAAGGATTCTAATAAAACTGAATTATATAAGATTAGAATGATTTTTAACCATAATTGTCGTATGGTATTTGTCAGTCACTTGTTAAAAAAGTATGACCGGATCCTGTCAGGTATGAAATTAATCTAATGGTCATCCAAATGAATATAAAGTGGTTAAGTATTGTCTGAAGTTCTTATAAAATGATTAATTTCTCATAAATTGTCTTAATAAACAAATATATCAGCCATGTGATTTTTCCAATACCGTACATATTCAGATTTTATTTATAAAAATTCTCATTAACTTTCTTTTTGAAATGCATCTTCTAATTGCGACTTCTATAGCTTCCAGATTGTTTGCAAATACCAATTCTGTTTGAAACAAATATGCTTTAGGATATTATCAAGACATATAAGTGAGCTATTTTTCGGTTTTCGTGGCTTGTAATTTTAATATTGTCAGATGATGCCTGCTCATAAATTACTCTCAAATTTTTCGAATTGGATTTTACAAATGCAATACAAAATGTAGACAAACATGTGGTTAGATACGGTTATAGATTGGATCTAGATTAGATTTCAACAGGACTAAACATATCTGTGACGCGATGTTGGATATTAATTGTGTGGGTGTGGGTGCCAGTCAGAGGATCCCTTTGTCATTTTTAGTGCGAAACCTACACAAATGACTTGCGCGCGAGATTTCCCACGTGAGCGGAAGAGGACGAGGGAAAGAAGGTCCCAGAGTAGCTATGAGAAGGAGCCAGTCAAGAGAAGGAGGCAGAACAGGGCAGTCGATAGAAAGGGCAGTAGACAGGAGAGAGCAGTCAACATAAGTTGGGGGAGGTCAACTGCTAGGATGTGTGGAGCCATAGGCCGGATTGGCCAACGTGAGAGAATGAGTCAACATTCCTGGTAATTCAGTGGGGATTTTGCTTGCGTTAGCCCACAGAGGCACAGAATGCTAAGAAAGTATTACAAACTTCTCCCTTCTTGCGCTTGGAGATAACCCATGATAGTTTTTTCTCTTTTCTTCCACCCTCTCGGTTGTGTATGTTGTGTTCTGTGTGTCTGTAAAGAAATGTAAAATACCCCTCGCCGGAGATGAGAGAAACCTCTTGACGATCTGATGGCCATGAGTGTTTTAAGAGGTTGAAATAGTGGGGTCGGCCAGCAGGTGTATTGTTACAGATCGAAATTTCAGCAAAGTTAATGATAGTAACAATTATAAAAATTCTAATAAACAAAAAGAGAAAAAATATAAATGAGGTAGACGTTAAATATCATTTACAATCGGTAAGTATAGAAACTTAAAAGATTTATTATTTATTTGTAATGGCGTAAGTTCTAAATAATGACCAGGCCTTAAACTGTATGAAGTTGAAAGCAAGACTCGACCAGGAAAACACCGGAGAATCTTGGAGTGAAAGGAAACAAGATGCTGGAAATATAAAAAGTGGATATGATCACGCAAATTGAAATAAAAGGAAAAGTCAGAATACGTCAGGGGGACAAGGAAACTGCAAGAAATAAAACGTGGCAGCAGGAACTTAATTAAAGGAACGAATAAACCCGGACAGTCTCTGTTAAGATATTGCGGACCCTTTCTATACAAGGGAAAAGGGTAACTCAAAAACACGAACTATAAAACGGGAAAATTGATGACAATCGATTAGACCGAAGGATGATGGGGACAAATTATATATGACAGAAAAAGAAGGCGGAATAAGACTCGCTAGCATTCAGGAATATGCGTACACGGCGAATAAAAGCCTCAAAGAATAAACAATCAAAATTGAAGTACGGCAGTCAATAACAGCAGCAAAACGATAGAAAAAACAGGAAATATAAAACAGAAAATGATAACAACAATAAAAATAATAATCAAAAATAGGAAGATAAGAAATTGTGTTTGGATATTTTAAACGGCAAAAAAGTGAACTTTTACATGAGGAGACTTGGACATAACTAAAAAAGGAAAACCTTCAGAGAGAAACTGAATGTCTTCTAATTGCAGCACAAAACAACGCCATAAGGAACAACTATGTTAAAACGAAAATTGAAAACCTCAAAAGAAAAACTGAATCCCTCAAAATAGCAGCACAAAAATACGCCAAAAAGATCAATTTGTATCAAATCCCGAATAGACAAGACACAACAAAACTGTAAATGTAGTTTATTTGGTGAGAGAGACGAAACAATCAATCACTAATAAGAGAATGCCGTAAACTAGCACAGAAAGAGTATAATACTAAACATAACTGCGTGGGCTAGGTGATCCACTGGGAATTGTACAATAAATTTATATCTGACCATACCAACAAATGGTACATACGCAACCAGCAGCTGACCAGGAGAATTGGTCACATAAACTCCTATGGGATTTTAACATACAAACGGATCACCTAATCTCGGTCACACGACCAGATCTTATAATAATCGACAAAAGAAAAGAAAACTTGCAAAATTGTGGCCTTTACTGTCCCGGTTGCCTACAGAGTAAAGTTGAAAGAAACTGAAAAGGATTACTACCTCGACCTTGTATGGAATTGAAAAAAACTGTGGAACATGAATGTGACGTTTATACCAATTATATTTGGTGCTTTTGGTCGAGTCACAGAAGGTTATTAAAGGGAGTGGAGACATGGAAATAAGAACACGAGTGGAGACCATCCAAACTACTACACTATTGATATCAGTCAGAATACTGAGAAGAGTCCTGAAGAGTTGAGGAGACTTGCTGTCACTCCAACTTTAGTGAAAGACCATCAGTTATCGTGGTATGAAAAACTCTCATGATGTAAAATAACGATAATAATGATAATAATGATTATTGATGAACACAGAACAATCCTCAATGACTTGATCAGGGCACTGAAAGAAAACAAGTGGGGACCATCCAGACTACTGGATTATGAGGATCAGCCTAAATACTCTGAACAGTAATAGAGACTTAAGGAACCTTGATGTCCTTCAAACTCCAGTGAAAGACCATCAGATAACGCTGCAGTGAAAATTTTGCAAGACGTAACAATGATAATAATAAATCCTATGGACATTTCGTAAGAAAAACCTAAACATCGTGAACTAATTGAGCAGTATATATTTTAAAATAAGAAACCTAAAGAGAATAAGATATACATTATTAATTATGACCCAAAACAAGAACTAAGTTGCAATTGATTGGGTCAGTGTAAATTTTGTGGAGAAAGCAACATAATAAAAACAAATGCAGCAATTTGAGACATACAGCACAAAGGCATATATGACTGGGTGAAGAAGTTCTGAAACTGTGCAAATGACTAAAATTGGATCTTGAAAATAAATGATAAATGTACAAACTAGATACTTTCTAAAAATATAAACCCTGCAAAATCCATTAAAAATCCATACAAAATCATGAGACATTTCTATCAGGATTAAGTTCAAAATTTAGAAAATGTCCCTATTTAATCCAGCTTTTTCTAAAATAATACTTTCGTATTAGGACATATATTTTATTGAAAATATTACGTAAATCATTCAAATCATTATTTAATCTTAGCTAAAATTATCAAAATCGACGCATCGTAGAAATTAGAATTTCGTTTATCATAGTTTTGTAAATCTTACCGGGGGACAATTGTTACACTGCTAGACATTCACTACATCTGTTTGGTTTCAAAACAGTTGGTATGTAAATGGGTTTGCTTCGGCGGGACACAATCGAGTGATCACTCGAATTAAATAACATCTTATATATATATATATATATATTTGTTTGTATGTCAATATTTGTGTGCAAACATAATAAGGATTTTACCAAGATATCGATGTGTTAACATATTCACCTATATGACTTGTAAATAACAGTGATGGATTATATTGTCTGAATATTGCCATCAGAATATGTGAAGCAACGTGATTTTATTTATTTTCAGCGTTCTTTCCACTACCTAAAATAGAAGAAAAATAATAATTAGTAAACAATCCAATATTGTGAAAACGAGAGTGTGTGTGTGTGTGTGTGTGTGTGTGTGTGTGTGTGTGTGTGTGTGTCAGAGAGACAGAGACAGAGACAGAGAGGAACATGTGAAAGTACGTGCTTTGTATTTACTCAACATTTAGTTGTGTTTTATAATTATTATCTGAAAATTGTTGCTTTTTATCTTCATCGTTACAAAATGGCTTCCACCATACCAAAATAGGTGCTGATCAATCAATAGCTGCACCAACTGCGTTTGATATATCGAGAACTTGACGAAACAGAACGTGTCATCTCATTTTTCAATAGTTTTAAGTGGGTGACGCCTTACTATGTCTTGCAAAATTAGATTATAAATGGCATATGGTCGGCAAGGTATAATTTTGGACGATACATATCAAGCAGATCTGAAATAACAAAGAGAAGTATATAAATGTATTTCATAAAACTATGCAACACCAAAAGAGGAAAAATACATAAAAGTTTAATTTTGTATTCAATTTTCCGGATTTCAATTACAATTTAATCTGTAAAACATTATGGAAAATCATAGAATTCATTCCACCTGTTTATTATAACTTTAGGATTTCTAACGAATATCTCTATATTTCTTTTTTTCCAAATGCACACCAGATGTATACTAAATTTTCCTGCATGGATATAGATAATATAAATACCAAAGGCGTGATGAAAGGTTTCAGGGGTTCTTTTCCTTCCTTCTTCTTTCTGTCTTTCTTTCAACTATTTGAGAGATCAGCAAATTTAATAAATCATGTTTGTCTCCAAAATACCCCTAACTCCCACAACCCTGCACAAACTAAACATTATAGCAAAAAACATTATGATAAAAAATCTGTTACTGTCTCGTTGGATTCTCTTGTTCATATCAGTCGCGGTATAAATGTACCCAACCCCTTTGATAAGAGTGGTATACAATGCAATTCGTTATTTCTCTTTAAGCAAAATAAACCTGATTTAAATTCAGATTTTTTGCTCTTCTAGACTAACTGCCTAAACAAAACGAAAAAATACAGTCTGGCCTACTGGTTTGTTCATATCAATCGCGCTATAAATGTACCTAACCCCTTCGATAAAAGTGGGGTACTCTGCAATTAGTAATTTCTCCTTAAGTAAAATAAACCTGATTTGAATTCAGAGATTTTGCTCTTCTTGACTAACTGCCGAAACAAAACGAAAAAAAAAAATAGTTTGGCCAACTATTTACCCATAACTGGAGAGAAAAGAGATAAATTAATTGTTTCTGTCCACGACATTAGGTGAAAGTGAAACACTGCCTTTTCCAAGATCTGAACATCAGTCAGTGAGTCCATTTGCTGGGACTATATCAATTACCTGAAGAGCGTTTTTTTTTTTTTATTTACTTAGCCCTTCCGCTACTGGAATGATGTGACACAACGTAAATATTTTTAACCGGTATAAACTTGGTTTCAATTCTGAAATGTCTTTCCCTCGAACTGCTATCTCAAGCAAGGATAAAAAAAACGTCTACTCTTCTATTTACCCATATCTTTTAGGTGAATATATGTATTTACACATTTCCGAATTACATTAGCATGAAATAAACTACAAAAAAATCTTTGTCCGGCATTTGAATTGGAGTTCCTGATTCCATTTCCTATGACTAAATGTAAGCGTTGCGTTAAATGAGCCACATAATTGATTGATGTAATCATTTGAGGAGCAAAAATGTCCATTGTGTTGTCAAGGCAAGTCTTCTCAATATGAAACGTACTTTTTCCTTCTAAGTACGAACTATCTCTTGTGACTAGCTGAGTTTGAGGGATAAGTTGTAAGGTTTGGGTGAGTTGAGGGCTTGGATCTGTAAAGTTGGTTTGGTTTCTTTGTTTTTAATGGTATATCAACGTTTGTAGGTCATTTAATGCCAAAGAACAGTAGTGGAATTAAACCCATTGCTAGGAGGATAAGGAGGTTCATACCTTTCCCAAAGGTATTTGCCCGAAAGTGAACGTAATAGCGCGAATGGAGTACGAACTCGCTTACTACCATCCCGCAGTCCATCGCTTTAAACATTACACCACGAGGACACCCCCTTCTGAATTTCGAAACTGGAATTAGACGTTTACTTTCTAATTAATGAGCCAGAAGTTGCCAAGACTCATGGACGAACAAAAATTTTGCGATCATATTTTCCATCAATGTTTGTAGGGTGACTCCCGGTTTCACAGCAAAATTTGTAAAAGGCATCTAAAGTTAAATAAAAGAATGTGTATACACACAAAGGGGTATTGGTAGTTTTTCTTTCCATCGAAAGAATATTCCTGCGAGGAAAACTATGGAGCGGAGAAAGAATACCCCAGTCCGAAGAAAATAGAGTACGGATGAAAGTGATACGGCTCTCCAACAAATGGTCCTTGCTATGTACTTGGCTGCATATCTGCAGCCCTAACAATTTATTCAAGATAATCAATGCCATTTGTCAAAATCTCAACTTGGCTCTCAAATGTCCGGACTAGCTCGATTAGTTTAGACTTATCCAGAAAATGATGAACGGCAGTGAATGTGTACTTCATTAACTTTGTGAAGGTTTGGTACCAAGATTCATTGTGGGAAGAAAACAAACGAGTGAATGTAAAGAAAAAGTTTCAATAGGAATAAACAACGTAAAGCTAGAAAACATTGGGTATTATTTTCCATGAATAAGACAGATTGTTGTCTGCCATTTACCTGAAATCTCAGAAAATGTGGTTCCAAGCCTAATTGAATAAGAGCTGTTTTGCTAAAATATACAGGACAAATGATTTATCGAAAATATAGACAGATGTTTTTGCCAATATATATATATATATATATATATATATATATATATTGTCATCCACAGACTGACCGTTTGTTTACATTTTTTAGACCCTATCGGCTACCAGAGTGCTCAATTCTTTCGATGAGCTTTGCGGCCGACAATTCCTTCGTCAGAGTGCTCAACCCCCATGGGGGAGCGTATATATTGTCATCCACAGACAGACTGTTTCGTTCTATCAGAACTCTTCAGTGTGGCTAGACACGCAGGACGCTCGAAGCCGGGATCCAAACCCGTCCACCTTTTTACGTTAGACTAAGTCTCAGACCTTTCGGCCACCAAGCGGACCACGTTGGCTGAGAGAATTTTAAGGTAATTATTTAGCAATAGCAGGTTCACTAACTGGGAATAGGAAGACTAAGAAATATCATAATATATTTGATAAGTTTTTGAAAAGTAAATGAAAGCAATATGAAAAAAATCCATAGAAATCTTTAATCATAAAACTGAATGCATGCTTGGATTGATTTTATTGTTTAATGACATAATAACCTTCGAGAAATTTTTAATGCAAAAACCGATTCTTTTAGGACCGTAGTGCTACACTATGTAACCCATAGCTGGATGGGTAAATGAGCTTATACTGTTCCCTTTGAGATTAGTTTGAAAGTGAAAGCTATAGAACAACGGGAATTCGAACCTGCTTCTCATTATGTCACATTCCAATACATTAGCCACTAAGCTACGAGGACTCTTGCAAAAAGTGGATACTTTAACTCACGTATACTTTACTGACTGATTCAACTGCCTTAAAAGAAAAAAAAAACTGGGAGCAGAATGATTGGTATATATATATATATATATATATATATATATATATATATGTGTGTGTGTGTGTGTGTGTGTGTGTGTGTGTGTGTGTGTGTGTGTGTGTGTGTGTGTGTGTGCGTGTGTGCTCGCGTTCTTGAGCACATTTGTCAATGTGGGTGTGTAAATCTTTAAATCTGCAAGATAATGATGAAAAGAGAATACATTACACAATACATTTTATCCGCGCTTAGATTAACGGTTATTTTTTATAAAATGTAGACTCTGGATTGTTTAAATGTCATTTTGCGAAAAAGACGCATATGTCTCTCGCAATCGTGGATAAATATTAAGGCAGGCTGGAATACTTCTTTAAATAAACGAAGTCAAGCTGTTTTGAATCTATTTTTTTCTTCTTTCAGACAGGTTGGCTAATTTAGGCTGAGGAACCCAAATGCCAAACTATTTACTCATGTCTTGGGATAAAATATGCCTTTCCAGGAGGCATTTGCAGAAAGTGCACAGCAAACTGCTTGGTCTTGGATTTGAACTCGGGTGATCAATTCCATTTCTTACGACTATAGCCGTTGTTTGAATGACGCCTTAATATTTACCCAACACTTCCGCTATGGACAGGATGTGACATAAGGTTTGTTTTTTAAGCGGGGTAAATCAGCGTTTTCCTTCTCCAAGAAATTTTTGATAATTAAGGCTATCACAGTTAACTCTCCAATTTAACCATTGCTTGTGGCATGGCAACAGATGGATTCACACCCCTTTTAATGACATTAGCGCGAAATGAAACGTAACGACCTCTTTTAAGATTTTAACTTGGGTCACCTGTTCTATTCCCTTCAACGATTAACTTTACTCTGAGCGCATATGTTGTTCAGAATTGAAATACCGTCAAAAGTTTTGAGAAGAGCCATTAGCATTCAGACAACAATTCTGTAATCAAAGTACTTCCTGTTTTGTTTATTTCACATTATTTCGAACGGTATATTCTCCGGCTTTCACAGAGTGCATTTTGCGTCATTAAACGGAAAGAGACTTGTTTTGTCGCTTTCTTTGTTAGCGTAAAGCAACAAATGATATTATACAACTGTTTGGATAGAAATATTTCGGATTTTATCCAGATATCTATATTTCTTTTCTTATTTTTAGTAAGTAGCTTAGCTTTTTAGCTGCAGTTTGAAATATATGTTGGTTTGACCTAAGTATGTCTCCGATATATTGATAACTGCTGCTTTCTTGATGTTTTAAAAATTTTCCATTGACATTACATCAGTATAATCTCGACAGCAAAAAGTCTCGTATTTTTTGTTTTTGTTTTTTCAATATTAATAATCATTTAATATCTATGAAACTTTTGTAGTCTCCTGGTTATGTATTTTTTGCAGTTATCTGTACCACGTTAGCTTTCTTGTCTTTTTCTTTTGTCTTCCAAATTATTCGTTTCAATTTCTACCAACTTCCTTCCGTTTAATCTGTATCTGATTAGACTTCCTCGTATCGATAATTATTTTTACGCCGGTAGAATACATAGTGTGGTTCCTTCAAGTCGGTTAGGGGTGTAGAATACGCCAATAGCCTCACTGCTGAGATGTTAGATCACCCACCCAAAGAGATCCCCTTTTAACTGTAATACTTGAGGATAGGATCCTGGTATCGAGCAAACTATGAGCCGGCAAGCAAAGTTGTCACGTGACTTGCAACACTCAACTTTGGTCCTTACTTGATTAGACGGGTGGTCGGAGAGGCCAAATCTAATCAATCGGTTGGTCATGTCAAGCTATAGAAACTAAATGATAGTCCCGACTTTATTCCTCAAATCGCTCGTTTGGGAAACAAGTGACCAAATCTCTTGTATATTGTAGGTCCATAAAGCGGTGATATTTAAAGCCTTTCAACTGTGTACAAGCAAATGATAAATATCAAATAGAATTAAAAAGAGAAAATAAAAGAAAAGACCAGACAAGACAACGGTTTCATGCAGACAAAGTAAAAACTAAACAGAAGATACCCTGCACAAACAATTACGGACGCAGACTACGCCGATGACATAGTGCTTCTGACATGTACACCCGTTCAAGCCGAAACCCTTGGACGATCAGCGGGTGGGATATGCCTACATGTCAACACAGACAAGATTGAATACATGTGTTTTAATTAAAGCGGCGACATTTCTACTGTAAAGGGTTGGCCTTTGAAACTCGTGGACAAGTTCACCTACTTAGGAAGCATTGTCTCCTCAACCGAGAAATCCAACAACACGTGACTAGCAAAGGCATGGACAGCTGTCCGATAAAATAAAACTAGTTTTTTCCAAGTAGCGGTTGTGTCGATATGCTATATAGATGCACATGGACGCTAACTAAACGTATAAAGAAAAGCTTGAGAGCAATTGCACAAGAATGTTGCGAACAATATTGAAAAAGTCTTGAAGGCAACACACCTCAAAACAGCAGTTGTTCAGCCACCAACCACCCATCACGAAAACTATCCATTTAGACAAACCAGATATGCGGAACACTGCTAGAGAAATAAGGGCGAACTCATAAGGGATATACTACTATAGACCCCTTTTCATGGACGAGCCAAGGCAGGAAGACCTAGTAGAACCTATATATAACAACTCTGTTCCGATACAGGATATAGCCTTGAAGAACTCCCCAGAGCGATGAACGAGAGAGACGGGTGGTGAGAGAGGGTCAGGGAAATCCGTGCTGACAGCATGACATGATGATGATGATGAATAGTATTAGTTAGCAACCCTTGAAATAGAATACCTGAGGATTAATGATTAAATTTAAATTGGGTTATTACCATTGAATAGCAATACTTGAAACATTTTAACTTTGTGCATAATCAATGACCAATATCAAATTTAATTATTTCTATTAGATTGTAATGCTCCGAACATTGAATCGGTCCACAAGCAAATGATTAAATTTAAATTGAATTGATATTATTACATAAATATAGCTGAAACCATTTAACTGTGTACAAACAAATAATCAAAATTAGATAAAATAATTAGGGTTAAATAGCAGAATTTTAAACCCTTCAACGGTTAGAAAAATAATTGATTTTAAATAGAATTATTACTATTAGATAGCAATACTTCAATCAATCATATATATAGGATATAGTTACGCGGATGCCTGACACCTACTTGGGAAGTCGTGGCTCTGGGGGAAGTCGTGACCTCTGTAAGGTAAAAAACGTACTTTCAAGATATATATGATCATGTGGTTGCGCATTCTTACAATGCCTAGTTGATTTAGCATCGCTTATGTGTGGCATGAATTGGTGGCCCATTGGTAGAAGTTCGGTTTCTACATTCTGGGGTTGCTGGTTTGATCTCTAGTGGTGGAGATTATGGTACACACTGCTGATGAGACCAAATAAGGTCGAAACAGCTATTCAGTGTACCGTAAGTTGCATGTGGGTGTTTGCTGGATTTTCTGGTCCTGGTAATTTAATTAATATAATATCAACTCCTATGAGAAACGGCTGAAGAAAAAACTAGACGGCTATTACACAAGAATATTCAGAGCAATATTGAACAAGTCCTGGGGACAACACCCCACAAGACACCAACTATACGGCCACTTGCCTCCCATCACGAAAACTATCCAAGTTAGGCGAACCAGACACGCAGGACACTGCTGGAAAAGCAAGGACGAACTCATCAGTGATGTACTCCAATGGACCCCCGGATATGGCAAAGCAAAAGCAGGACGACCAGCTCGAACATACATACAGCAGCTATGTGAGGATACGGGATATAGCCCTGAAGACCAGCCAAAAGCGATGAATGATAGGGAGAAGTGGCGAGACAGGGTCAGGGATATCCGTACTGGCGGCATGACATGATGATGATGATGATAAATATATATATATATATATATATATATATATATATTAGCAGAAATTGTCATAAATGACTCAAAAGAGTTGCCATTCCACTAAACAATACTAACTATGCTGTAGTTACACCAAATTAATGTTATTTTTCAAAATATCTGTTTATAGTATTAATTCAATGCTTAAAGCAACATCCCGGGAATTTGTTAGAGATGGTTGCATGTATTATATTTTATTAACCTTATACGAAGAGACGAGTTCAAAGATTTATATTATTTTCACTTGCAAAATATTTCCCCTACGACGTTTAATAGATAGAAGTCGAACCATCAGTTAATTACTTTCCATGGAAATGGAAGCGACAAAGAAGACTTTTCCGATACTTTCTTAAGATTATTAATGTCCATAATAATGGCGCCTAAATTTCATTAATTATAAGAAATGTTATTCACATCGTTAATATTTATATTAAAGGCCTTCGTAGTAGTTATTGTGAGAGTAATGGTGGCAGTGATATCAGAACTGATGTAGCGATCAAGTATATTATAATGATTACTTTTCTCCAAAACTTAAATTTGCAATTATTGACACCTTGCCGTGATATTATTATCTTAATCTTTGAGAGTTTTTTACACAAGCGTTAGCTGATGGTCTTTCACTGGAATTCGAGTGACAACAAGGCTTCTTAAGTCACAAGGATTCTTCTCAGTATTCTGCCCGACCTTAAAAATGCTAAATGGTCTCTGACTTATAATTCCCTTCGTTCCTTTACCATTCGTTTGTGAATTATTCCAAGTGAAACAATAACAATTGAAATCAGCGTCACAATTATGTTCAATAGTTTGGGGTTTTTTTTTTTTGTTTTCTGGAAAGGTCTAGCTACTAAACTTTCTTTATGCTTTCTTTTATTTTTACACAGTGGTTCCTCTTAATGCCAAAGTGCACTATTCTCCAGGTTCTCTTTCTTTCGTCGACTATCACTAAATCTTGTTGTCTGACTGAGATTAGGTGATCTGTTTGTAGCTCAAAATACCAGTGAAATGTATGTCTCTTTATCCAGCACAGCTTTTGGATTTTGCAAATACCATTTGTTCCTATGGTTAAATTTCAATTTCTTGCACAATTCCTAGTTGATCACCTTGCCCACCCAATCGTGTCAAATCTTATAATTTTTAACTCTAATTTGCTGCATTCGCTTATTATGTTATTGATACTTCATAATCACCACATGATTTTTTGCTATTTTATTGTGTCTTATCAATATTTTTAGATATATTTAATTCTTATGGCGTTGTTCTGTGCCGCTTTAGAAGAGATTCCGTTTATCTTTTAAGGTTTCCCTTTCTTAACCATGCCCAACTTCCCTGCTGTGAAATTTCACGTTTTGTCGTTTGAAATATCCATACAGTTGTTATTCTTTGCATGAGAATTTTTTACACCAGCGTTAGCCGATGTTTTCTCACTGGAGTCTAAATGGCAGCAAGTCTCCTCAAGTTTTCAGGACTCTTCTCATTATTGTGACCGATCGTAATATTGCACTCGTCTAGCTGGTCTCTAATTGTCCCCTTATTTCCAAATCTTACGAAGCCATTTCAGAATTGTTCCAAGTGCACCAGTTATAATAGGGATCACCGTCACCTTCATCACTTCAGAGGTTCTTTTTTTTATATCTCTAACAAAGTGTAGATAATTATTTTTCTTTTCGATTTCTTTCAATTTTACTCAATGGTCAACCGGAGCTGCAAAGTCCACAATTCAACAGGTTCTCTTTTTTTTACTGATTAAGTCCAGCGGTCTGGCCGAGATTAGGCAATCTGTTTGTATCGCAAAATCCCAGAGAAGTGTGTGCATCACATTCTCCATGACGGATTCTGGCTTATTCATATATCATTCGTTCGTATGGTCAAATTTAAATTCCTTGTACAATTCCCAGCGGTTCCCTTTCCCCACCAAGTCGTGTCTTGCCTTATATTCTTTTTGCCATAATTCGCTGCATTCATAAGATTTATTTTTTCATCCCTATGAACACATAATCTACATTTGCTATTTTGTTGTAACTTATTTATTTTGGCTTTAACATAATTTGACATTGTGGCGCTGTTTTCGGCTGTTTTAGAAGAGATTCTGTTTCTTTTTTAAAGTTTCCTTTTCTTAGTCTTGTTCATGTGTTCTCGTATGAGATTTCGCTTGTTTGTCACTTGAAATACCATACAATTACGTTCCCTCCCATTTTTTTCAAACTATTGTAGTTCTGTTGATCCTTGTATTGTTTGTGTTATTTCTGGTCGCTATAATTAGTCGTTCTTTATTCTTTTTGGGGGGGGAATCTCCGAGTCGTTGAATCGATGTTTCGACGCTGTTTTCAATACTAGCGAGTCCTCTTCTTTCTTCTTTCCTTGATTAAATTAATCTCTGAATGGCATCCATGTGATGTAACGCATTATCAGTAGTTTCTTGTTCTCTGGTCCATTTTTTGAAGTTCTTTACTCGTCCACTTCAAGAATAGTCCAATATATCTTACAATGGGGACAGCCAAGTTGTTTATCCCTTTGATTTAATTTCTGCTATCATTATTTTCATCATTATTTTTCATTGTGAATTTTTCGCCTCAGCGTTATTTGATGGTCTTTCATTGGAGTTTGAGTTTGAGTGACAAGAACTCTCCTCAAATCTCCAGGAGTTTTTTCAGTATTCTGACCGATTTCAACAATGCTGTAGTTTGGATCGTCTCTACTTGTCCTCTTATTATACAAGTCCTCTAATTCTTTTACCAATCCTTTGGTGACTGTACTAAGAGCATGTATTACAATTGGTATCACCGTCAATTTCATGTCCCCCAGTTTTTTAATTCCTAAGCAAGGTCCTGATACTTACCCTTCTTTTCGCTTTCTATTAATCGTACTGTGGTCCGCCGGGACAGCAACGTTCACAATTCCGCAAGTTCTCTTTTTTTGTTGTTGACTATTATAAGTTCTAAGCGTCTGGCTGAGGTTTGGTGGTCCCCTTGTATCTTAAAATCCCAGAGGAGTGTGTGCGTCTCATTCTCCAGGAATGATTCTGGGTTGTGCATATATCATTTATTTGTATGGTCAAATTTCAATTTCTTGTTCAGTTCCTATTGGATCACCATGCCCATCCAGTTGTGTCTAGTCTAATTCTCTTTCTGTGCTAGTTTGCTGCATTTGCTTATTATGTGATTCATTGTTTCGTCTCTGTCACCACATGACCGACATCTGCTGTTTTGCTGCGTCTTATATATTCTTGTTTTGATATAATTGGTCCTTATGGCGTTGATTTGTGCTGCTCTTATTATTATCATGGTTATCATTATTTGACTCCTTGAGCAGTGTACACTCAAACATTTGCTGGGGGTCTTTTACTGGGGTGACAGAGTTTCCAGGACTTTCCTGGGTATTCTAGCTCATCTTAACAATGTGGTTTTCTGTATAGTCTCAATACTTCCTCTGATTTCCAATTCCGCAAATACCTTTAACCACTATTATAGGTCTCACCTTCATGTTTCACCGCTTATTCACCTCTCTAGCTATATTCTAGTATTTGTTTGCCCAGTCGGCAGGGGCTGAAGAATACACTGACTGCACCTCTAAAAAGTGGTAGGACTCCCCACTAACAAATGCCCTGGATATGACACTAAACAATCTGATAGGGAGGTTCCAGTAATGCTGGAGCTTTCGGGAATACGGAGTACCCCTTTCATTGCCATTGCTCCCTGGTACACTCTGGCTCGGAGTGGCAGCAACTGATAGGGCCTAATCTATGGGTCAAATAGAACTAAACTGTGTACTTATGCTAAACTGAATTGCTTGAAATAGAACTATTTTTGCCATTTAACTGAGTGTAAAGAAAATCTATACTTATACTAAACTAAATTGTTTGAATCAGAACTATTTGACTGAACTGAAAATTTGAAATAGAAATGTTTTTGACAATTAAACTGTGTACTTATGCTAAAGAGAATTGTTTGAAATAGAACTGATTTTTGTTCAAAAGTGGATTTGAAATTAAATAACATACAATGTTTAGTATGTCATAAACCCAATAAACCATACAACCTAGTATTTGTCTTTCATTTTCACTCCATGATCTGCTGTAACAGTAAAATCCACAATATGACTGCTTCATGTTTCTTATTAATTAGCTCTAGGTCTGACCTTTTCGATATGAGGTGATCCATTTCTAAAACAAAGTTCACGGGAATCTAATGAGTCTAGGACTGATGCTAGGACATATTTTTGTGGGTGAATATACTATTCGTAACTGTCATCAAAACTTGATTTTTTTGCATTATTCCCAGTTGGTTAACTTTCACACCCAATCATTTCTAGTTTTACTCTCCTTTCGTGCTTCTTTGTTACATTTGCCGATTATGTGATTAACTATTTCATCTTTGTTTCCACTTAATCTATGCTTGCTATTCCGTTGCCTAATTTTCGTTTTGATATAATGTCTAATGGCATTTTTCGTTGGTATTTGAAGATTCAGTTTCTATTTCGAAGTTTCGTTTCCTTTGACATTGCAGATTATTTTGTGTGAAATCTCTTCAATTTGTTGCTTGAAGAAAAAAGTTGTTTTTTTTTTCTTTGATATTTTCATGATTTTGTTGTTTTATTGTTTATCCTTAGGTTGGTAATGCCTGCTGCAATTATGCAGTCCTCAATCTTGCTGAGACTTCCTACTCATTTTTGTATCACGTTTCTAGCCTCCACTGAATGAACATGTACAGGCTTAAGTACTAATTTTGCAATTAGTCACTTTTCTCTTCCATCGCTATTTGTTTTGATACTCTCATAGACAGACTTGATCTCAATACATATCACAGTAGATTTTTAAGACAATATCCCCCGTATTTTTTAACTAACATATTCATGTTGGACATAAAAATGATAAAGACATATTTATAGTGAAAGAAATGCCCCACACACAGACACACCTATATATATATATATATATAGGTCTCGGCAACCGTTGAAAGAAATGTATGTAAACAATAGTAATTGTGATTCGTAACCGTTTAAAATTTACTTCGCAGCTAATGTCTCCTCTTGGCTGAATGGTTAGAGTCTTTGGCTTGGCGTTTGAGTCAACCGGGTTTCGATCCCAGCTACGGGCAGCTACTGTCTAGCCACACTGATGAGTTCTGATAGAACGAAACCTATCTGTCTGTGGATGACTAAATGTATAAAACGAGAGTGAGAGGTAAATAAGCCATTCTTTCGATTTTAATGAACGTAGATTTGCTCATCTGATTGTAATAATGATTTTTTTTTCGTATCTAGTAGACAGATGCATGGGCACAATCTCTGTTTATTTCAATCTCCCGACATTATGTACTTCGAACGGCAGTAGATCTAATAAAAAATGGTTTCAATAAAAAAAAAGCAAGAAGCAAAATATATCCAGTTATTTCCTACGCAGCCTACACGGACAATCATCACTTCTAGCAAATACACCTACTCGAACCGATTCTCTGCTACATAAGCTGGACCTGGAAGAGGCTTTGATATTAACGTGCACTGACATGAAACAGTTTCCGAAGGTTTTAATCAAGATAGTGCCATCTTCTCATTAAAAGACAAACGTCTGAATTTTGTAGACTAGTTCATATACCTCAGAAGCAATATGTCATCTTCTAAAAGCGATGTCACCATGCGCATAAGTAAAACATTAACTTCCATTCACAAATTCTCAACCGTATGGAAATCTGAGCTCTCTGAAAAATAAAAAAAATCTTCCAAGTTCTAGCTGTGTCATCATTAAATGGACGCAGACTGTTGGATAAAATTCTAGATGGAAACTCCACAAAGCTGATATTTACTACTTTGGACAAATGCTTAAAGTACTTGCCTACAAAACAGTTGCTGTAAATTTTTCAACGTAAAAATCCTCTTCGTATATAAATCGGCCGAGCATAAAAGAAGTGTCTGGTTGCTAGTGTCACATTTTTTTAACCTCAAACTGAATTGAACACATTTACGAAGTGGTTGGGGCTGTAAGTTAGAAGTTTTTAAAGTATGTATTAGTGTAGACACTAAGTTAAATCTATTTTAATTGCACTTTCTATTTAGGTTATACAACCATTATCAAGGCCAAAAATAATGCAATAAAAGAACAACGTGATAGATAATTTTAAAGGCTAACTCAGCTTTTTATTCTCGGTATTTCAAACAATCCAGAAGAAAGAGAAGAAAAACTCTGAAATCATAGCAGTTATGCTCCGTTTAAAAATTGACATTGTCTCACATCTTCGTTAAGGAGAGGTTGTGATTAATAGAACCTGTTATATTTACATAAACCTCTTTAAATCCAGGCAAATAAAATAAAATGAATGAACTTTAAACCTGTCCAGCGAATTGGTTTAATTTTACTCAGTCTTTACAGAGGATTGATTTGATTTGAGCTTGAGTAGTATTAAATCTGAAGATAAGATGAATGGTCAGCAAGTAAATTTCATCTTCTCACCAGACTCTACAAATATGGTTCCCTGGTAGATTATCGTAAAATTAATTTAAAAAAACATTTCCTTCTTCTTCTTCTTCTTCTTCTTCTTCTTCGTAATTTTGCTTTTATAGTGTTAGTCATGTGTTATATTTTGTTGTCGGAAATGCATGACAGTCAGCAGTCACAAGTTTTCTTTAGTAAAAAACTGTATAATATTGTCCTTCCGCGATAAATTCTATGAATGTTAACTCAGATTATGAAAAAGTAAAACACACACACACACACACACACACACACACACACACACATGTATATATATATATGTGTGTGAGAGAGAGAGATGGAGAGAGAGTGAGGGAGGGAGAAAAGAAAGAAAGAGGAGAGGGGATGCAAGTCCACAATTTCGTATTTTGTTGGTTCTTCCTGTGAAATTTAAAGGGACATTTTGACAATAGTTTTACCCATACAGTTTTCTTCAGAGTCTAAAATGTATAAGTCACGATAGTTATTCATGATTTTAAAGTTTACTTCAGAAGAAAGCAACTGAAACATTGTCACTGAGTAAAAAATTCTAAGAAAATCATCTTAGATTTTCCTACAGTAAAAAACGAACATACACTCTCTCTCTCTCACACATACAGAATGATTGTATGTTTATGTGTATCTGGGAGATTGTGTGTCAAGTGTGTGTGAAGATTGCGTTTAAGAAGAATATGATTATTTGTACTCTTGTGTAGGCGCATTACTAAACGAAATTTAATTTTAATTTCTGATAATTAGTGATAGGGGAATTGGGAATATATTCGCAGTATTAATTAGTTCTGATTTCTCAGTTATCTTGCACGAATACTGTTTATATATATATATATATATATATATATATATATATATATATATATATATATATATATAATCTACTTCCCAGCATGAACAGAACTCGATGCATGATCATTTTTTTAACTGCTTTGAATCCAGAGTTTTCAATCTCCTAGAATAGTTGCCTTACCAGGGTTGAAAAGCACAGTCTATCCTACTATTTGCCCATAGCTTGTGGAAGAATAATTGTACTCATACCTTTCCTTAGTGTATTAGCGGTATGTGAAACATTCTTGCTCAGGGTTTCAACTCATGCCACTTATCCATTTAAAACGCCGTATCCCCCATAACACTATGAACGAATTCCTAATATATATATATATATATATATATATATATATATATATATATATATATATATATATATATATATATATAACATGAGAACAAGCAATTATTTAAAAGGCGTTTAATAATTCAAAAGTGTACAAATTATGAGCAACAGGGTAGTATAAAATCTGAAATAGAATTTCAATCTCGCCTACTAATTTTTTTCTTTACTAAAAGGTTCTTGTGTTTGCATTAAATGAAAGACACAGACGTCAGAGGAAACGTTTTGGGGGAAGAAATGAACAAGATGATTTCTAAAGAGACAATTCATAAATACCCTATTGATAAATAAATAACATCATTCATTTTGTCTTTTATCTCGATCAGAAAAAAAAAATGATTCCTCTGACGACTGTGATTTCTATTCTTGTAGAAAAGCTACGAAACTATAATTAGCGAAACAAAACTATAAGGGTTAAATTTAAATTCTTTTTATTATATAAATGTGTATATATATATATATATATATATGTGTGTGTGGTGTGTGTGTGTGTGTGTGTGTGTGTGTGTGTGTGTGTGCGTGTGCGTGTGTGTGAAAAACTGAAAATAAATCCGACTTGTATGAAAATGTACAGACATGGAAAAACAGAAGACCTTCAATGGATTATTTTATTTGTAGACATATCTGTCAAGTATCAACGTTTCGGTTTTTAAATCTTCATTAAAGCGGGTAAATTGTTTAAAATAAAAGAAAAAAATTAAAGGTTTTGAAACATTCTCTTTCCGTTAGTAGTGTTCTACTTCAAATTTCTTTGATTTTAGTTGTTTGGGTTTTATGGCATATCAACCTTTGTTGGTTATTTAACGCCGAATCCATCTTTATGCAAATAGTCAGTTCCATTCTAAACAATTCAGTTTAGCATGAGTACATAGTTGAAATGTAAGTACAATTTAATTGTCAAAAATATTTCTATTTCAAGCTATTCAATTTATTCAAACAGTTCTAATTCAGTTAATCCAGTTTTGTAAAAGTACAGATTTTGTTTGTTTACACACAGTTGAATGTCAAAACAGTTCTATATTAAATAATTCAGTTTACTGTAAGTATAGTTCAATGCCAAAAACAGTTCCATTTCAAACAATTCAGCTTAAAATTAGCACGAAATTTAGATGTAAGTACAGTTTAATTGTCAAAAACATTTGTAATTCAAGCAATTTCGTTTAGCTAAACAGTTCTAATTCAAATAATTTATTTTAGCATAAGTATGCAGTTAGTTCTATTTAACCCATAGGTAAGGCCCTACCAAGGGCTAGCATTCCGGGGCAGTGGACCTGATAGCAATAGCAATGAATGGGTGCTCCGCATTCCACAAAGCTCCAGCATCACTGGAACTTAACCATCAGATTTTTTAGTGTCATATACAGGACACTCATTTGAGGGAGGGCTCTTACCCCTCTGTAGAGGTGCAGTCAGTGTATCCTACGGCCGCAGCCAACTGGGCAAATATTTGTTTGATGTAATTAACGTTCCAAAACGTCTTTATAAAAACCGAATAATGATAAATATGACTTAACTTGTTTATCTGTGTTTATCGGATTATATTCTTCTTTCTGTAATTGTTATGAGGGGTAATAAGGGATTTTGTAACTTTCTGCATCGATGTCCTCATATGGTAAATCTTTCCATAAATAAAATCCTACTCAGAACACAGGTTGCTTTTTTCATCTCTGTACATTTTCTTATATATATAGTGACACGCATAAGTATTGGATACATGTTATTTTCTGTTATAACTCTAGTTTATGTTCGCCATTATGTAATATATTGTAAAGTTGTTTTAGTTGTATGTGGAAGGAAAATTAAAACTCATGGTTGAATCCTATCTTTTAATCAAAGTTCAAAATGTCCCTATGCAAAAGTATTGGTTACATCACACTTTTTTCAAATTTCCAATCGAAAATTTGTATTTGAAAAGACTTTGAATATTCAAATTTTTGATTGTATTGGAATGTTATCTCTGA
>OY757919.1:4889901-4927401 GCA_963585895.1 Sepioteuthis lessoniana | reverse complement strand
AAAGGACTTGCAAATAAGAGGAAGAGAAGAGACCATCCAAACTACGTCTATATCAAGATCGGCTGGAATACTGAGAAGAGTTCTGGAGACTTGAATATACTTGCTGTCACTTAAACTTCTGTGAGAAACCATCGGCTATCGCTGGTGGGAACAACTCTCAAAAGGATAAAATAATAATTAAGGTTCAAATAAGAAAACGTGTCAATGAATAGCATATCAAAAATACAATATATTTATAAACAAAAGGACCTGAATAAAGAAAATAAAAAAAAACGTGGCCTCTAATAACGACCACCTTACCGGTATGTGATTTCCCAGGCTGTGATCAAGAACGGGACACATCAACAATAATCCTGGGAATCCCAGCCTATATGAAAAAAAAGAAGCTCTTTGCGGAACTGATCACCTACTTAGTGGGGCACTATCAATATGAATGGAAAAAAGCACCCAAAAGAAGCAGGAAAAAACAAAAAAATTAACAGAATACAGAAAATCACGACATTCCCTTACCCTAATTTTTGTGTAAAGTGCCAATAAAGGATCATAAGAAACGAAACTAAAGGTAAAAATGATTTAGAAAACAATGATAAAAAATGAAAGCAAATAAGTAAAGTTTTAGCCTAAAAGGTGCTCCATGCTTTCGAAGTAGAGCAGGTGTCAAACCAATTAAATATTCGAACTGTGAACCCTTGAATTAATTACTAAAAATTTCATGTGTAGCACATAATCATCAGACGGAAATATGAGCAGCTATTTAATCATATTTACAAGGCTCATTAAATAAGTTTCCTGACTTTTTTCATATGGGCACTTTTATTGATAGTACACACATGAAACTCTAGTCCCCTTCGACGTAATCTCCTCCGGCTACAATGCACTTGTACCGTTTCAGCAACTTCTGGAAGGTCCCATGGAAGACCTCTTGTGTGAGTGTGTCAATGACCTTCGTCACAGTCTCTTTCATCTCAATTGTCTCATGACGACAGCCTCTAAGTTTTTCCTTGAGCTAAGGGAATAACCAAAAGTCGCAGGGAGGAATATCTGGACTATAAGGAGGGTGACGAACTGTCTCGATGCCCATCTTGGTCAAATAGTCTGTAACAAGGATGGAGTTGAGGACTAGTGCATTGTTTTGGTGGAAATGCCACGGACCCGATTGGAAGAGAGCTGGCCTCTTCCCTAGGAATCTCTTCCTAAACTCCCTCGTTGACTGTCTGTCCAGTGGAAACCCAGTGCATGTAGATCATGCCAGTGCTGTCAAAAAAAGGGATCATCAAACGTTTGTGGGTAGATTTGCTCTGTCTGGCCTTCCTGGGTCTGGGAGAACCAGCATGCTTTCACTGGGAACTCTGTCTATTGGTCTATTGGTCATAGCAGTATATCCAGCGTTCATCGCAGGTCACTACAACAGCGGAATCTGAAATGATCAGCACGACCATCTCCCTGCTGTCATGACATGGTCTTTCTTTCTAATCTCCTCTGAGCACCCTCGGGACAAACTTCGCGCAAATCTTCCACATCTTCAGTTCCTCATGAATAATTGTGTGTACAGTTCCCACACTGACATCAAACTGTGCACTTATTGTGTCCATAGACACACAACAGTCCTTATCCATGAAATGCTTTATTTAACCAATTAACTTTGGTGTTCCGACTTCCTTACTCCTCCTACACCTCTCATCATCCCTCACAGACTCCATGCTTTCCTTGAATCTCTTATGCCACACAAACGCTGATGCTCAATTCATGCAAGATAGTCCAAAAGCAGTCTGAAGCATTCTATACGATTCTGTGGCATTTTTTCCAAGTTTACATATCGTTCTTCTAATGTGTCCTTACGTCCAGATTGCATTTTTGAAATTCACTAGCTGTGACAATCAGGCTTTAGTAGGGTATATATCAATTGCTGCTGTAGCTGTTCATTTGAAGCTGAAATCATAGAAATTGGTCAGTCATCTCATAAGATGTATAGAAATAACATAGTGAATTTTCAAGTATCTACGACAATTTTAAATTCCAGTACAAAAAAGTATGGAAACCTATTGAAGGCACCTCGTATGCTGTGAAGTATTTGTTATGTGGTAAGTTATGTATACACATCATACTCACTCGAAAAAAAAATTAGTCAAGTGAAAAAGCAGGAAAATAAATTTGGAATTAGTCAAGGCGTAAATGACACAAGAGAAATGTATATGCACTTAAATTTAAATTCGCTATTTTGTTCGGCTATGTGTTTTCGACATATTGCAGGACATAATGTTTCTTATAGATATAATCTGCTGGATTTATCTCCCCTTTATACATATATATTTAAATGGAGGTTCCCTTGGGGTAAGGTTTTTTCCGTCGTAGGAAATGGACACGCTGACTCGAGTTCAAATCCTGAACGAGATTGATTACATTTCACATAATACTAATACGCTAGAAAAAGGCATGAATAAATTATCTTCCTTCCAGCTAAGGGTAAATAGTAAGGCTGACAAGGCTATATAGACTAGTTGAAGCCACAAGTCTAGGAGATGGAAAACTCAGAATTAAATCCTGTAAAAATGCGCATAAAAATTGACCTCGTCTTACATCCTGTTCGTGCAAAGAAGTTGGTAAATACATAAAGAAATGGAAGTAAATAATGAAATATATATAAATGTTTTTGTTTGGTTTTGATGCGGAAGGGTGGATTGTTTTTGTTTGGGTTTCATGCAGTGGGGAATTGGTGTGCTGGATGAAGTTGTTAGCTTTTTATTTTTTGCTAAATTCTTAGGAAAGTCATGAATTTATCTTTCACCTTCGTTGTGCGTAAATAGCATTGGTATGTCAACCAGTCTGGGAGAAGGAAAACTCATTCAACCGGCAACTCTCTTGCATATCCGTTCGCATAGATAATATCCAAACAAATAATTTTCAATGGCTCAAAGCGATGCACTCTTATGTACCCTAATGTGTCTAGTCAAACGACAAGAAGAAATGCAAATTTTGCCGCATACTATTTTTTCATTTTTTTTTTTTTCAAATCTTCAGTGTTTTTTGTATACAGTCTTTTCTGCTAACTATTTGGTAACTCATGTATAATTAATGGAATCAGATTTTGATAGTAACACATGAGTGCAATTGTTACAAACCAGGTCGATGGAAGGATTCCTTGAGGCTTAATGGCAAACGTTATAGACTGTGACATCGTAGTAAGTGAGTTCAAACTCCACTCAAATTATCACGTTCACTTTCGGAATAATACCTTTTGGAAAGGCATGAAACCCCTTATCCCACCAGGAATGAGATGAATATTCAATAAGATTAGTATTGGCACTAAATAACCCATGAAGGCTGATATGCATATAACACAGAAACCAAACAACACCAATCCAGATCAATAAGTAATGTCATGTCATCTTGAAAGATCTATATATTACAATTCGATTACATTGCTTTCTTTTCGGATTGTTTTCCATATGGCAATCGTGTAATTGTTTGTCATTTGCAGCCATAGTTGTTGATTTTTGTAACTTTTGTCTTTCTTTTGATAATATATTTCAATATGAGGTGAGGGTAAATTATGTTTATTTTGTTCGCATAAAACTCAGTTCAAAAAGTGATAATATAATAATTATGTTAAAGAATATGAATATCAATATCACAACATTTTAGTTATTCAATAACAACAATCTTACCATCATGTAATTTTCGCCAAAAATCACAAACCGAAAAACTCACTGTTTTTCAAGTAAATTCTTTTTTTCTTGCTGAACATCATTCATTTTCGATATTTTTGATAAAAAGGGAAATGTTCTCCAATTGATTCAGATTTTGTGATTGGTCATGCCAGAATAGGGGTTTAGCCGATATATGTCAATCAGGTTTTAGTGGAACTTGCAGAAAAGCAAAAAAAATCATTGTCTTACTAGTAGAAACAGTTTCCATTAAGAGAGATTTTCGAGTAATGGGAAATAAGCCCAAATGCAGTATACCTTAACGTTTGACAGAATTTATTAAGCCGTAACAACCCCCATTCTTTGAGAAAACGCTACATACAAAAATGCTTCCTGCACTATGCTTCACAGTTGAAGAAAAACATTCAAGAGGTGCTCGTGGTAGGAAATGGACACGGCGACACAAGTTCAAATCCTGGACAAGACTGTTTGCATTTCACATAGCACAAATACCCTTGGGAAAGGTATGAATCCAATTATTCTCCCTCCAGCTACGGTTAAACAGTAGGACAGACTGGGTTCTTCAGCCTTGTTGAGGCAGAAAAACTCTGAATTCTAACCTGTTAAAATCCGCTTAAAAATTGACCTTGTGTCATATCCTGCCCGAGCAGAGGGGTTGGCTAAATATGAAAAACATTCAGGTATTCATTTTTCTTCAAGGTTCCAAAAATATATTTCAGGAATACCTATGATCAACTAATTTTGAAAAAAATATTTATTTGCAAAAGCAGCCTGTGCCATTTTCTTTTGTAACTTCAGTCAAAGCTGTTGCAATTCTCAATATTCAGGGAACGAGAAATAAATCTAATTTAATAGTCTGCTAAGGTGATCAATTGCTAAAAGTTAAATCTAATCTGAACTGACTAAAAATTAGAGTTCAGCTTCAATTTTAAAATAGTATTTTGTCTTGGTTTCTCTACTTTATTTCCGTTCCAATGGATTTGTGTCATTATAAAGTATACTTAAAAAGTCTTTAGAAAAATATACGAAAATAACTTTCTTACTATGCTGTACAAATGTCCTTTAAAAAAAGTGATAATCTATTCTGCACGAACACAACATTGGCTCACATTGGAAATCCGACTAACGGACAAAATCCCGTGTGCTCACTAAGTTACCTCGGTAGGCAGTTTGTATCATATCCTTGATAATATGAAGCACCTTTATATGAAGCACCATCAATTATCATTAATGATAATTGATGGTGCTTCATAAAAAAATAAAGAATCAATTAAATGCTAATAAGATTTTTAGTGTATAAGAAAAAGTAACAATGAACGTGACAGATCGAGAGTGGTTTAAATTTATGTAATTGCACTCAGGTTTAAATTTACAAAGCAACAGTTCTGATATAAAATGAAACGTTAGCTCGGGATTCACCGGGAATTTATTGTTTATTATTGAGTCAGTTACACGCTGTTCCATTGAAATGCTATAAAATAAGCAATAGAAATTAAAAGCTGAACGAAAATACAACAAAAATGTAATATTTAGGAAAATCACAAAGAACTTCGTTAAAATCTACCAGTCTCTACGATTTAAAAGCACACAAATAATAATAATAATAATAATAATAATCAAGCACGTGTGTTAACGCCAACCCTAAAATTAGAAGAAGAAGAAGAAGAAGAAGAAGAAGAAGAAAAGGAAAAGCTAACCCAAAAGTAGAAAGTATCACCCACCCACCCCGCCCGTGAAATAGTGGAGCCCCATTTGTATATAAATGCTAGTAAAAATAGAAAAGTAATTCTAGTGGGCATTTGATAGAAGAAACTGAAGCAGTAATGGTCGTCCATTTTCTGAAGTCTGTCGAAGAGGTTAGTAATATTGTTCTGCTAAACTTTTCATTAAAAAAAAATGCATATTTGATTTTTATTCAATTTGTCATAGTAAAAATTTTTGCTGTATATCATGAGCTCTAAATGAAGAACCTATTTACTAATAGGACGACTATAAATAACTTCACTGTTGGACCGCGAAATTCTATTTTAGAAAAATTTAGAACTATAACACATGATAGTGCGAATTTTCAGAAGACTGGTTTGAAAACAAACACAAGTAAGTTAGGAACTAAAATAGAACGGAAAGAAAAAGAAAACTCTCTTGACAATATCCTAGTCTTGGACTTTAACTAAGTTAAAACTTTACAAGAAAGAAGGGTGTGTTTCTTTTTGTGGCCCGCTGTTCTTGGTCACATCTGTGTCAGGTGCGCAGATCATAAAAAATCCCTGGGTCTGGTATAGCCACAATATACCACCCATGATCAAAATGTCCAATCACAATATTACACGACGTGGGACCCAAGCAACAGACCTGGGTTTCATGATCGGCAGGTGCTCTCCTGATAGCCAACATGGGAGACTCAGTTGTCATCCTACGAATGTTGGCTGCTCTTTTTTCAGGTACAATAACGACGACGTAAGAAACCACAACGATCAGAGACCTACACACAAAACATTGACTTGGGAAAATAGTCAACTTGTACTACAATGCTATTTTAGGAGCAACCCTTCACAAAGAGAATACAGAAAAAAGATTGATAGAAATCTGGCAAGAATGTTCGACATTTCAGACAACTAGCCAAAGGTTAGCCGATCAAGTTGGAACAATATTTAAAAAGGGCTGCTTTTCTAACCTTGAATTACTAGAAATCCATCTAAAAACACATAAAAAAACCTATAACACCGTACCAGACACATCAAGTGGTGTCAAACAAAATCAATCCAACGAACAAGAACTGCAAACTTCGGAAAATGAAAACACCACGCTCCCAAATGATACACTACCAAGCAACCAAGAAGAAACACTATCACAAGAACAAAAGATTAATCTAGAAAATGTAAAGAGAATAATAAGTAGTGAAAAGACTATTCTGTCTTCATTAAGAAACATAGAATGGAAAACACTTAAGATAGAAACGAATAAAATAAATCACATACTACCTTACATACCGACCAATAATATAACTGAGTTAAATGAACTAATCTATTCAGGAGCAAAATTAGTTTGTGAGAAAATTTAGATCCCCTCAAAAAGCACGAAGAAACAGTCAAAACTGGGATGTGAATTTCGACTGGAAACTAAAATAGAAAAAATCTACGAAAACAAACCCGAATGATAAGAAAGAGAGGCGCTGAAATAAGTGTGAAAAAGGAACAGGCAACACAGAGAAAATAACAGTACAACTTAAGGAAATAAACCAGAATGTGTTGGCCAAACAAAGAAGATTAAAGAGATATCGAAAAAGAGTAAAACAATACAGACAAAATAGGACTTTCCGAAACAACGAAAGAAAATTCTATCAACAATTGGGAGGGAATGACACGAAAACCTACTAACATCCGGATGCCAATGAAACCGAATGATTTTGGACAAAAATATGGCAACCAAAATACATTATGAAAATGCTGAATGGATAAACAATATTACAAGAGAAGTAGACGGACTTGAAGAAGGACCCAAAACGGAAATACACATCGACTTACTCAAAACAACACTGAAAGGAATATGATAGAATACATGGCTTTTGGTTCAAGAAATTCACCTCCATTCACGGCAGACTAGCACTAGAAATGAACAAATGCCTACAAGGCACGCAAGTGTGTACCTGAATGAATGACCAAAGGAAAGACTACATTAATCCAAAATGACCCAAGCAAAGGAACTGTCACAAATAATTACAGACCCATAACCTGTCTAACAATGATGTGGAAAATACTAATAGCACATATAAGGGAAAAGATTTATTACTCACTAACAACCAGCGGATTGTTCCCTGACGAACAGAAAGGATGCCGCAATGGATCCAGAGGCACAGCAGAATTACTCTATATAGCTCAACACATCATAAATGAGAGCAAGACAAGACGGAAAAATCTTGCTATGACCTGGATTAACTACAAGAAGGCATATGATATGGTTCCACAAAGCAGGATAATACACTGTCTCAAAATATACAAAATATCCCATAAAGTCATAAACTTCATCGAAAAGACCATGCAAACCTGGAGAGTGGAGCTGACAGCAGGAGAAAGAACCATAGCTGAAACAAAGATCCAAAGAGGGATGTTAGAAGGAGATGCACTATCAATTAGTCATGATGCCACTTAACCACATATTCAGAAAATTCACCGCCGTATACAAACTCAGCAGATCGCAAGAGAAGATCAACCACCTAATGTACATGGATGATATTAAACTATTTGCGAAAAATGAAAAAGAACTGGAAACTCTCATACACGCCGTTAGAATATTCAGTCAGGACATAGGAATGTGCCATCCTCGTCTTGAAAAGTGGCAAACGACATATGACTGATGGAATGGAACTACCAAATCACGACAAAATTAGAACGCTCGAAGAAAATGAAACCAACAAATACTTGGGGATCTTGGAGACTGACACCATCAAACAAGTGCAAATGAAAGACAAGATCTGGAAATAAAATATCAGGAGAACTAGAAACCTTCTCGAGACAAAACTCTCCAGCAGAAACCTCATCAAAGGAATAAATACTTGGGCTGTGCCCCTTATTAGATATTCGGGACCCTTCCTCAAGTGGACCAGAGATGAACTTAAGGCATTACATCCCAGAGACGACGTTGACAGAAAATGAGTATCAAGAAAAGAGTGAGAAAGAGGACTTGCCAGCAACGAAGACAGCGTTGATGCATCGATACAACGGCTCGAAGACTACATAGAAAAGCACGAATGAAGACAAATTAAATCCACCAGAAACGATAGAGACAATATAATAGACGATAGAATGACAACAAACAGGAAACAAAAATGGGAGAAAAAAACAACTCTATGACCGTTTTAAACGACTAATAAACAACATCCCACACCAGAAAACCTGGACCTGGCTAAGAAAAGGAAGCCTTAAGAGAAAAACGGAATCACTTCTGATAGCTGCAAAAAGAACGCCATAAGGACTAACTATATCAAAGCGAGAATGGATAAGACGCAACAAAACAGTAAATGTAGGCTATGTGGTGACAGAGACGAAACGATTAATCAAATAATAAGCGAAAGCAGCAAATTAGCACAGGAGTATAAGGCGAGACATGACTGGGTGGGCAAGGTGATCCACTGGGAAATGTGCAAGAAATTTAAATTTGACCATACTAACAAATATATATACACAACCTAGCACCTGTGCAAGAAAATGACTCGCATAAACTCCTATGGGACTTTAACATACAAACGGATCACCTAATCCCGGCCAGAAGACCAGACCTTATAATAATCAACAAAAAAAAATGAATTTGCAAAATTGTCGACTTTGCTGTCCTGGATGACCACAGAATGAATCTGAAGGAATGTGAAAAGAAGGATTAGTACCTCGACCTTGCTGGAGAATTGAAATAGCTGTGGAACATGAAAGTAACGATTGTGCCAATTGTGATTGGTGCGTTAGGCACAATAACTAAAGGAAGATTAAAAGGCTTGAAGGACTTGGAAGTTGGCAGACGGGTAGAAACTATGTAAATGACATCATTGCAGAGAACGGCCAGAATCCTGAGACGAGTACTGGAGACTTGAAGAGACTTGTTGTCACTCAAACTCCAGTGAAAAACCATCAGCTAACAATGATGTGAAAAACTCTAAAGGAGTAAATAATAATAATAATAATAATAATAATGGGGAAAGAAGGATAAATACCTCGACCTTACTAGGGAATTAAAAAACTGTGGAACATGCAGGTGACAATTATACCAATTGTAATTGGTGCGTTTGGAATAGTAACTAAAGGATTACTAAAGGGACTGGAGGACTTGCAAGTTGGTGGACGGGTGGAGACCATCCAAACGATAGCATTTTTGAGAACGGCCAGGTTACTGAGACGAGTCGTGGAGACTTGAGGAGACTTGCTGTCACTCAGACTCCAGTGAAAAACCATCGGCTAACGCTGATGGGAAAATCTGTAATGAGTGAATAATAATAATAATAATATAAGAACTAATAATATAAAAGCAAGAATAGATAACACCCAACAAAACAGTAAATTTAGATTATGTGGGGATAGAGACTGGGTAGGCAAGGTAATCTATTGGGAATTGTGCAAGAAATTTAAATTTGGCCATTCAAACAAATGGTATATGTACAACCCAACATCTGTCCTGGATAATGAGACACATAAACTCCGCTGGGATTTTTTTATACAAACGGATCATCTAATCTCGACCAGCCGACAAGAGTTAATAATAATTAGCAAGAAAAGAGAACTTGCTAAATTATGGACTTTACTGTCTTGGCTGACCACGAAGTAAAATTAAAAGAAAGGGAAGAGAAGGTTAATACCTTGATCTTAGAAAGGATCTGATAAAACTGTGGAACATGAAAGTGACGTTTACACTAATTATAATTGATGCTCTTGGAACAAAAGGGTTAGTACAAGGACTGGATCACTTGGAAATCAGAGGACGAGTGGAGATTATCCAAACTATACCGTTATTGATATCGGCCAGAATACTGAAAAGAGTCCTTGACACTTGAGGAGATTTGTGTAGTCTCTCAAACTCAAGTGAAAAACCATCAGCTAACGCTTGTGTGAAAAACTCTCAAAAGAGAATAGGTAATGGTAATAAAACTCTCAAATGAGTAGAATAATAACAGAAATCTCTCACGAGAAAACTAGGACATGGTGAAAAAAGGGAAGCCTTAAGAAAGAAACAGAATCATTGTGATAGCAGCACAAAATAACGCCATAAGGACTAACTATTTCAACGCAAGAATAGACAAGACATAAAGAATAAAAAAAGACAGAAAAGTACTTGGACCTTGCTAGAGAACTAAAAAAACTTTAAAAAATGAGAATGTGATGGTGATATCAAGTGTAATTGGTGCATTTGGAACTATCCGGAAAGGCTTAGCAAAGGGGCTTCAAGAGTTGGAAATCGGAGGACAAACCAAGACTTGAAGGATTGGAAATAACAGGGCGATTGGCGACCATTCTAACTACCGCATTACTAAGACCAGCCAGAATACTGAGAAAAGTCCTGGAGACTTGAGGAGACTTGCTGTCAATCAAACTCCAGTTAAAAACCATCAGCTAACGCAGATATGAACAACTCGCAAAAAATAATAATATTAATAATAATAATAATAATACACTAAATGATATACTCCTGTGAACCCCTTCGCATGGACGAGCAAAGGCAGGATGATCAGCTAGAACCTATATACAACAGCTCTGTGGCGAAAAAGGATGTAGCCTTGAAGACCAACCGGGAGCGATGGACGACAGAGACAGGAAGATCCGTGCTGGCGGTGTGACATGATAATGAAGCTCTGCATCAAAAGTCTCTCCTAACCAAGCTCAGCTGTTGAAATGTTTTCAAAAATATGAACTCCTGGCCAGTTGCCATTATAAGGTCCATGCTTAAAATAAACAAATGAGCCAAAATACTAGGAAGCTTTGCACTAGGCCTTTTATTCAAAAGATTACACTGACAAAATATTTGTGAAAAGGAAAGAATGAGGAAGGGAACATGCCAACATCGAAGATTGCATAAATATATTAGTAGAGAGACTCGATTACTTCATTAAAAGAGCAAATTACAGCAGCCAATGATAACATAATTACAAGAAAAGACCACATACACTAGGAAAAAGATATGGGAGGTAAAACAGCTGAATTTATATTTCACGTGAAAAACTAACAAGAGTGTGTTAAAGAAGACACGGACATAGTTAAGAAGAGACATCCTCAAGTCATAAACTGAATGTATTTTAATAGCAGCACAAACTCTGCCATAAGGATCAATCATATTAAAGTGAATCTTTAAAATACGCAACGAAATTGCAAGGGCTGATTATGGGGGAAAAGAGCTGAAACGGTTGATATAATAAAGAAATGCAGTCAACTACCACAAAAGGAGTTCAAGACTAGGAACGACTGATTAGGGAAGTTGATCCACTGGGAATTTAAGAAGAAATTAAAGTTGTTGGTCACTGTAATCGAGGGCGACCCGAAGGCTCCCTTTTCAGTTGCTACTACACCTTTCCCTGGATGGCTCCACTTTACCCTATGATACGTACCTTATAATGCTGAGTGTTAAGCAAGGAGGTATCAAATATCATTTTTTAAGTGTTTGGTATGATTGAACCCCGGTCTCGCGGACCATTGGCGAACACTGTACCCACTAGGCAAATAAACCAGTTTTCGTCCTTATTATCAAATAATATTAGCACAAACCAGAATCTGTCACAGAAAACGAAACGCATAAAATTCTCTTGGATTTTAAAGTACAAACGGATTATATAATCCCGGCCAAAAGATAACAGTTAGAGTTGATTGTCACGAAAAATAACATTTCGTAGATTTTGCTGTCTTGGCGAACCTCATTTGGAAGTAAAAGAGAGCGAAAAACATTAGGATCTTGCCTGAGAACCAAAATAGCGGTGGAATATGAACGTGATATTGATACCTGTTGTATTTGATACTCTTGGAACAGCTCCAAATGGCTTGGACAAAGACTATATTAACTTGATGTCAAAAGTAAAGTCAAGGCCTTCTCTTCAATAGCATGTTTAAGATCAGATAGAATACTGACTAGGATGCCTGAAGAAATTTATCGTTACCCAGCTTTCATGGAAAGACGACCAGCTAATGTTGGTGTAAAAAACTCACAAGAGGTAAAATAATAAAAGCCTTGATAAAAGACTGAGTTACCTTCAGATAAGAAGAATAATTTGGACCACCAAAAGCATAGCACTACTGCGATCGGTAAAAATCCTTTAAAGACTCTTTTATCACTGAGCAGACGTTTTCCCCGTTAGTCTTTAGCGAAGACAATTCATGCTGTGAAAAATCGCTTGGTGTAAAATAATAGCAGTAATAAATTCATGATTCACAATAAAAGCAAAAACTATTTTGAAAAGATAAAAGAAGACGAAAAACGAACGTAAGGGTGATATAAATTATAGTCGGAGTCCTTGAAATAACCACCAACTATCAGAAAAATAGACTAAAGTAACTGGTGATCGGAAAGTGATTTTAGACTATCCAGATTACAGAGTTATTAATCAGCTAGATTAGTTAGAAATGTACTGGAGACCTGAAGAAGCTAGCTATCAATTAAACTTTAATGAAAAACTATCAGTCAAAACTAGTTGGTAAGTCCTCCATCAGACTAAAATAATTAGAAATTAATAATACCTAGAAAAATAGCAAAAGTTGGTTACAAAATGAGTAAACGAATGCCGCGAATTTGCAGAAAAAAGTAGGTACGGCTTGGCTGGAATAGTTGGAATTTCGCAACATGTTAATATTTGAACATACAGACAAATGGTATATGTTCTAAACAGAATCAATCCTACAAAATGAGACAAATAAAATCCTCAGGGACTATGATATATAAATATCACCCTATCCAGGCCAAAAGACCATTGTGTTGATTCAAAAGAAAAAAAATGAATTTGTTATCGTAGGGGTTTTTCCATTGCAATTGGTACAAATAGTACCAGGTATAATTATAATGGTTCACAAATGTCTTGTAAAAGACTGCGAAATTGAAAATCTGAGACAGAATCGCGACCAGCAATTTAAACTGGCATGGAAAATTCGCTTAGTGTTAAAATATAAGTTGTTGATTAGATATTTACTAAAATTAGCATTGCTAGTATAACGCAGCAATATATCTTGCTGCCTCGTTGAAATCTATGCATTTCTTCATTGAGACAATATAGCAATCGCCAGAAAGACAACTGCTATGGAATAATCAACATAACTACTTTCTTTACAATAACATAATAGTAAAGACTTTTCCTATTGAATATATAAATTAAGAATCTTCAATTCCAGGAGAAAGAATTTCCAAAAGAGCAATGATTCGATTTACTATACTTTCAGCTAAGTTGTTATTAACTCCGCTGAGGATTCTTTATTCTTACTACAGTCACATATTTTACATTCGTCGCACCAAGAATTCATGTTTAGAAAAAAAAATGATAGCAAAATATACGTTCAAAAATACTATGGCCAACATTCATCATCATTATAACGCGCTGGTAGCACGGATATCCCTGACACTCTCTCGCCACGCCTCCCTATCGTTCATCGCCCTAGATAGGTCTTCAGGACAACATCCCGTATCCTCACATAGCTGCTGAATGTATGTTCGTGCTGGTCGTCCTGCTTTTGCACGGCCATGTGTGGGGGTCCATAGGAGTACATCACTTATGAGTTCGTCACTGCTTCTCCAGCAGTGTTCTGCATGTCTGGCTCGTCTAACTTGAATAGTTTTGGTGATAGGGGGTAGGTGGCCGTACAGTTGGTGTCTTGTGGGGTGTTGCCGCCAGGACTTGTTTAAGATTGCACGTAGCATTCTTGTGTAATTGCCGTCTAGCTTCTTCTCCAGCCGTTTTGTTAGCGTCCATGTAGTGCAGCCATATAGCATTATCGATGTGACCGCTGTCTGGAAGAAACTGCGTTTCATTTTATCGGTTAGGTCTGATTTCCAAATAATCGATAACCTATTGATAGCTGTCCATGCTTTCGCTAACCTCGTTTCAATGTCCTTTTCGGTTGATTCGACGCTGCTTCCTAGGTAAATGAATTTGTCTACTAGTTTAAGAGGGGTTCCTTCTTGAGTGGAGATGTCCCCCGTTTAGTTATAGCACATATATTCCGTTTTATGTGCATTAACATAGAGGCCTATGCCTGCGGCGGCTCGGTCCAAACTATGCAGTACCGTGTGGGTAATTCTCTAGCCTCACAGTGTTGGAACGTAGCACAAGCTACGATTAAGTTGGAAGACCCCAAAGTAAAGAAGCAGCAAGGTGTTGTGTTTAAAATAACTCAGTTCTTGGTATTTTTCTTTTTAAGAGTTTCAAATGCAGTATAGCCTGACTTTTGCTTTTTACACAAAATGGGAACGTTTTATAAAACTTAGCTGATTTATTTTCTCATCAATCAGCATTCGTGACAGGTTTTTCTTTTCTTTTTATTTTTTCGTGTGTATATATATATGTGCATTTATCAATCACTTCGCATAAGCAGGATGTGACACAGGTTAATGTTTAAGTGGGGTTTAACAGGTTTGAATTAACAGTTCACCTTTACTAAGACCGGTTACATTAGCAAGTTTACAGATCACTTTCTACCCTACTATTTGCCAATAGATGAAGAGAAAATAATTGAATGCTTATTTTTCCCTAAGGCAACAATATTATGTGAAGTACAAACAACCTCGTCAAGGATTTGAACTCAGGTCATCGTATCTAGCGAGGATCTGATAAATCAACTGACTCAATTCTACGATAAATATTAGATAAAATTAGTCGTCTTTAAAATACTCCAAATCATTTAAAATACGCGCAAGCATAGAATTATGAGCATTATATTGAAATACTTGCAACCATTTAGAGTCACTTGTGTCAGCATTACTTGAAGCCATTCAAATGTGTTCAATCGTGCAAACAAATGAATACTAGGTCGTTTAAAAATAATTTTACTTTCTAATTATTCGCTTTCGAATCAATCATATATATATATATATATATATATATATATATATATATATATATATATATATATATATATATGTGTGTATATGAATTGGAATTAAATAGCCCACAACAGTTGCTATTCATATTATCTATATCATTGAAAGAACCAATATTTGGGCCCACACAAATGCATCTATTTTAATTCTCTTAAAATTTCAGTGTTTCTAGAGTTCTTTACAATGTTACGAATGTCGAAAATATTTTTTTCGTAAATGTATATCAGTTTGCAAAACTACAAAAAATAAGACCAAGATTTATGTATAACTTTTATTTTTACTTGACAGAATACAGTTTATTATTTGTGGATGATTTTAAATAGAAATACCTCATGATATTCAACAAAATGACGTATAACTGTTTTTCTTTCTTTCTTTGTTTATATAAAACTTCGCTGGTAATTCAATGCTAAAACCATCCTCGTAAAAAAACAATAGTGATACTATTTAACCATTAATTAGGGATTAAGGGATAATCACAAACCTTTCCCAAGGGTATGAATCCAAAGGAAAAACGTAATACTGCAACTGGAGTTCGAACTAGTTAATCACAATGTCACTGTCAGTCACGATAACCAGTGCAACCCTTTTTTTTTCTGTTTCTAAGATGTTTTTAAAATATCTATTAGAATGACCTAATTTTATTCAGATTTGCCAAACGTTATCAGATAAAGAGTTAATATGTACAAACACGGAGCAATTTCAGAAGAGAAACAAGTTGAAATCCTTTGTTGAAGAAACTTTATTTTTTTTTGCTGCCAACGACTAGATTGGTAGGATAATTAAAGAATTGTAGCGCCCTCTGGTGCAAAGTCACATTAATCTTCGTAGCATAACAATATCTGATAATTGACGTTGTGACAGGGCGTATTGAGAAAAAGTTTCCTTGTTTTCTCCAAAAAATGATGTGACGAGAAAATAAGCAGTCTCTAGTGAAATTAGAAATGGGCTATCTCATTAATTTTACCTAATGGTAACAGTTACAGCATCACACACACAAAAAAACATAATATATATATATATATATATATATATATATATATATATATATATATTGATGTGTATGTATAAATGTGTGTGTGTGCGTATACCAATGCACACACACACACACACACACACACACACACACACACACACACACACACACACACACACACACACATATATATATATATATATATTAGTGTATATTTTCCAGGAAGTTATTATCTAGAAAAGTTTGCTTAAAACCACGGAACATTCCAATTTTGTGATCTCATGTTTATTTTTGTTTTGTTTATTTTTTTTTTTCTTTTCTCTTTTTCTAGCTTACTTGCTATCTTTTTTTGTATTCTGGTCTGGTTGATATAACTACAAGTTATAGTAATGACATAAATAATTCTACATCTGCTGATATACGAAGTATCCTCACCAATAGTGTCTAAATCATATAAAACAATAACAACAAAAACACACACAACTCGTTGAAACTATCGGTATTAAAAATAAACAACCAAAGAAGTCTAAAACTGCATTCAATACCAGCACGAACATATAAAACATCAACATTGATAATCGAACCAAATCCGCCCTACCAATAATAAACTCTTCGAACATAATAAATTTTGTAATCTAAACAAAGAAAAACAATACCTTAAAATGTAGTGGTAAGTTCGCAGAAGATATTATCGAAAACGCTTGGAAGAATCTTTGGCAATTTATTTATCAACTGTACCCTGGTACGAAGAAAGTAACAAGAAACTTAGAAAAATATAACATAAAATCTTCAAACAAATATTCTGTTGTCTTTAACCAAACTTGTCTAAACGCTGTAACAATATATACAGTTTCTTCAGAATCATATATATATATATATATATATATAGTGTCTTCATATAATCACTAATTGATTCCTGGAAGTTTGCTGTTAATCAAAACTGATGCGAGTCCTTTTAAATTAATGGAATTTCAATTAATTCAATCTAGTCTCTCCACTCAAATATATATAAATAGTTTAGTGATTTTTTTGGCATTTTCTTCAAGTCTCATTCAGTATGTTAATTAAAAAGTCAGGTGATATGGCAGACTTTTGGCGGGAAGGAGAATAACCTTCCATCTCTACATCAGGTATTTCTGATTCTGAAGAAATTGTATCTTGTTTGATTTTATTTATTTTAGAAAAAAAATAACAACCAAAAACTAAAGATATTCTTCTTTTAAAACAATTGGATTGGTTTCTTTGTTTAATGGCATGTTGGGATTACATCCCTAGCATGCCAAATAGTATTTCTAATGGCCGTTAGGTGACATGACCAAGTAACATATAAAAGAATAAACCATCAAAATCAAATCGCTTTGGTCTTGCCTTGACAAACCGAAGCACGCAAAAGTAATTTTTTCCTCAACGACAAGGAGGCTTGTGACAGCAAAAAATTCTGCTCTTACGGCGCTTGATACGAAGACTCGTTTTAAGTCTTCACACAAAAACTTCTATTCTACTTCATACGTCTGTAATTAAGTTTAGTATGGTTTGTTTTACTTGGTTTTATAGCATATCAACCATTGTGGGTTATCTAATGCCATATCTTCGTTATACATATTATATGTGATTTGTGAACGTATGGATAATACCTTAAAACGAGCCAGTGCTCATTTGTATGTTAAATGGTTATACATATGATTTATAAGTCAGTAGTTTATCGGCAATCTTATTTCTAAATGAGTTAGAGATTATTTATTTGTACACTAGTCTTGCTATTCTTTGCACACAGTTAAATGTTTTCAAATATTCTAATTGTGTAATATACTTGCGGAGGGATTTCGTTTTGTATATCTTGCCTTTCGGTTTAGTTAGGATGAGAACCTTTCGGCTCACTGCATGGGTTAGTTAGGTGCAACATTAATGCAGGTGTTCACGAGCACGCAGAGAGGATGTGTCATTCAGAGATGTCAAAATAAAAATCCCAGATAGAATTTATGACCAGGGGATGTGAGTGACGTCACGAACCGGAAGCGTGGGCTGACATTTGAGAAAAAGCAGTTAGTTGAGTTCCTGCTTCCGAACGAGACAGTTGAGATTCCGACCTGGGTGAGGCCCCATGAATTTGTGCGCTACGAGCACCGCGCGTTGATTGGGTTGAGAGCTGACGATGTAAAAGTAGTCAGCATAGAAAGATTGTGTGTCTCTCTCTCTCTCTCTCCTCATGTCGAATTACCTTGAACTCAAAGGTAATAAAAAGTTTCGTACCTGAACCAATTTTGTGAGTTTCGTGTTTTTAGATTCCCTATGTCTACTTCACACATCCGTATATCTGGCTATGTAACAATTGGAGTAGTTTGCTTTAGTATTAATCGTTTATTTGTGCCCTCATTAATGGTTTACATTACTGCTATCGAACATAAATAGCTTTATTTGCACACAGTTAAAAGATTTCAAGCATCACTAGGCAACACTAACATTTCAGTTAAGGCAAACAGTGAAATGGTTTCAAATACTGCAAATCAACATTAATTGTTCTGTTCAGAATTACTCATTCGTTTGTACACAGTTAAATTGTACCAAGGATTGCTATGGAATACTAACAATTCCTTTAACCATCAGTCATTTGTTAACACAGAGTTAAATGGTCAAACAGGTCTATTTCTAACGATTTGATTTAACGTAAGTCATTTGTTTTCACACAGGTTACATATAAATGCAAGACAGTTCTATTTGACCGAAAGATAGGACTCTATTAGGTGCTACCACTCCAGATCAGAGTGGACATGGAATCATTGGTAATGAAGGGGTACTCCATATTCTCCAATTCACCAGGGCTGGAGGCTCACCATGAGATCGTTTAATGTCATATCCTACACATTCGATGGCCTAGTCTTACCTCTCAGCAGAGATTCAGTCGGTATATTCTACAGCCCAAGCCAACTGGACGTCTGTAATTAAGGACGTGGCTCATACTAAAATGCCTTTAGGACATTATTTTACAACACTGTTTAAGGATTTTTTTCTTATATCTCTGTTATTCTAATATTTGTTCTAGTCCATTTGCGCCGGCAATAAGATACGTTCTTGTCAGATTTGCCGTGAATTATTTCTTGTATTAAGATGAACGAGGAAATATTTAACTTTAATGTCGTTCCTTTGCTATAATTGTACGAGTGGTCTTTCCTCACATTGACATGTTGTAATAATGAGTTATGAAACAGAAATACGACAAAGATACGAAGACAAAAATTCAATATCATATCCACTAACTATAGGTATATTTAAGTTCGTGGGTTATTTTAATTAGTTTGGTTTGGTAAGATTTTATTGCATATCAACTCTTGTTGGTTATTTAATGTCAAATCATGTTTATACATATATCAATTATATATGATTTTGGTTTGGTTTCTTTGTTTAATGGCATATCAACCCTGTTAGCTTATTTAATGTCATTTCTTTAGGGGAATAGCCGTGATACTATTTAACCCATGTCTAAGTAGGTCCATACCTTTCCTAAGGGTTTTTTGTCCGAAAGTGAATAAAATAGCGTGAGTATAGTTCGAACTCTTTTACAAAAATTCCGCAGCCCAGTGTGTAAACCATTACACCACGAGGACACCTTGTACATATGACTTGAAATTATTTTGTTGATAACATTTTTAAACAAGCCTGAGTTCAATTTTTGCATATAATTAAATAGATCTAAATATTGCTATATATCACTAAATATTAAACATCAGTCATTTGTTTATACAGTTATATCATTAGAGTTTTATTTCGAAAAATTCAAAATAATAAAAGTCATTCATATGCACTCAGTTTAAATTTCAGACCTTTTCAATGTAAATATCAAACAGATCGATTTTACCTATCGATAGAACTCAATCAGGTACTACAACTCTGTATCAGAGTGGTCTTGTGAGAAATTGTAATGAAGGGGTACTCCACACTCCCCAAATCTCCAAGCCTGGAGCCACACCATGAAACACTTTGAAGTCATATCCGGGATATGCGTTTGGGATAGTCTTACCCCTCTGTAGAGATGCAGTCGAGTGGGCTGGAACCGTAGTAGTACAATTTAAATCATACCTGAGGGGATGATCGAGTTCATACCTTCTAAAATAGTTTTAGTTCAAAAGTGAGTAGAATATCCCAACTGGAGTTTGAACTCACCTTTACGATGTTGCAACCAAGCACATTAACCACTTCACCACGGAGACTCTCCATTTAGAACACTTCATATCAAAATAACAGTTTTTAGGATTTTAAATGTTGATAAATGAAATAGATGATTGACCCAATTCACGAAACAAACACAATGTATAACACAACCCTTCACAGCGATGCCACGATGAAAAATAATTCGCTAGCTACGACGTGAAAAAATTTAAGTACCCCGTCACAATGTTCAATCTTCAAAACAGTGGCTTAATTTGAAAATAAGAGATGCTATTGAATGTCAATATTATATATATATATATATATATATATATATATATATATATATATATATAAATTTCCTGATAAGTAATACATAAATTTCCTGATAGGTTATTAAATAAGAGAAGTGAATTAATAGCTAGATGTAGACATAAGGCAAAATTAAACTAGAGACTAAAAAAAATTTTTAAAAACATAGAAATAAATAGTGAAACCAGACAAAAACATATCCAATATACACACAAGGAAAAAATAGGTAGCTAAATAAATAGTATCTAAATTAATATAAGCATTAATATTTCTCTTAAAAGTTAATTATCGAACTTAACATGAAAAGAAAATAAATTAAATAAATAAATAAAAAAGTTAAATTACCGTAATTATGACTGACGGAAGAATTTTGAAAATAAAATAAATAGGTAAATAAAAAACGGAAATTCAATAAAACGAGGAGATAACTCTTTTAATCCCTTCCCCTCCCCCACCCCCACGTGTCTATTCAGTTTTATTTATCCATTGGATCTGAAGAAGTCCTGTTATATTTTTCTTCGTGTTTTTGGTTCACACCAGAAACTGAAAAACAGGATGGAAATAAATTTATAATCCTAAAATAACCGGTCTTTGTTTTTTTCTTTAAAGATATATATATATATATATATATATATATATATATATATATATATATATATATATATAAGACATCTGGAGAATCAGTTGCTCGGACATGAAACAACTTGATAAAAAAATTCGAGAATTGAATGGACAAGTGAAGAACGAAGAGGAAAAATGTAGCATGCTTCTTTTTTTTTAAATTAGAATATTTTTTGTGAGTCAAAAGTTTTGCAATATTTTGATACGTGCTAGTTTGTGGCATCTATATCATTTTTTTAGCCGTGGAAAGTACCTGCGGGAGCTAGTAGTATCTTGGTAGTTGTTATGCTGACAAATTGAGCATTACTTCACGCTAAGTGGGATTTATGAACTGAACAGTTGGAAGTATAACATAAGCTAATTTGGGAACTTACGTTCTACGAACTCGAAAGAGGCCAGAGTACCGCAGAAACAAACAAAAAAGTGTGTGGCACCAAAGGTGAATTCACAGAACAGGAAGCAGATGTTAAAAAGTATTCGCTCGGATTGCAAGAACCTCTACGCAGGATGTTTGAAGATCGGGTAGGACTAACATAGGAGATAGTAAGGTTGTGCTTCAAGCTACGAAGATAAATTCAGCGTGTAGTACTCAGAAAGTTGCAGAAGAGCTTAGCATCTCACAATGGGTCATCACTTTCATGACCTCGGCAAAATCATCCGTACATGATGAATTGTACATTATATTCCCAAATTATATAGCAATGCTTTTGGCTCATCCTAGTTAACAGTTTTTTTGTATTTTTTGTTGTAATATTCGATATATCCTATTTAATCTTCAAGTGGAATTAACGGTCCGGACATCAAAATCTGCTATGCAGATGTATAAACATTTTCTCTTGGAAAACTTTCCTAATCATATTACAAAAATAAGTTTCCTTCACAGATATTTTAAAATAAAGGATCGTCTGAGGCGTGCGCCATGTATTTCATCTGAAATTATTACTCATAAAACACAAGTCAGAAGGTCTTAATTCCTTCCAATTTTTATAGGGTTCTGCAGGGCAGGATTTTAGCACTTTTAAATGAAAAATGCATTTTAGATTATTTTACATCTCCCCCTCTCTCTCACTTATTCTCTTTCTTACTCTCTATGTCTCTGTCTCTGTCTCTCTCTCTCTCTCTCTATATATATATATATATATATATATATGTGTGTGTGTGTGTGTGTGTGTGTGTGTGTGTGTGTGTGTGTGTGTGTCGTCATCATCAAGTCGCGCAGCTAGAACAGATTTCCCTGACTCTCTCTCTCTCTCCATTCATCCATTATAGACTATATATATATATATATATATATATATATATATATATATATATATATATATATATATTTGCAATTATATTGTAGAGGTTTTGTAAAATGTCTCTGGTTTTGATTTCTGCTTAATAGAACGATATAATATATGTGCCCCTTGCAAAGGATATAAGTATTGTACCCCGGCCCTTATGCTCGTGACCAGAGTCTTTGATAGGTTACTGCAGGGATTTTATTTTTATACGGCAAAACACAATGATAAGTTCACAATTCCCCAAACCTTACTATACTGGGGCAGGTGGTGACGCAAGGATAATTTTAAAAAGGAGTATAAATGGTTTGAATTCAGAATTTCTTCTCTCCTCGATAAATAGCCTAGTCAGTCAAATTATTTAACAAAAGTTTGGCAAGAAAAATAAGAGAATATGTTTTGTTCCTAAGTGCATTACCATCAAGCAAAACGCAAAAAAACTAATACAGGATATGAACTCGTATCGCCAATTCGATTTCGTGTGCCAATACCGGTTATATCAAGTGTTACGTAATCAGAGTTGAGCGATAAATTAGGTCCCATTACTTATATTATTTCAATTTTTTTTTAAATTCGTACCTTAAGAAAGTTGCAGGTTTGAATTGATGGAAACGTGGAAAGTATCTTCTTCTTCTTCTTCTTCTTCTTCTTCTTCTTCTTCTTCTTCTTCTTCTTCATGCCCTATCAATTTCGGGAGCAGCTATAAGTGCCAAATCGAGGCTTTTCTTAGGATATTGAAAAAGATTAAATCCAAGCTTTCTGGCCATATCTCAGATTGACTTCCATACGGAAGAGGGGCGTAATACACATTGATAATGGGCGTTGTTACTGAATGCCGTCACACAGTCAACTGACTGTAAACAACTTTCCAATATGACTGTATATACTAGGAAAAAAGTGGACAAACATTTTTCTTTCTCCGCTATAAACGATGGTGGTGTTACGTGACATTGCTTATCAATCAGCCATCACATTTTACATCACACATTTCATTATATTGATAGAATTAGATACATGGCAAAAGGTACAACTGTTCAAGCATGCAAAGATTGATTCTTTTTTTGTAAACGGCCGATAACAAAGGTGTGTGTGGGGGGAACCTGTCAAAAAAGAATCAGCGAATTTAAGGTATTTCTCAAGTTTTATTTTGTTTTATTTCATGTTATTTGTTTATTTATTCATGTGTTTACTTACTTATTTATTAGATTGTTTTATTGTTACCGCGTATCATCTCTCCGTGAGGGATTTTTCTACATGTTTCGTTGCCGGAAGTGTTAAAAGAATGATCGCCATATTTTTATTTAAGTTTTTGCTAGTTGTCGATGGGGAAATACAGAAAGTGTATTTCGGTGCGTTTCAAGCTGGCTTGACAGCTTTGAGGAAAAGAATAGAGATGAATAAAAAATGATAATTCCGAAACAAAGCATGTTTATGAATGTAAACTCATGCAATGAATCTGCAGCTATATCTCATGCATATATGCATGTATCTAGATACATACATACATATCTATCTATCTATCAATCTATATATATATATATATATATATATATATATATATATATATATATATATATATATATATATCAGTGTACAATATCTGCCTTCTCTTCTTCTTTTATTCTTTTGATATACTATATATATATATATATATATATATATATATATATATATATATATATATATATATGTGTGTGTGTGTGTGTGTGTGTGTGTGTGTGTGTGTGTGTGTGTGTGTGTGTGTGTGTGTGTGTGTACAGAGAGAGATAGATAGACTATTGTATACTACATGATAAAAATCTGTACTAAAATTGTCTAGCAGCAAATTAAATTATCCAAAAAACAATATTGTAAATAATTCAATATTCTAAATATCAAAAAGAAAATCTGTTACTACATATATATATATATATATATATATATATATATATATATATATATATATATACAGATAGATAGATAGATTGATAGATAGATAGATACGCCCTATGTAAAGGATGCTGGTGATGTCTGGAAGATAAAAGGTATATGCCAGAAAAAATATATTGCGGAAAACATAAGGGATTTCTTAGTGTAGACATGTTATATGAATTTCTTCATATCATTTACCACCTGACTGATATTTTTTTTCTATATTTAGATTGATCTGATTTTAAAATTCAAAAGTATTCTTCTTCTATGTGCTTGTCACGTGAAAAACCATCATGTTACATGAAAAAATATTCTCACCTTAAATGTGACTTACTGGTCACTTTTTTGTGTCTTGTGTCAGTTTAATTTCCCGTATTGTCATATTTACCCAACCCCTCAGCTCGGGCAAGATATGACACAATGTCAATTTTTAAGCGGAGTTTAACATCATCAAATGGTAAAACACCTCCATTTGACCCATAGATGTAGCCCTAACAGTTACGTGTCAGAGTAGACCTAGGAGTAATAGTAATAAAGGGGTACTCCACATTCCCCTGAGCTCCCACACTGCAGCTCCACCAACAGATTGTTGAGTGTAATATCCACGACACTTGTTGATGGGGAGATTACCACTGTGCAGAGATGCAGCCGGTGTATTCTACAGCCTCAGCAAACTAGTATTGACTAAGTTGACCAAAACATTAATTTACAATAGGGGATCATTCCTACTTAAACATTATAATGATTAATAATAATATGTTAATAATGAATAGTAATAATTTGTGCTCACGCATCATTCCAATATAGAAGCATTTTTCAGTTAAAATTTGTAACAAAAAAAAGAATGTCTCTGAAATGTAGAAGAGGGTATCTATGCCAACCACACAAAAAATTGAAAACAAGGTAATTTACTAACATCATGATAAGATATCTAAATAATTTTATTATTACTCCTCCAAAGAATGCGCGTATATCATTGTAAAATCCAGCGTGATAAACCTTCATCGGTTCAGGATCGATATCGGAAGTGGTACTGATCCCAACTTGTCTTTTATCTTCAAGGAGTGCTAACTCAACTGTTGGTGGTTTGCTCCTGGATACTGAAAACCGGTTCCTGGGGCCTTTTAATACAAGATATCAAATCTGATAATTCACTATTTCTTTTTATATAATCCAACAAACTGTTCCGACTGTCCTGACTTACGTTTGCTAACAGCAAGAAAATATTCATGATGGTTGTAACCTATCTCGTAATAGTTATGGAGTATATAATTCATTTCTAGCCAGGATATATTTGCTTTTTCAACTATGATTCTCTAAATAACCTAACTATTGTCCCATCCGTTGTGAGTAAGGATTTTCTGGTATTTTCTCCCTCATTAGCCTTAATGATGGAAAAATATTTCTCCATTTTCTCTACTCACACCTCATTCTGGTCGTACTCTTTTATAACAAAGGTATATAGACTTTTTTGGTAGCTTTCGTTCACAGATTTTGTGGAATCTACTAATTCCACATTTAGGTCCAAGAAAAAAAAATCTCAGAATAATTGTACTTCCATTGTTTTTTGTTTGCTTTGTTTGTTTGTTTTTCTCTTTTCTTTTTCTTTTTTAGTTTGTTTGCTTTTTTGTTGCTTTTTTTGTTTTGTTTTATTTTCAAAATATATCTCCTTCTTCAGAGTGCATGATAACGTAATGAAAAACAAAACAATGAGAAGACGTCTACTTCATTTTTTCTCCCCTGTATTCGTTTCCTTGATACATGGTGAAGGGTTACTTCAGTCTTTTTCCATTTTTTTAAAAATTACCTTTTACTTTTGTGTTTACAGCCTATCGTTCTGTTTCTGTTTTTTTTTTTTTTGTTTGTTTTTTTTTTTCCTAGGACGCCGAGGTTTGGTTGGTGATAATGTCTCTGGTTTTTCTCATGTGTCGTCCAATATTGCCTGTAGTTTGTTCTTCTGCAGTTATACTGCATTTCCGATGTTCTTCCTTGTTCCCTTATAATGTTTTGCAGTTACTCTAGTTCTTGTGAGTCTATGAAAAACTTGCCTTCAACGCGCACAAAAACGACACATGAATCGTTCTCTGTGTCGCAATTTAAGTAATCGAAATAACGTAGGCAGTCGTAATGCGACTAACTTTTGTGAGGGCACCAAACTATTTCTGAACTGCAGTAGCCACGAGGACAAATGACTGCGGTCCTAGTGATCCGACCAGTTTGTAATCGATAGCTACTTCGGAATTCTATGTTGAATTGTGGATTATTCAAAGAGCTGCTTTTACCTGTCTTTTATGCTAAGAGTGGTCGAATTTTCATTGTCCTTTGGTTTCCGGAGAAGCAAGCAGATTCCTGACTTCTTTCTGGATGTAAGATATTTTCTCTTCTCATCGACATCAATACAAAGAATAAGTTTTACGCTTTTTATTAGTCAGTCAATAATTAATTAAAATACGATCGATTCTTGATACAAGATAGAGAAGGAGCAAGGCTGACAATAATATACATCTTCTAGCTTACTTCTTATACCAATAACAAGATTTTTCAATTTTAGGAATCAAAACTAACTTGACTGCCTGGTTTGCCAGTCGAATGGACTCTCTTTCACTCAAACACACGTTATGCCAGTCGATAACCTTCTCTCTGGTCAAATATTGACTGAGCTCGAATATTTTCTGACCTTTCATCCGAGAGGTATCTCTTTACAATTTTAGAGAAAAACTTTCATCTAAATTTTCGGCCAGTCTAGTATGAACTTTTAAAGAAGATTGTGATGTTTTCAAGAATTTGTAATTTATTTTCTCAGTGTAATTGGGCCAAGCTGTGATTTACTTAATTTATTTAAGTCATCCACTCCATGCACAATGTAATTCATCTTTCTTTCTCTTTGTTCTAATATCATATAAACTTCGGATAGTTTTTTGATTCAAGTGCCATCCTCGTAGAAGTACAGAAATATTATTACTGAATCCAAAGATAGTGGAATAAAGGGATTACTATGTTTTCCAAGGGTATTAGTCCGAATGGGAATGTAATAGCGTGACTGGAATTCGAACTCACTTACGACAAAAAGATTTCATGCGTATAAACCAATAAACCTGCAGAGGTTTAAGGACAACCACTCGGAAGGCTGATGGTGTTTTGTTTTTTTTTTTTTGTATTAAGTTAAATACATTAGTGAATCTTCAATTCTCGAACTCGGGGGGGGGGTGTCAAGAAGACTTTGTCACATTACTCCCAGATCAACTCGAACCAGAAGCGGTTATAACGGATAGGTTCCTATCTATGATTGAAATGAAACAGTTTGAAAATTATTTGTATGAGCTAAGAATAATTTGGTACCAAGTTTTCAATATTACATTTCTATTTGTGTTGTCTCAATTTGATTTAGAAAATTTTAGATTTAGAAAAAATGTATAGTCTCGATACATCTTGATCATATCGTATCTTTGATCCATCTACATTTTTGATATGTACACACATATTCTAAAGAAAACACAGAAAAAACCACAACAAAACTCACAAATGAATAACATATACGACAGAAACATGAAAATTTTTATGTATGTATGTATGTATGTATATTATATTTATTTCTTTATGGATTGACTTGACCTCATTCTTTAAGTTACTTGATATGAATGTTCTCGACATGACACCAATGAAAAGGTGGGAGTACACATATGCTGCACAGGGAGCTGTGGACTGACATTCTTTTACCATTACTCCAAAGTTTGTTTTTAGCCAGGGGAGGTAACCATTTTCAGAGTCCTATCTTTGGATTTAAACGATTACGAACAACATTAATATATCGAACATTTCTATTGCCGTTAAACATTTTCTAAGCTCTACACCACAATGACGCGTAGGACGATTTGTTATTTATAAGGTTTTCACTTGCCGATACAAAGCCACAATATCGAGATACTTACGAAATATCAATCTGAATACATTAGAGAAAATCTTTGTGACTGACAACGTTTAAATCTTAATACAGGGAACATCAATATAGTTAGACACATGGAAGAATTTTGAATTATCCCATGTCACTTCATTCACTACCGTAGAATTTGTTTCGACTGGTATCAGATTCATTTTTTCAGAAAAAGATACTCGTTGGCTTGTGTGGCGGGGTGTCCTCGTTGTGTAATTGTTAAAGCGATGGACTTCGGAATCGTAGTGAGCGAGTTCGTACTCCAGTCACGCTATTACATTCACTTTCGGGCAAATACCCTTGGGAAAGGTATGAACCCCCTTATCCTCCCAGCTATGGGTTAAATAGTACCACTACTGCTCTTCTTGAAGAATAGCTTTGGCATTAAATAACCTACAAATGTATATATGGCATTAAACAAAGAAATCAATCAATCGTCGGCTTGTTACAATTAAAGATTTCAAAAGGTGTCTGAACAGGAAGGGTTCAAAAACCGATAATCACTGTAGGTTAACACCCTAATCTTCACTACTCTGAGTTTTTCCTGGAGCATTCACTCGGAATCAAATTTCCTTATCATTATCGAGTCATGTGAACAGCATTCTTTTGACTCGCTCTCACTATTCGTGTCAATCTTAGGAGATCATCTATACGACACCCAGGGTATGTTACTGCAAATTCCTTCCGGTCGGATAACATAGGTGTATCCATGTGTAGGGGTCCCCAGGAGAATGTTCCTTTTGAGTTAGTCTTTGCTTCTCCAGCATTTCTTGTTCGTTTGACTTAGATGGTGTTTGAGGTGTGAAGTAAATGGCATCATAGCCGCTCTTAATTTTTTAAAGACTCTTTCTAATCTTTGCCTAACATTGAGACATTCAGCTAAACAAAAATTTAAATCAAAATAACTTTTGCTGCTTAAGTTTTGGTTTGATATCATTTTTAAAGGCAAAGCCATCTTGAAATTTTTAAAATTCCGGAGCCAAATCAAGACGCATAAGATGGTTGCCAGATTGACAATAAGACTTTAAGTTGGAATACAATCAAGATTAATTTTCATTTAATGGCCTCTTAAAATAATTTAGGGCATCTTATAATATAAAGAAAACCGCTATGAACAAAATATTATTAATAGTTTCCTCGGAATGCAACCAAGAATGAAAAGAACTAAAAGTTTAATCGCAAATTAAAGACTAAAATCTGTCTTTGAAAAATAATATATTGATCATATTAGCTGTTTGCAAGGTGATGATTTTAGACACAATGGTTTAAAGAGTATTTTTTGTCAATAACAAAAAGCAAGAAAAATTGATTTTATAACGTTTTATAATGAAGCCTAAAGCATTATCTTTTCAGGGCAAGTTACCATTTATAAAAGAAAAGGTAATCAAAAGGAAATAAAAACTGCAAATACAATTAGCAGTAGCATTCTGAAAGTAAAATTCAAGTTGATAACTACAAGAGATTTTTTACAAGATAAAATCACTTTAAAATGATTCTTCAATAAATGTGTGTGTTGCTATCGAAAACCTATTTATCAGTTTATATTCTATATCCCAACTGTGTGTAGCTATAAAGTATTTTTTAAATCAAAATATAGAGTTTTAAAAAGTCAAACCAATTATATCTTTTAGTCTTCAATGCATCAAAAAATTTTCTTATATTCCAAAAATATTAATCATATTTACCAACCCCTCCGCTCGGGCAGGATATGACACAAGGTCAATTTTTAAGCGGAGTTTAACACGTTTGAATTCAGAGTTTTCCTTCTCCGAGGCTAGTTGCCTCACTAAGGCTGAAGAACCCAGTCTACCCTACTATTTACCCATAGGTGGAGGGAGAATAATTGGATTCATACCTTTCCCAAGGGTATTAGTGCTATGTGAAATGCAATCAGTGTCGTCAAGGATTTGAACTCGTGTCGCCGTGTTCATTTCCTACGACGATAACCATTACACCACGGGGACCTCCACATTCCAAAAATATTTTTAGCCTTAATGGTTCACAGTAACGTGAATAAGACAAGAATACCAACTGCCAAACTTTGGCTAAAACTTTATTTCCATCAGATGAGGGGTGACTCTAGAAAGTTAATGTCAATTAAAAGAACAAACGGTATTATACTCGACCGACTGAGCTTTACCGATTACAAGTAGTTCTTTTTTTTTCAGATTTGCTGACTAGCGCGCAGTGTTTTAAAAATAATGGGCACGTCATTTTTGTTGTTAGAATGGGGAAGTTTCCATGAGGTAGAGGCTTAAGTGCTTGGAGGCAATATTCTAGTAAGCAAGTTCGAACTCTACTCACGCCGATGCATTTAATTTTGTACTAATATCCTTGTGAAAAGAATTAACGTCCTTATCTGGCAATCGGTAGGTTAAATAGTACCGTTACAGTTCACCGACTAGAATGGCTTTTGCGTTAATTAACCAACGAAGGTTGATATGCCATTGAAGAAACAAAAGTAGCTGAATGTTCTGACACTTTTGCATTTCAGAGAATAACAAATAGTGCCAGTTTGTTTTTGTTTTACAATTGCTTTTTTTTAAGCAAGAAAAATTCGTGAGAAGTGTTGTGACAATACCTCTTCTGCCCCCGTTACATCAACTTCTTTAAACCATTTCAATCTTGGCCGGTGATCATCCAGTGGTTCCGACAGGGGTATCACACATTTCTTTACAGCACAAGAAATACAATCAAGGGAGTGGGAGGAAAAAAAAGGACAAAAAACAAACGAACAATAAGGCTTGGATTAACTCAAGTGCAAGAAGGTTAAGTTGTGACACTGCATCCCCTGTAAACTAACGCTAACGTGTATTTCTAGTGAAATATTCTACAAACCACGAGGAGTGCTGACTCGCCTAGGCAAGTCATCCCTCACTGCTGTTGGACCCTATCTCATGCCGACTGGTCTCTTCTATTGTCCGGTGTCGACTGCCAACTTCTACTCTCCGTCGCCCGTCGCCAATTGCCCTCTATGAGTTCCTTCTTCCAACTGCTCACTGGCGTTCCCTTGCCTACTTCCGGTCGTGTCAAGATCTCGAGCTGAGGCCTTTGTTTGGTTTCGCGCCAAAACAGAAAAAGGGATCGTCTGCTTAGCGGACCACCCACATAGTGTCACAGTGTGCCGAAATATTTATTTTTCTAATTTGAATGGGGTGAATGCAGTATATATATATGTGTGCGTGTGTGTGTATATGTGTGCAGCATTCTTTCATTTAACCATGTTTGATTAAATTATAAAAACTCATTTTGTCTATATATTTTTATTAAGATCATTTAACTTTTCCTGATAAGTGTCTTCGTTTCAGGTTGGAATTGGTAGATGAATTCATCTAAAATTGTCCCGAGCGCTTTCAGACCTTTCACAGGCCATCATCAGGGGTTGGTTACATGTATAAAGAGTGTTTTTATAGAGTTTTTGAAAGTTTGTTTTTTTTGTATTTTATAACATAATAAAATTACGTCAACGCAGAGTTGGATAAAACTGAGATACTGAGGAATTTAAAAAACAGAACACTATCAACAGAAATAGAATAGTATCAAGAAACATGGAATAACAAAAAAATAACCCATAAAATTAAAGGTATTTCAAAACATTGTCGCTATTTTCAAAATTAATTCTCTTGGTTTTAGGATTTTATTTGTTTTTATATGTAGGGCTTCTCGAACTTGTAATCGCAGCTTATTATTTTCATGGGCTATTATCATGATGATTTCAACTAGAATTTTTTTAAATTTGGATTTGGGAATAGAATGGGTTTTATGATGTAAGGCTATGGAGCTAGAATCATTAAGGTGAATCGTAAGTCTTCTTGAAAGAGTTGTTGTGGTAAGTACCAAGATACGTATTATTTCCTTTGGAGACACAGACTCCCAATGGATATTTGAATATATATACGACGTTGTTCCTATCAAGAAGTTCAGTGGAGGGAGAAGAGTTATTGGAAATGATTAGATTGGAGGTTTTAAATCCATTATAGTAAATGATAAGTTTTACTTTTTTGGTAGGATCAGTAGGGAGAACATTTTTTAGTATATGGTCATCTATATTATAATTACTATGAAATTGTTTTTTGTAGTAAAGGTTTATTGATTATTTATGGTTTAGGGAATTGTCTATGTTATGTTGTTCAGTTTTATTAACAAAAAAGTTTAATTTCTGTATCAACAATGTAGTTGGGAAACCCATGATTAATAAGAGATTATTTTATATTTCCAAGTTCATTCAGGAAGATAGTTTCGGAGGAAGATAGTTATTTAGCTCTGGAAATAAGTGATTTTATGATTGTTTTTTCATACTGGAAGGGGCATTCACTGTGGAAATTGAGGGTGCAGGGATTAATATTGCTATGTTTTTTTTATATATATGGATGTGGTAAATCGGTCATTATTTATTGTGTCAATTAGTACACCAAGAAATGGGATTTTATTATTTAATCAAACATTCTTGAATATATATATATATATATATATATATATATATATATATATATATATACGTTGTGCCTTCATTAACTTAGCAGAATTTTTTGTACAGGCATTTAAAATTGTCCGAGACTCTTGAAAATTCAGTATGTTTTTGTCATACATCTTATGAGATTACTGACAAATTTTATGATTTCAGGTTCAAATGAACAGCTAAAGCAGGAATTCAAATACACCATACTAAAGCCGGATTGTCACAGCTGGTGAATTTAAAAAATGCAATCTGGACGTGAGGATACTTTAGAAGAATGATATGCAATAGAATTCTGTTTGAAACTTGGAAAAAATGCCACAGAAACGTATGGAATGCTTCAGACTGCCTTTCGACCATCTTGCATGAATCGAGCATCAGTTTTTGAGTGGTATAAGGGATTCAAGGAAGGCAGGGAGTCTGTGAGGGATGATGAAAGTTGTGGGAGGAGTAAGGAAGATTTGATTGGCTAGAGGGTTAGTGTTAGGTTTAGGGTTACTTTGTTGAGGTTTTAAAGGCAGTTCAGGAAGGGATTCCATCGGAAGAGTCATTTCCACGACAATGCACCAGTTCACAACTCCATCCTTGTCACAGACTATTTGACCAAGATGGGCATCAAGACTGTTCCTCACTCTCCCTATAGTCCAGACCTTGCTCCCTGTGACTTTTGGTTATTCCCTAAGCTCAGAGCCTGTCGTTATGAGATAATTGAGGAGATGAAAGAGGCTGTGTCGAAGGTCATTGACACACACACACTAGAGGACTTCCATAGGGTCTACCAGAAGTTGTTGGAACGGTAGAACAAGTGCATTGCAGCTGGAGGAGATTACTTTGAAGTGGACTAGAGTTTCATGCATGTACTATCAATAAAAATGCCCATACGAAAAAAGTCTGGAAACGTATTTAATGAACCTTGTGTATATATATATATATATATATATATATATATATATATATATATATATATGTGTGTGTGTGTGTGTGTGTGTATGTGTGTGTCATTAAGTTGTGCTGAGAGTACGGAGTTCCTTGACACTCTTTTGCCATATGGTCATATAGCCCATCGCTCCTTGATGGTCATTTAGTCTGCAGCAATTATCCGTACAGAACTGATGTATGTAACTCTTTGTTGGTAGCCGAATACGAATAATTTACCATTAATCATTTGTTTGCATAATTTAAATATTTTCAAGTATTGCCCAGTAACATTAACTATTTAATATCAGTGATTTTTAGCACTCATTTAAATTACTTACATGAAATGTAAGGCATAAATTTGGAGGTAATTTCATTTGCTTGCATACAAGTAACGCTATTGTGTCTTCACAGTTATATGGTTCCAATTATTGCTATCTGACGCTTATAATTTTATCCAATGATAATTATATTTGCACAAAATGAACAGGTTACAAATATTGCTTTTTAACACTGATTGTTTTATTCAGCTAAAAGCATTTGTTTTCACAGAGATAAATGTTTCAAAGTATTGCTATGAATCACTAAACATCATTCATTCATTTACACGTAGTTAAATGATGAAGCGGTTCTCTTTCAGTCGATTCAATTCAGCGTGTCATTTGTTTGCACATAGCTTAAATGTACAGCAGTGTATTTGATCAATAGATAGGACTCTATCAAATACTACCACTCCAGAACAGACTAGACCTGGGAGCGATGACAAAATAATTACCATGCATTCCCCAAACTGCAGCATTACTGTAGCCTCGCCATCAGAATGTTTTGTGTCATATCAAGTACACTCGTTGGGAGACGGGTCTTAACCCTCAGCAGAGATACAGTCAATGTATTTACAGCCGAAGCAGTTAGGGCCACGTTGAAATTAATCATTGCTACGCTCTTTCGACAAAACTATGTCTATCGATAATAAATACCCTAAAGGACTTATAGTCAACAATTATATATTGCTGTTAGAATTACTTTTTTATTCTGACATGTAGAATGAAGTTCAAACGTAGTATATGACAGAGCGCATAGTAAATATATCAATAAACCGACACTTTTAGAACGGGTGAGATCAAAGAGATTGAAACTTATCCTGCTCTTTCAGGCATATTGAGGAGGTGCTGTCAATAGTTACGGTTCTCTGGAAGATTTACTTTTTTCTGTTGTGATTGGAACTGAAATAATGTGTTTGGTACTCACTACTCTCTTATTGCAACTCTGGGAGGTACTAATTTTAATTTAGTTAATGCGCACTTGTGTACAAAAGGTCATACAAACAAAGGACAACATATTAATGAAATAGTTGGTGCATGTTTGTAGCACTGTTTGTCTATCGTTACTGGAATTTGATTTCCTAGATGAAAGAAAAAAACTTTTATTTTCGAGCAAATTATAATATAGAAAAGAATATTATATATATATATATATATATATATATATATATATATATATCAAACCGTAATATGCATACACGCTCACTTACATACAAACACACACACACACACACATATATATATATGTGTGTGTGTGTGTGTGTGTGTGTGTGTGTTCGTGTGTGTGTGTAAAGATGCATTTGATGAGTGTATCTTCTAATAAATACATAAAAAATAATAATTAAACAACAGTAGTAATTTGGGAATATACTTCCTTTATATATATATAAATATATATATATATATACCAGCTACTATATCAAGCACTTGCTGCTACGCTATTCAAGCGTTGAAAGGGAAGAGTATCATATGAATAATCAGGGCATTTCTAAAAGCTTTTATTATTGTGACTGATCATATTGTTGACAGTTATTAATATCATGTTTATAGTAAGATACTTTTTGGTTTAGTCTTCTGAAAACCTCAATGTACTAACAGTTGCGCATGCGGTATTTTTCTACAAACCATTAATTCAATAGCCAATCAGAAACAAAGAAATTACTGGGAAAATTAAATAAACACTCATGATTGTTAGTAAATGGGTTAAACATATAAGATTAGGCCTTTTCTCGTGCTACATGAGTAAGTATCCACCAATGTAAATTGAATTAGCCATTTTAGAATGAAAGAATAAAAGGCGGATATATATTTAGCTTAGAAAAATCTATTTAATTGCAATGAATGCGTGAGAGAGAGACAGAGAGACAGAGAGAGGTCACGCGTAAAGAGGAATGGCATTGTTGTTTGCAATATACAAATCAATATAAAGTACCTTTAAGCTGCCTTTATTTAACAGTTGTTAATCGAGGAAACATAATTTTTTAACCGATGTTCAAATCCTTCATGAAGTTTGTATTTTCATTTTAGGTAATGCCTTTAAAAAGACATGAATTCAACTCTTCTCACGCCAGCTACGAGAAAATCTTAGGACATACATAAATATCGGTTTCGCTAGCTTTGCGAACGCAAAAAATAAAAACTCTCACTTTTAACCAGCTTCACTCCTTTAAAAATAACCCTGTGTCACATCTTGCCTTTGGGTAAATACATACATATCTGCCTTTAAGATATGAAAGAATGAGACTGATTCTGCTATGATGTACTATTCCCAGCAAAAATAATAAAATCTGGATTTTCACATTTTTATATTTAGCAGTAAATAAACTAAAAATACATTAGACGAAAATTATTTATAGCTGAAAATCTTACCTTCATAAATTTTCCTTAATTAAATGAAATCATTCAAATTAATCTTATAGACATGAAGTTGAAAATACCAGCAGTGAAGAAATAGAATATGTATCTTCATTGACCTAAAATTAGAATACTTTATTGCCCTTACTCGAGCTTTTATGACAGCCTAAATTCTTTCAGGCATGTCTTTCACTAAATTAAAGGAATATTTTTTATCAAATTGATTCCCTCTTTTCCAAATACCAGTTAGTAGATATTTTGTGGTGGTGGGAGCCTTCTCACCGACTATTTTAAAAAAGATTTCCACCAAATGTTTTCAATTAGATTTAGATTCAGAATGTTAGTTGGACATCTCAGCGATTTTATATGTCTTTTCTGAACAAAAACAAATATAAATACTCTTTGATCAGTGGCAAGATGAATTATAGTTTTGAAAAAAAAATTATAACAAAGAAATGAGATTATCCAGAATTTCAATGTACACATGTGTAACGATGATAGAGATTACGATTAGTATATCCAGAAAATGAAATGCAATGACACATCATAAATGATTTTTATAAAATTTGCTAGTTTTCTTCTGGCTGTCATCTTCATGTGTGTCATTTGAACGGTGCAATATAAAAGTTCCTGTATCATCGCCTTGGCCAATACAGATTACTTATTCATCACTGAATACCACATCCATTAAATTATCTACCCTACAAGATTGTTTGGTTGTTGCCCAAATTAATCTCATTTTCTTCTGTTCTTGTATTAACGCTGGTTTTCATTGGTCGTTTCTCTGAATGAATCCCATTTCATTCAGCAGATTTTCTTACAATTCTGCCAAAAATATCGACTACTGCTTGAATCAATTTTCTTCATTTGTTTTCCTGTTCATTTTTTTCTTTTCTCTGGCTCTGAGTTTTCAACTCTGATAAATTTCGTGTTCTACAATCACGCTTTTCTATTTTAACCCACAGATTTATTTTATTCTTACACCAAATGATGCAGATGTCTTGAAACGATGAACCACTTTCGTCGCATTTCTTTGTGGATTGCCTTCTTGGATGAATTTTACCA
>OY757919.1:4809901-4887401 GCA_963585895.1 Sepioteuthis lessoniana | reverse complement strand
TCGAATTTTTTATGTGAGTCTGTGTGTATTTTGTATTACATTCCTATATATACGTTTCTATTGATTCGTTATATATATATATTATATGTTAATGGTTCAAAATGATAGAGTCTTCATATTTAGCTTATATACTTTACTGTTTTCCTTCTTTAACTTGGCATCTGACACGCTCTGGCAGCCGGTCAAGATCTTAACAAAAGCTGATAGAAAATCACTAAATATGGAAAATTTTAAAAAGTAGAATAAAGAAATAAATGAGACCGAAGTGTTTAAAAATAAAATAATCAGAAATATGAGATTTTAAAATATACGCAAAAGAAGACTAAAGAAAGTTTAAAATGATAAACAAATCTGAAAGCCCCGAACCTGTCCCGTCCCTCCCAGCTCACACTCCGCATTTTACACTCCAATCGTTTGTACATCATTAAACAGGATCTTTGCCATTTTAATGAATGCGGCGCGGAAAGCAATATTTTTAAACCGAACGCTAAACGTGTTACAAGTGGGAGTGATTTTTTTTTTTAAATAAATGGTGAAAGTAGTGAAAAAATATATATCAAAAGCAAAACTAGCTAAATGTGGAAAGCAAGAGAAACCTAGAAAATAAAAATAAATTGAGCAAACTTCAAAAAGAGATTAAATATTTGTTTTCAGTTGCAGTTCTGTTATCTTTTATGAAGATTTCTTTCGTCGTATGTGTGAGCCGTTCTTGTGGGCCGTTTTACGCTTCAGAGCTTATAATGAAAGCGAGAGCATCTGCAGTTCAGTTTTCTACCCATTTGACTCGGCCACTTTTTTTTTTTTTTACAGATCGATACCTCACATGTTTTTGCGCACTTCAGATGCCTGGATCGATAGACAAATGCAACTATGAGAAGAAGAAGAAGAAGAAGAAGAAGAAGAAGAAGAAGAAGAACAACAACAACAACAACAACAACAACAACAACAACTACTACTACTACTACTGCTGATAATAATAATAATAATAATAATAATAATAATAATAATAATAATAACTTCATAGAACCATGATAGTTGCTGTGAGCATAGAATTAACGGATTAATGAAATCGTAAAGAGGAGAAAACCAAAGGGTAATGAAGACTACATCAGAAAAACACTTTTGGTAAAAATTCCAAGAGAAAGATGAACATTTTTTTTAAAAAGAGAAAAGTAATCGAGATAAATGAATTAAAACAGAAAAGAGGACATTGAAGGAAAAGTAAAAAACAAAAAGGTGACAAAAAAGAAGCACAAAGAAAAAGAATACATCGAATATATTTCTTTACTTAAAATCTTTTGAAGACCAATTTTTCTCCAAAAAATACAAAGAAATATTTTTCTAGTCCAGAGTAGCCGGATGTTTTGGGTTGTTAATTACAAGTAATATATGATAAAACATTTTTTGTGGTTGAATGTTTGGGGTTGTTCATTAAACCTAATATACAAAACACCTTTTTGTGGTTGAATGTTTGGGGTCGTTCATTAAACCTAATATATAAAACACCTTTTTGTGGTTGAATGTTTGGGGTCGTTCATTAAACCTAATATATAAAACACCTTTTTGTGGTTGAATGTTTGAGGTCGTTCATTAAACCTAATATATAAAACACTTTTTTGTGGTTGAATGTTTGAGGTCGTTCGTTAAACCTAATATATAAAACACCTTTTTGTGGTTGACTGTTTGGGGTCGTTCTTTACACGAAATATATGATAAAATACCTTTTTGTGGTTGAATGTTTGGAGTCGTTCATTACACCTAATAAATGATAAATAATTTTTTTGTGGTTTAATGTTTGGGGTCGTTCTTTACACCTAATATATGATAAATCACCTTTTTGAGGTTGAATGTTTGGGGTCGTTCTTTACACCTAATATATGATAAATCACCTTTTTGTGGTTGAATGTTTGGGGTCGTTCTTTACACCTAATAAATGATAAATCATTTTTTTTGTGGTTGAATGTTTGGGGTCGTTCTTTACACCTAATATATGATAAATCCCCTTTTTGTGGTTGAATCTTTGGGGTCGTTCATTACAGGTAATATATGATATTCACGTTTTTGTGGTTGAATGTTTGGGCTCGTTCATTACATCTAATATATGATAAAGCATGTTTTTGTGGTTGAATGTTTGTGGTTGTTCATTACACCTCATATATGATAAAAAAACACCTTTTTGTGGCTGAATGTTTGGGGTCGTTCATAATATGAAGGCGTTGATTACGGGAGTATGTACGGTAAATGTAAAGGGAAAAAAATCGGAAGATAAAATCGAAGAAATAGAAAAAAAGGACATAAAACTAACAAAAAACAAAGAGATGAAGAAGAAATCGAAAAAAAAAAAAAACAGCGAATCAGATTACAAAAATAATGAAAAAAATTCAGATAAAAAAAAGAAGACGACTCAAAAGAGGGAGTTTAAAGTAAAGACGAAATAATATAAACGTAAACGAAAAATAGACGGAAAAATATGTTACTGTATATAAAAAGGGAAATAAATTGTCGAAGTAGAGAAAAATATGAAAAGATTTCTCTGATCTTCTGAAACGGTCAAGTCTACTTATTTTGACAAGTCCTATTCATTTTGATTAAGACAACGTCTGGTCTTTTGACCGAGACGAGGAGATATGTTTCTTTTACTCAAAATCTCAGAGAATTTACTGTCTCATTTTCTAGAATTGATTTTCGTCTGTGCATAAATCATTGCTCTTCATAGGAGATGCTTACTAATTTACAGAATCTCAACTGGATCATTTTCCAAAATTACTCCAATCTCTTTTTGTACTCCTTCTAGACCAGTTTGTTCTTATATGGTTGACCGTTTCGTTTTTAACCGTACACTTTACTCTTGCTCTTCTTTCCAGTCTTTTCTATTCTAGTTTTTACACAATTAACTGTCATGCCGTTATTGTTCACTGCTATTATTAATGATTCCGTTTCCCTCTTCAGGTTCAACTTATCTCTTGCGCAATGCGCTTAAGTGTTTGCCTGAAGTATCCACACAATTATTTTCTTCTCAATGTTATTTTCTCGGTTTAATACTTATTGTTTTCTTGTCTCTCCTGGTATTAGTTTTCTTTCGGAAGTTATTGGCTAATATAATTCATGTCATTTTGCTTCTCTTGTTTATTTATTCTTGGATTCTGACTGACGGTTAATTTATTCAGTTTTCTTGTATTCTTCTATGTATTCTAGCCGATCTCAGTAATGCTATAATCTGAACAGACTTATTCTTCCTCGGATGCTTTTAGATATCTCAATCATTTTTTTTTACTGATCCTGAGGAATTCTTTCAAGGGTTTCTTCTATGATTGGTATTACTGGCACCTTCTGATTTCACGTAATATTCTCTGGCATAGTCCTGGTAATTTACCCATTCTGTTGCCTTTTTTTTAGTTGAATTGTTTGAACTGCTGAAAAGATGAATTGATGGTACGAGTATTATTGGTCAAATCTTCCCTCTGGGATTAGGTCATTACTTTTAATCTTAGAATTCCAGAGAATTTCGGGAGTTTTATTTTCCAGCACAAATTCAGCTTTGCACAAGTATAAGACTAGACACGACTTGGAGGCGAAGGTAATCTATTGATATTTATGCGAGAAATTGAAATTTGAATATTCTACAAAATGGTATGTGCACAAACCAGAACCTGTTCTAGATTATAAGAGGTAAAGAATTCACTAGAATATAGAGACACTAACAGATCATCTAATCCTAACCAGAATACCAGTCCTAGTGATGAATTACAAAAAAGAGAAGTTGCTGTCAAGTGAATTTTGCCTTTCCAGTGGAGTAGGAAGTGAAAATCAAAGAAAGCTAAACAAGAAACCAGAACTAAGACCTTGCCACAGAACGGAGAAAGCTGTAGAATGAGGGTAACGGTGGTACTAATTGCAATTGGCGGACTTGGAACGGTCCCTGCAGGCTTTCAAAGGGGACTGGAAGAATTAGAAATTTGAGGTCGAATCAAGAGCCTCCAGAATGCAGCATTGCTGAGATCGGCCAGAATACTGAGAAGTGTCCTGGTTACCTCAAGTGATTTGCTGTCACTCCAGTGAAAGATCATCGGCTAACGGAGGCGAGCGAAATTCGTAAGAAGTACAATTATAATAACGCCAGGCCATGGTGGCATCCATATTTTAGTAGTAATATTATTATTATTATTATTATTATTATTAGAAGAAGAAGAAGAAGAAGAAGAAGAAGAAGAAGAAGAAGAAGAAGAAGAAGAAGAAGAAGAAGAGCAATATATGATAATGAAGAGAGTAAAGTATTATTACATTCATGTTAACCTAAAAGTATTGATTTTATTCTTTAAAATTTCGGCTTATCTGTTCTAAGGTCTTCCTTGTATCTTTTCGGCGAGAGTGGGGATCTTTTCCGTTAGTACGAATAAGAATAAGCTCAGAACTTATATTTCAAAACTTTCACTGCAGTGTTTGCAATAGAAGTTATTTTCTTTCATACAATGTAGAAGTCAAAGCGGAAGAACGGAACTCCTGGAATTCGACTTATCAAATTTCTATTGTTGGTCACGAATGAACAAGAATTGGGATCGTATCTGATCTATTGTAGTTATATTCATACGCCTTCCTAGATAGGTGGAATGTAGCGTTCTCTTTTATTTAGTATCTCAAGAATACGTGAAGAAGAGGCTAAAATTATATAATTCTTTCGACCTTGTCGATTTCCAAGCAATGACATCGAGGAATAATGTTGATCTTACCAATCGTTCATACCCGCGGAAACTGGTGATAGAAAATTGAAATGAAATTGTAGATATTTGTCCGCCATTGATGAAGGTTCAAGTTAGAAACTACGGGATCAAACCTCAAGTTACTTTATCAGCCTGTATTTAAGACAGCCGTTTTATTTAGAATATTGATATCACCAGTAGCCCTTAACATTTCTGACATAATGGGGAACATGTGCTCCGGCTTTTATATACAGTATTAACCCAAAAAAGTAGACAGTGAAAATATGAACCAGGGTTGTTTTTCTTTTACACAAGTGATAACGAAACATCAATATTCAAACATATATAGGAAGTGATTAGTTTTCCTTGGTTAATTGTGTCTACACTCATGTATCTTTCTAAAAAAACTTCTAGGAAATATTTTTAAAAAATAGGATGTTTTTTAAATTTTTCTTGATTTTCATATCCAAATTTAGGATGTATGCTTTGCTATTGTCAACTAAGAAGTTGTCTAAAATCGAAAAATAACAAGAAATGATTGTAAACTGCCACTTAGGGATATTGCTATTAGACTGAATCGCCATTATACTTCACTTGATGCTTTCCTCATGAATAATAAAGAAATTGGAAATTATCATCAAAAAGAAAGCCATGGCCGCAAGAGAAAAAGCACATCATCTGAAGATTTAAAATTTGTTTAACTATCAAAGCAGAAACACAGTGCTGTATTACAACTACCTAAAAATAAGTTCATATTAAATGGTTACTCAAAAACTATTCGATATAAGTTATTTGATTTTGTTTTTGTTTGCTTTGTTGTTGTTTCTATGTCGGTAACTGAAAGATATTATATCTTATAAATTGACACTGTTCTTAAAATCCTTTTGTAAAGTGACAAATGCCACGTATTGATGTCCTCGTTAATTTGACAAGTATATCCATCCGTCAAGTTAATTTAAGCCAATACCTTTATTTTTCTCTATCTCTATAGATGTTTTCTATATCAATTCGGACGCCTTCTCAAAAGGCGAAATGCCTTTCTCTTCCCATATATATAAAGCATACCCTATTTTTAGTATTTCTTTATATATATATATATATATATATATATATATATATATATATATATATATATATATATATATATAAGTATTATTTGGTCCAGTTAAACCGGAGTTTGGAGTAATCCCATCAGGACAAGAAAACTATTCAAGAGTGAAAATTTAAATTATATATATATATATATATATATATATATATATATATATATATATATATATAAAATATTCTTTATCCAAAATTAATTATACGTCGATAGCTGTTGATATTGAGTATTCATATGTGATACTCCTATCCCTAGGATTTTCTCCTCGAATCTTTCTTTGAGATTTTCCTCGAATCTTTCTTTGAGATTTTCTGTTATCGGACTTTCATTCGTGGATTGTATCTCTGGTAGAAGTAAGACCGTATCACAATAGATTCCATGTGTATATCAATAAATTACATCCGGTGGTGAGGATATCGCTCTGGAGATTTTGGTAGTATTGATTTCCCACTTTTTCAACATGACTCAGTGGTATATCTTGCCCCTGTGTAGTGCTATCTGGCACAATCCGGTTTATGGGTTCGAGATAATGAAGTGTTTATCAGTTTCATATAATCGTGAAGATACATTTTTCACCCTGTATAATCGTTGACTATTATTATTAAACCGACTTTAGTATAAAATAGTCAAAAAATTGGCATGCAGTAGAACGAACGAACCAACCAACCAACCCACCAACAAACCAAATGAATAAGTTTATAATAAACGTATTTTAGAGAAACAATATGGATCCATTATAATTTCCTTGTATGACTTCTGCAAATATGATAGTAACATTATCAATTCTGTAACTATATTAGTGACGTTATGAATTATATAACTATACGATACAAATAAAAGACGAATCCCAAATCCATTTGTAAGTTGAATAGTGGCGCATGAAGTGCTCACAAATAACTATATTGAATTGATAAAGGATGAGACGTGATCAATTTCGGCTGGGTCACTTTAACGGGGGTAGGGTATGATATTAAAAAGATCTAAAACTCTCAATGAACCAAAAAATCGAGATGTATTCTGCAATATATGAATTCTGGTTTATCAAATGACTGCCAAATGAATATACCAAAGAAGGATTTGGAGACAACCTTAAAGGCAATTGACACTCCTGAAAGACGACAACGTGGACTGGTAGGGATCAGTGCTCCTACCTACAGCACCAGTAAGGGAGTATCAAAATGCAGCTTCTAAAAATAACAGTAATCCATAACTCCAGAGCACACCGAGAGGAGAGATAATGGGATCTCCAATTGGATGAATCATACATCAACGACTCATGATAATGACCAAGGAACTACAGCTGCAAAATACATTTGTGGAAAGGTGTGTAAAAACATGCGCGACCTAATAATACATCAGGGCAAATTGAAATGCCTGGTTGGACAATAGGAGCAACGCACGGATAGTCTATCCGGTAAGATGAATGAAGAGAAGGGCCAGAAATCACCCCACAGAGCTCAGTCCCTTCAAGCTTCTGAACCATCTACACCAAGAATATCAACTCACAAGCAGATCAAGAGGCTTCCAGCTAACAAAAAACAGAATGCCAAAGATTTAATGATGGAACAACTCAAATCGTGACAACAGCCTTTGAAGGTGATATAGACAGGTGACTGCATATTTTAACAACCATAATCGCCAGTTACGCATCCCAAAGATTCGGGTTTGTTAATACAGAAAAGAAACACAATCCCTACAAAAAGAACCGTAGGGCCTCAAAAATACAGAAATTAAGGAATGAATTAAGATTACTCAAGAAACAGTTCAATAAAGCCAACGACGAAGGATGCCAACCACTGACAGAGCTGTAGGATATCTTGAGAAATAAATTCAAATTTATTCGCAGAGCTGAAGGACACAGAAGACGAAGAGAAAAAGCTAAGAAACGTGAAACCTTCATTACTAACCCTTTCGGGTTCAAAAAGAAACTTTTGGTGATAAAAGAAACAGCCAACTTGAATATGCAAAGGGCGAAATTAACATTTTTCTGGACAGTACTTTCAGTGATCCCAAAAGAAAACAGGAACTCGGTGGGATCAATAACCTGATAACTCCAGCGCTCCTAATCACATAATTTGAACAGTGGGAAACAAATTAGAAAGAAATTCAAGAAGCAGCTCGATCATCATCAGCCCCAGGCGCGATTGGGGTACCCTACAGTGTATATAAGCGTTGACCTGGATTACTTTGATTACTATGGAAGATCATAAGAGTGGTATGGTGGAGAGGAAAAATCACCAACAAGTAGCGGCGTACAGAGAGTGTGTAGATTCCAAAAGAAGAGAATTCAAAAATTATCGAGTAATTTAGAGTCATTTCGCATGTAAACACTGAGGGTGAAACATTTTTCAGTATCATAACCTGACGGTTATCAACTTTCTTGCAGAAGAATAAACACATAGATACGTCGGTTGAGAAAGGTAGGATTGCTGGAATGTCAGGCTGTGTAGAACACACAGGATTAATAACACAAGTTATTAGAGAACCAAAAGGAGGAAAGGGCGACTTAGTAGTTCTATGTTTATATCTCGCAAACGCTTATGTGTCCATCCCACACAAACTGGTTGAAGAAGCGTAGCGCAGACGCCATTTACCCAATAAGATTCACAATCTAATAAAAGATTACTACAATGATTTCAGTAATAGCGTCGTTAACAGACAATAAACATCGGCATGGCATAACCTAGAATGAGAAATTATCACTGGACGCACCATTTCAGCTCCATTGTTTACATAAGCCATGAACATGTTTGTCAAGTCGTCAGGAAAATAGTGAAGAGGACCAATGATAAAAGCAAAAATTCGGCAGTACACGACAATGGACGATTTGACTGTCACTACTTGTTTAGTCTCTGGAAATAGATAGATATTAAAAGGACTTGAAAAGATCATATGGGCAAAGATGGAATTTAAACCAGAAAAATGAAGATCATTAGTAGTACAAAAAGTAAAAAGAACAGACAAATTCTGATTCAAATTAACTGGTACAATAATACCATCAATTAGAGAAAAACCAGAAAAAGTCGGTGGAAAATATCTGATAGTAGCATGAAGGATACTGAAGATCTATTGAAAACCAGGGGTTAGCTTGAGACTTGGTTATCTAAGGTCGATAGATCAAGTTAGCCTGGGTGATTTAAAGCCTAGATTTATCACCACTCCGTGTTATCCAGGTATCGATTATAAGACTAATGCCGTGGATCAGCAACTATCTGAGATGATGGCTTTGTCTACCGAGAATTCTAAGCAGTGCAGCACTGTGTAGAACTTCAAACAAATTAGAACTTCTAATCAGCGGACTCAGAAGAATTCGGTGTGACACAGACGAGAGAACTAAATAGGAATTTACATGATCCAAAAATAGTGACAGCAGGGAATGAAGTTCGTAAAGGAAAAAAAAAGAGAGCTCAAAGTTGAAGAGGAACGCTTTACACAAAAAGCCTTTGTCAGTTCAGTCGCAATAGGAAAAGCAGGATTGGGGTACTACACAATTACCCAGATCGACAGAAACAAAGAGAAAGAATGAATACAATTCATCCAGGAAGAAGTGTGAGCAGAAATAGAAGAGGCGATGATAAGTAAAATGATTAATCAAAGCTAACAAGGGGCTTAGGCAAAGTGGGAAATCATCTCACAGGAAAATGACATGTTTGGATATTAGGTGATCCGATTATAGTCATATAAAATTTCTAGTTCAAACTGTCTCCAACACATTGCCAAGCCCAATAAATCTACATAGCTGAAGCAAAGTAGATAATCCATCGTGTCAGCTCTGGAGAGAAAAGGGTTCATTGCAACACTTACTTAGCCGTTATAATAAAGTATTTTGAGATGGACGTTCCCGTTGGCGTCACGACCAGGTGATATGAGTTATTGCAGATGTTGTAAAGAAGGCCATACACAGAAGTGTTTTTACTATATCGATAAACAATCGAAATTAATTTAATCGGGAGAAAGAATTCAATCAAAATAAAACTCCAAACTGAACTGTCTTTTCACTGCCAAAGACTGGACATAGGGAAACAACTGATGTTTCCCGAATAAATTACAAAGACACAGCTCAGACTAGATATTAGTATCTTTTCAAATTTAACCAATCGGATAATTATGTGTGAGTCGAAATGCCATGGTGGAAAACATATTGAAGAATACCATGAGATGAAATAGTCAAAATACCAGAACCTGGTATTAGAATGCCAACATAAGGGCTGCCGTGTACGCAGTAGAAGTAGAATATAAGAGCTCTTCGGCCGTTCATTAAGTAAAAATTAATAACTTTGGACCAAACAGGAAACAAAAGAAAATGCCATACGGAAAATAACAGAAAAAGCTGAAAAAGCCACAAAGTGGTGATGGTACAAAAGAAACAGCGTATGGAAATAAAATTAAAAAAACATATCAAAATGGCACGAAGAACAATCCGTCACGGGACGCCGATGTGAGAGTAAAGTACTCGCCAATGCAAAGGAGACCAAAACTAATACACTAACTGACAACATATTCATGAGAGAATAAGCTGCTTGGAAAACTGGATATAATTACTCATTGGTCAAATCATTCACGATCATAAGTAAAAAAGACCAACCCCCAAACGATTTGTTACTTGAGGTTTGGCCCATGAAGTACCGAAGAATAAATAAGTTGAATGAATCCAGGCTGAGACGTGATCAATTTCGGCTGGATCACGTTAGCGAGTGCGATGTTGAAAAGACTTGAACCCACTATGAACTAAAGAACATCACTGACGATGCATCCAACCGTGTCTCAGAGATTTATTTTGCAAAAAAAGAAAAAAAAAGGTTAAACATAAAAATGAAAGAGGACGCTTATTATAATATTTACCATCAGTATCATGTTACTATTATTATTTAGATTTTAATCGAAGTGTTTTCCTCCGAGAACAAGATTCAACACAAGGGGAATATTTAGCGGAGTAAAGCTGGTTTTTATTCAGAGTTTTCCTTGAAACGAGTCTTTTCTATTTACTTATATATTATCAAGGAGAATTCTGGATTTTCGTCTTTCAAATGGGGAAATGAGAAAAGTCTCGTCAAGGATTCGAACTCAATTCGATGATTATATTTACTTTGACCATAACCATTTAGTTTAACGATCTCCCATTTTACTTAAAAATGTTGTTAATATTATGATTTGTTGAACTATTCAAGCGATATTAGTGAAAACTATTAACGAAATATCAAGTAGAAAACCAATGAATACAATGGTGTTTTTTAGGGACGTTATTGAATGGATTGTTGAATTGCTTTCACGCCAATTGAATCTGGTATATATCACTCAAAAACAATTGACTATAAGTTTCTTCAACATTTAAAAAAATACTAAGTATTCTAGGTATTATTAAATATATTATCTTCTGGGATTTAAATTTCTTCGAATCTCCTCCTTGTCAATCACTCAAAAAACCCTAAATCATTATGTCTTATACAGATTATATTCCATATTATTTTTGTTTACCAGGTCAAAGATATTTTCCCATTCCTGGAGTCGGCTGCACAAGCACTATTTGTCGTATATTTTTCTCTATGATTGTTCTAAATAATTCTAACTAGTATTCTTATTGATCTTCTTATTTTACTTCATCGTAACTCTTACTTCTACCATAACGAGGAACCGTGAGCATATGACACAAGAATAAAGAAACACTCACGTTCCTTTCTGCCGCAAGGAAGCCTCCTTCTATGCATCAGCTGCTCTATCAACTCGGTTATCAGAACGTGAAAGATATCACTGAAGTTAAAATATCACCTATCAAGGCAATCAATAATCCTGACTCTGATTGTTGTCCATTACATCCCATCTTAGTATTAATGGTAGTTTTTTTTTTTTTCAGATATTAAGGGTATTTTTTTATATTCTTAAATAAATCTCTGTTAATCATTATCATTTATAATTTTGATTTATACTATCCGTCATATTGCTAATCCTCGTTTCTTTCCTTTACAGATCACTTCTTCGGCAACATTATCTGGAAGAAAGAAAATGTTTGTCAAACGGTTTGCTTGAGTAATGTTTATCGGCGTATTAAATGGATTCGGTGACCTGAGTTTAAATTCTGGACAAGGCTACTTGTTTTTAACTTCAAGATAAAATTCTCGGAAAAGGCACGAATCCATATTTTCTCACCTTACCCACAAACCAGCAGTGGATAAATATTAGATCAGGCTGGATACTAACTTTGGTGGGGTAACGTGTCTTGGAGACTGAAAAGTCTGAATTCAAACTCAGCTTTAAAAAATGAGTATGTGTTGTATCCAGACCTTGGTGAGGGGTTGGGCAAATGAATATCACTTAAAAACCAAAATAATTGACGGAGGATTATTTTTTTAGAAATCGTTTCGCAGATTCATACGAGAGTAATTAAATGAATGCGAGTAGTTGAGAAAAAAGCAATTGTTTGGAGGGGGGGTTCAGACTTTTCCCCCCATATCTTGAAATTAGTTTATTCATAAATCATTATTATCTCGCCGAAGCATTTGTTTTAATGCTTTTCAAATTGACGATGAGTCAGATTGCTCCAGGCTTCAACAAAGTCCTGTCCTCAATTTTCTGGTGGATGGGAGGATCAAACATTTACAAAGTAATACATTATGTTTTAATCCAAAAATATTTACAAATGGGCAAGAATTACTTTAACTACCACGTTACTGAGTCGAGAAAACTGTCCATTAAGTTGACATACACGGATTCTACAGTAAAGAACCACTAATGGGTGCTAAGGTCAGTAAAGAATGTTATAGTGACAGTTTTCTAGGGCATGAAAGGACCCATCATTATTGATTTCCTTGAAAAACAGAAACCTGTAAGGACTCGCCACCTACTAAGCAGTCAGAAATGTACTGGACATAGTCCGTTAAAACCCGCAACGTATAAAAAAAAACATAATTCACGGACAATACGATTCGGTAAGAAATTCCTTTGGAATACAAGAATCCTACAACAATATGACGGTGAAGTAAGATTTAGGAACTCGTAATGAACCCATGGAGCGTAAACAAATGGATGTTAAAAAATAAAGAACGAAAGAATGCTGAAAATGTTTATTGTTTCTGTATTCTTTTCTATGACAACCAGACACTTTTCTATCGACCACTAAGACGATCAACAATTCTCAAAAGTCATTGTTATCAAAGGTCATCAGTGTGCTTCGAACACAGTTTTCTCGAACAACCATAAGCTACGTCTTCAATACAGTCGACAACGCATCTATGTAAATGACGCTAAACAGTGCACATGATTAAAAATAACGTCCAATCTTTTGTTTTGTTTTTGGATTTGTTTTTTCTTTTATTTTTTTGTCTCAAGTTTGTTTAGCATGAAACTCACTCTCTGAGTTTGGGAACTTTTAGATAAATAGGCAAACATTTATTAAATATTTTGATTTTCAAAAGGAAATATTTTTTCTGAGTTTACTTTATCATTGAATTTCTTTGAGTAACCTTAGGGTGCGGAGTTCAAGACGTAAATACGCACATATATATATATATATATATATATATATATATATATATATATATATAACATACTTAGAAAAAACCAAAATGGCTTCCGAAGAAATAGATGTACGACCTCACAAATACTAACCATCCGCAGAATCCTTGAAGGTGTACGGGCAAAGAACCTACAAGCGACATTAATATTTGTCGACTTTACCAAGGCTTTCGACTCCATTCACAGAGGAAAGATGGAACAAATCCTACTAGCGTACGGCATACCTAAAGAAACCGTAGCGGCAATAACGATTCTCTATAGAAACACTAAAGTAAAAGTACGATCACCAGATGGAGACACAGAATACTTCGACATTGTAGCAGGAGTACTACAAGGGGACACGCTGGCTCCGTATCTCTTTATCATTTGTCTAGACTACGTACTTAGAACATCGATTGACAAAATCAAAGAGAATGGCTTCGAACTGACGAAGAAAAGAAGCAGAAGATATCCCGCAACAACAATTACCGACGCCGACTACGCCGATGACATAGCGATACTGGCAAATACACCTGACCAAGCCGAAACACTTCTGCATAGTTTGGAACGAGCAGCAGCAAGCATAGGCCTCCATGTTAATGCACACAAAACGGAATATATGTGCTATAACCAAACGGGGGACATCTCCACTCTAGAAGGAACCCCTCTTAAACTAGTAGACAAATTCACGTACCTAGGAAGCAGCGTCGAATCAACCGAAAAGGACATCGAAACGAGGTTAACGAAAGCATGGACAGCTATCAATAGGCTATCGACTATATGGAAATCAGACCTAACCGATAAAATGAAACGCAGTTTCTTCCAGGCAGCGGTCACATCGATACTGCTATATGGATGCACTACATGGACGCTAACAAAACGGCTCGAGAAGAAACTAGATGGCAATTACACAAGAATGCTGCGTGCAATCCTCAACAAGTCCTGGCAGCGGCACCCCACGAGACACCAACTGTACGGCCACCTGCCCCCTATCACGAAATCTATTCAAGTTAGGCGAACCAGACATGCTGGACATTGCTGGAGAAGCAGAGATGAACTCATAAGAGATGTACTCTTATGGATCCCCACACACGGCCGCGCAAAAGCAGGACGACCAGCACGAACGTACATTCAGCAGCTGTGTGAGGATACAGGATGTTGTCCTGAAGACCTGCCTAGGGCGATGAACGATAGGGAGGAGTGGCGAGAGAGGGTCAGGGATATCCGTGCTGCCAGCACGATATGATGATGATGATATAGCTACTACAGCTATATATATATATATATATATATATATATATATATATATATAAATATATATATATATATATATATATATATATATATATATAAAAATTTATTCCTATTGTGATGTCAGTTACATTAAGCTCTTTACCAGGAAAAGTTAAATCTTCATAGTTGAATGATTTTATTGTCTCGACGGAATTATTCGTAACTCCGGCTTAACTGGACTGAATAATATATATATATATATATATATATATATATATATATATATGGGGTTGAGTTCTCTAGCGAAGAAGTAATCGTGTTGCCATTAGTGTCTATGCAAGCCCCTTCAAAAGATGAATTGAGGTCTCGGCAACCATTTGAACGGATGTATGTAAACAATATCAATTGTGATTCATAACTGTTTAAAATTTACTTCGCAGCTAATATATCCTCGTGGGTGAATGGTTAGAAGCTTGGACTTGGCGTTTGAGTCAACCGGATTTCGATACCAGCTACGGGAAGATACTGTCTAGCCACACTGATGAGTTCTGATAGAACGAAACAGATCTGTCTGTGGATGACTATTGTGATATATATATATATATAATAAGTAAATTTGGCGACCATAATCAAAGGTGATCCCAAGGCTCCCTTTTCAATAGTAACCACGCCAAGGTGTAAGAGAGGGCGCTATTCCATTGGCCTAATGAGTAGAATGTTTCGCCAATGGTCCTAGAGATAAGGGGTTCTATCTCAGGTTGTATCATACCAAATATTCAGAAAATGGCACTTGATGCCGCCTTACTTAACACTCAGCATTATAAGGTTAGGATCAAGCCTAAAGTGGAGCAATCCAGGGTATGGAATAGCGTCCTACCCCACACATCGGTGTGGCAGCTATTGAAAAGGGAGCCTTCAAATCACCCCCAGCTAAGGTCGCCAACTTTACTTACTTATATATATATATAACGAGAAATAGAGGGAGGGGGAGAGAGAGAAAGTGATAGACAGACCGTCAGACTGAGACAAACAAAGACAGAAAGATAGATGCAGATTGTTTGATAAAACATTGATGGTGACATGAAACTGGGACGGACAAGAACGGTGAGACCCTAAAAGATATAGGTACGTCTACAGGGAGATAGTGACAAAGACAAACTCAGACAGAAACAGTCAGTAAGTGATAGATGAATAGATGTATAGAGTCTTACAGACGCAGATTTTTTAAAAAAAAACGTATTCAAAATTGTCTTTTAAACATTGTATTTCAGTATTTGTATGTTTTCCAAATGTGTATATTTTTTATAATGGCTATCACACACACACCTGCAGAATATCAATAAAATAACTCACACACGCTACAAATCAACATGTGATACCTTCAAAATATATACAAGCTATATTTATATAATGTTGATATATTATTTAAGAGAGCGTATTTTATGCTCTGATATCAACCTTTCTTTTGAGAACATCTCATATTTGACAAACGAACAAGACGTGCGGTGTACAGCTGAAGAATCGAGGATGAACTCATAAGAGACGTTCTCTGGTGAACTGCTATATATGGACGTCTTAGAGTAGGATGACCAGCAAAGACTTACTCTCATCAGTCACAATAGACAGCAAAGATCAACCAGAATCGAAGGATGATAGGGAGAGATGGCAAGAGAGTGAGTCCAGGAACTTTGTACTGTCAATAAGACTTAAGGTTGATGATGATGATGACGATGATCACATTTGATGTCATGACGAACTGTGATCTTAATGAAAGAATAAAGGCAATGGAGCATGCTGATATTTTTCTCTAAAAATTAAAAATAAAACCGGAAAGGAAAACGATTTGCACGAACTTTTCTGATCGCATCGAAAATTCAACCTGATGGAAGAAAGAAAGAAAGAAAGAAAGAAAGAAAGAAAGAAAGAGAGAAAAATATAATCAATTAAAACAAATATTAAATGGATATAAACAACAGAAGAATCGAACAGTTTTTCTCTTAACTCTTCTTCGATATCTGAACTCAATACACACACACACAAACATACGCACACACCCACAGACGGGCGTACACACACGCACATACACTAAGAAACACACACTTGGCGGACACACACTACTGTGGAACACCGAATAAAAATATCATAAATCAGAAGAAAATTGAATTAGATAACGAACGGCGAAGTACATAAAAAACGCCCCCTGGTGACTAGAGATCGTGCTCATTTGTCAGGAAAGAAAACTAAATGAGAATGTGGTAATAAGAGTGGTTATAACAGCGGCAGTGATTGTTTAAGTGATGAATGAATTAACATGGCATTATCGAAATCAAAGGAGAGAGGAAAAATAAATCAATAATATTGCCGAGGGAAATAATTATGTAAGGAAAAAAATAGAAAAGTAGAGGGAATAACATAGGTTGTCAAAAAAAAAGGGAAATTGTTTAAGAAATACAAGGAAAAAAAAGGAAAGGAAACGACGATCATAGTTCGAAGAGAAGATATTAGAAGATACTTTAATACCGAAAAGAAAACAAAAAATAGTATTTGAATGAACCATAAGGACTCCGAGTCCTCCACTACCGCCATGCAGTTTTATTAATGATCTGAAAGGGACAAATGAAAAGAAGTTAACACAATGGAAAATAAACAAAAATATGAAATGAAAAGTGGTAAGTATATCATTTTGCATAATAGATGTTTTTGAAACGGTCTTCATTCCAGGAATTTTTTTTCTAGAACACATCTAAAGGTGACGACTCCAAAATATTTTTATTATTTTATTCCTTGCAAATTCTTCACACCAACACTAGTTTATATTTAATGGAGTCTCAGTATTTATCACTATTTTCATTCAATGAGTCATTTTCACCCCAGTTCTATTGTTTATTTTTACTTAAGTCTCAATGAAAAACCAACCGTCGTTTCTCTGTCTCCAGAAGTTATCTAAGTATTCAATTTAATCTTAACTTTGCTGGAGTTTGGAAACTTCAGATTCTCCCTTTGATCTTCAGTTCCTGTAGTCTCTATTCCGAGCGTTTATTGCCCAGTCGGCTGGGGCTGTAGACTACACTGACTGCACCTCTGCAGAGGGGTAAGACTTCCCCAATGAGTGTCTTAGATATGACATTAAACAGTCTAATGGTGAGGTTCCAGTAATGCTGGGGTTTTGGGAAATACAGAGCACCCCTTCATTGCCATTGCTCCCAGGTCCACTCTGGCCCGGCGTCGTAGCGCCTGTTAGGGTCCTATCTATGGGCTAAATAGAACTAACGTCACACGTATGCTAAACTGAATTGTTTGATAAAACTGAATAACTTGAAATAAAAATGTTTTTTTAACAATTAAACCGTACTTACATTTAAACTGCGTGCTTATGTTAAACGGAAATATTCGAAATAGAGCTGTTTTTGACATTGAAACTGTATTTACACTAAACTGAATTGCTATAAATAACTGAATAAACTGAATCGGTTGAAATAGAAATGCTTTTAAAAATTAGACTGTGTACTCATGCTAAACTGAATTGTTTTAAATAGAACTGATTATTTACAAGAAAAGGATTTGGCGTTAAATAACCTTCAAAGGTTGATATGCCATAAAACCCAAACCACCAACAACCAAATCCAAGCGTTTGGTTATCGTTCTATGGGCACCAATTGCCATTACTGTCACCGTCATCTTCATGTCCCACACTTTCTTCAGATCTGTTGGAAGATGAAATATAATAATAATTATTATTATTTAATTACTTACAGTTAATAACTGGTGGATTTCACTCGTTTCAAATTTCTTCAATTTTCCTGATTTTCTGAGTATTGTTGCCTATTTACGTAGTGTTGTGGTCTTGAATATCTTAATTCTTCTTCAGATTTTTATTTCCTGTATATGACACTAAACAATCTTATGGTGAGGTTCCTGTAATGCAAGAGCTTTGGGGGATGCGGACTGCTCCTTAATTGCAATCGCTCCCTGGTTCACTGGCCCGGAGTAGTAGCGCTTGATAGGGTCCTATGTATAGGTTAAATAGAACTAAACTGTATACTTATGCAAAACTGAATTGCTTGAAATAGAATTGTTTTGTATGCTGAGTTGGATTGTTTTGAATGGAAGTGTTTTTTGGTATTACGCACAACTGAATTGTTTGAAGTATAACTGTGTTGAAATTTAACTTTGTGTAAACAAAAACTATAATTATACTAAACTGAATTATTTGAAATAGAACTGTTAGATAAAAATGAATAGTTTGAAATAGAAATATTTTTGAAATTAAACTGTGTACTTATGCAAAACTGATTTTTTTATATATAGAACTGTTTATTTTTATAAAAATTAATTTGACATTGAATAACCAACAAAGTTTTGAATGCCATAAAACCCAAACAAACCTAACCACTCAGATTTTTAGTTCAACCATTTCCTTCTCAGACTGCTTTTGAATTGTTCCAAGTGTTCTAATTATGATTGGTATCACTGTCACTTTCATATTCCACAACGTTACTTAACTCTCTGTCAAGGCCAGATATTTATCGAGTTTTTCACGCTTTCCTTTAACCTCAGTGTTCTAGTGGAATTGCGAAGCTCATTGGCTGACAAAGACATTTCTCACTGTCTGTTACAACTAGGTCTGGTCTTCTCGGGAGGATTGGTCATATGTTTTTTGAAAAAATCCAGGAGGATTTAGAAGGTATTATTTACCTGGACAGTTTCCGGTTTGTGCAGGTATTATTTGCAAGCAAGATCAAAGGTTAAGTCGGTTGCACAGTTTCAAATGCATCACCTTTCTACCCAGTCATATATTCCCTTTATATACTTTCATTACCAGTTTATTGCATACGTTTAATATGTAATTTCTTCTTCTTCTTCTTCTTCTTCTTCTTCTTCTTCTTCTTCTTCTTCTCTCTCTCTCTCTCTCTCTCTCTCTCTATCTGTCTCTCCACAAAATATACACTTGCTACTTTCCTGGACCATATCCATTTTACTTTGTTTTTTTTGGCTGCTCTTAATGCTTTTGTTTCTTTAGGTTTCCACATCGAACGTATATCCTGGCCTTCTCGTGCGCAATGACCTTAGATTGTCTGCTGAAATCCCCATATTATTGCTTTGCTCTTCACTTGTAATTCCTCGCTTCGTTAATCCCTGCTTTTCTCTATATCCTTGGATTCTTGTTTTTTTCTTTCATGTTTGCATGTTCTTCAAGGTCATGAGTTACTGTATCCACACATTCTGCCATAATGACAAGTCCTCTCTCCGCTTTTTTTTCTCCTCGTCATAAATGACTCGTCCACATTATCTTTCGCATGTAAGACATCTTCTCGTTTTGCATCTAGACCACAGCACTGCTAAAATCATATCGGCAGTGCAAAAACACTTGCTAGAGCTGGTTTAAAAAAAAAAACTTTCTATCAGGGAAATAATGATAATAATTATAAGGAAAATAATATTCATACGATAGAGAATATAAGTGTTTCTGCTGAACAAGAATTAAATTTGTAATAGGGATGAAAAGTAAGATATATACCTAGACCTCGCAAGAGCCGCCAAGATTTTGTATAAATTGAAGGTGTCCGTTGAGTATAGCTTAGTAGTGAAATTACTTGTAATATTAAGTTTATAGAAAACAGACACTGTCTCTTAGTGTTTATGTAAACCGCCAATTACTCTTTTTTGAATTGGAGTGAAAAAATGTCCCGTGTTAAGGCAACTGCGATACTCATTATTATCGGTTGGCTTTGTACAGTAAAAACAATCGGCTGAATAGTGGTTGTTGTAGTAGCTAGTTTTGTAATCATCATCCGCCATCATCATCATCATCATCATCATTCAGAAATGTTGGTTTGACCCGATTCTATTGTCTATGTCTTGCTATCTTTCTCTTATAAGTTCATCTCTTGCCAGTTTCTCTAGACGACACCCAGTGTCTGCATCAAACCGAATGAGTTTAATTCTGTCTCTGTCGGACAAATAGGAAAATCTCATTGATGAGTTGGTCCCTGCATTTCCAACTGCGTCTGGCATGTCTTACTCGTCTTACTGGGAGGATTTCTGTTATGGAAGGTTATTAACTTTGCAGCAGCAATTTTACTGAGAGTAGATTCCAGGTTTTGTTCAAAACAGCACACTGCATCCTTATGTAGTTTCCATCAAGAATAATCTCCAATCGTTTCACACGAGTCAGAATTGTACAGCCATAGAGTATTACTGACACAGCTACCTTGTATTCAAAGAGTTCTCCGGTTACTTGTTTTTTATGAAAAATGATATACATACATACATACATACATATATATATATATATATATATATATATATATATATATATATATATATATATAGTCAAATGTTTGGGAAAAATCGAGCTATTCTATACATTAGTAATATTCAATTAAGTTGAATTTCACACAGGGTTCCTGTAGGAAACCTTGAATCATATATTAATCAAAACGTTTATATATTCTTAACAATAAATCAAGGATTGATTTGTTTAAGAGATAATTTTATACAGGAGTTAATATGGTAAGACTATTTAGCGTCAACATATTTTATAAAAAATGTAAACTTCGAAGTAAGCGTACATTTCTTAATCCCAACCAAACATTCCAGGATTCCACAGGAAATAAACTTTAATACAGTTACTCAATGGCAAGGTGGTCAGTAGTGACCAAAAAAAGCCTAGCGATTTTGTTACTCCCATTTACGGGTGTTTTCGGGTATTAGACAATAAATTTAACCCCTTCTTTTTTATAACCCTATCGGCCGGAGCTGTAGAATACAACGACTGCATCTCTGCAGAGAGATTAAACCCCACCAATGTGTATCCGGGATATGACACTAAACAATGTGATTATGGGTCTCTTGGCCTGGAACTTCGGGGAATGTGGAATACACCTTGATTGCCATTACTCCCTGGTCCACTCGGACCAAATGTAGTACCCATTAGAGTCCCATCTAAAGGTCAAATAGAATTGTTTTAACATTTCATTGTGTGCAAACATATGTCTGATGTTAGATTAAATCAAAAGTGTTACATAGTAATATTTGGAAGCCATTTAACTGTGTGCAAATACAACTATTAGTGTGAAATACTTGAAACCATTTAACCATATGCAAAGATTTAACCATTGGTATTACTTGGCAATACTTAGAATTATTAGAGTGTCTACAAATGAATGAATAGAGTTGAACAGAATTAAACGGCTGGAGAAGAAGCTAGACAGCAATTACACAAGAATGCTGCGAGCAATATTGAAAAAGTCCTGGCGGCAAAGCAGCACAAGGCCACCTGCTTCCCCTCACGAAAACTATCCAAGTTAGACGAACCAGACATGCAGGACACTGCTGGAGAAGCAGGGACGAGCTCATAAGGGATGTACTCCTATGGACCCCCACATATGGCCGGGCAAAAGCAGGACGACCAGCTCGAACATACATTCAGCAGCTATGTGAGGATACGGGATGTAGCCGTGAAGACCTGCCAAAGGCGATGAACGATAGGGACAAGTGGCGAGAGAGGGCCAGGGATATCCATGCTAGCGGCACGACATGATGATGATGATGATGATGATGCATAGAAACATATGACTGTGGACAAGTGAAGGAAGTGTGGAATTGAAATATTAATATCGGAGAGCAATACTTGAAAACGCTTAACGTTTTGCAAACAGATGAACTCTGGCTCACTATTCATATCTTCTGCCTCTACATTTTTGTTGGGGTAGGGGTATCACATTTTCATTGTCTGGTCATCCATCCTGATGTAACCACCAACCTGTTGGTGAGGCTTTAGAACCCCCTGCACTGAGGTCAGCCCCGACGGAGGATTGTCCTGTGCATGACACTCACAGATATCTGGTGGTGAAGTTCATGGCTGAAACTTCGGTTTGTGTGGACGACCACTAAATTGCCATTACTTCCAGGTCCACACTGACCCGCAGAAATATTAAGGCAAAACTGGATTGAATTCTGACTTCAGCTTCTTTACGACCGGTTACCGTACCACGTCTAAAGAGACCAGTCTTTCTTACTATTTACGAATAACTGGAAAAAGAGAGGGTTTATGCCTTTCTCAAGGATGGAATGAAACGAGAAAGTCTTCGTCCAGGCTCGCCGAATCCATTTCCTACAACAATGTGCCAAAGTTTTGCTAACTCTGTCAAAAACTATGAAACTATCAAAGGTAAAGAATGTTCCTTAAGTTTTCTATTTAGCAATGAATTAATTAGAGATAAGACGCAAAACATTTCGATACAATCGACTATCGATTCCCTTCTTGAATAAGGTTTACAGTTCTTTCATTTGCTGGTAATGGTTTCATTTCTGTTATTTAATGACATATAAACCTTCGTGGGTTATTTAAAACCAGGCCCCATCTTGAAAAAGACTGCAATTATATTATTTTACCAATTATTATGGGAATAAGAGGGTTCATAACTTTCTCAAGGGCATTAGTTCAAATATGAGCGTAATAGCCTGACTTGAGTTCGAACTTTTTTACTTTGAGCCCGCAGTTCAGTACAATAACCAATCTGATACGGGTCCCCTATGATCGGTTAGGAATAGCTAATACCATATAACTGTGTGCAAACAAATGACTATTATTAAATATAAATAGTTATTTTCAACTATATAATCAAACATAAATTATTAGCATTGAATAAGAATACTTGAAACACTGAATATTAGTTCAAATTATTGCTATAAAATTGGAATACTTGATATGATATAGCATTGTAGAAGCGAATGATTACCAAAAAAAAAGAGATCTTCCAGTGGTGTAGTGGCTAACGTGCATTACTATGACATTGTAGTAAGTGATTTCAACTCTTGTTGCGCTATTACCTTCCATTTCGGACTAATACTCTTCGGATAACTATGAATCCCCTAATTTCTTAACTATGTATTGAATAGAACAAGTAATTTTCATCTACAAGAATCGCTTTGGCATCTTTTAAAAAGCTGAGAAGCGTGATATTCTATTAAAACAAATAAACCTGACCGAATTATCAGAGCATTTTCAAATTGAACGTTGAAAATATAGTTAGGATTAAAATTTTCGTCATTAGATTTTTGTATTTCGTATATTCAAATCAACAGTGAAAGAAGTAAAACAAAAATATATCAAATAGTTTGATAAGAAAATAGGCTTTGCAATACAAGATACAGTGAATGAACAATCATTACTTGACAGGTGGCATTCACAAATCTTGTTTCGTTCTCTCGCCTGAATGGTTAGTTATTCATAGGAAACAGACACTTCCATTATCTTTCCTTAGGTTAATATATGACATAGATAACCCATAAATGTGTTTATATGCCATTAAGCAAATAAAACAAAGCTGATGCAGCTAACTTCGGGGTGTGCTATGCTATCTCGGAACATTTGCCAAAGTATTTATTAACAGACGAGAGAAAAATATTTTCCACTATTATCTGTGATTGTCTTGTTGACAGAGATTGATATGTATAAGAAACTTGCCACCGTTAAAATGTGTGCACCTCGAATACCCGTCACTGCTCGACAAAGCTCTTTGCTAAAATATAATTGAATGTTCTTAAATAAAAGGATTAACTGAAACTATCCGGAACGCACTTACTTTTTTAAAAGAAATCTGAAAGATTTTTCTGAAGGATACAGTCGTGTGAGCACCAATAAGTCCCTCAGTGAAAAGCCAATGAAAATAGAAATAATACAAAGGATTTTGACGCTTCAGTATTGAAGATGAATAAAATATGTATCAATTGAAGGAAAGAGCTCGTTGTTCTTTTACGCAGCATTTCATCTCGATCGAATAATGTGTCAAAATGAATGATATTAGATTTCTCTGCTTGATTTGTCTGGACGATTCTTTGGTTGAACAATGGAGAATTTGATAAATGTCCGCCAGAAAACCGTGAGTTATAGCCAGGAATGTGTTCACGTTTGATGGATGACTCTGTAATATCACTTTCGATTGGGATGCCAAAAGGATTTCTTAGAGAAGGAAGACAAAAAGAAATTTCGAAAATGTAGTGGGAAACTAAAGATATTTAGAACCACCCAACAAAAAAATTAAAATCAAACAATAATTATGATCTAAATCAAAAGGATTTTTTAAAAAAAGAATTAAAACAGAATTAAAAATATTCTCTAATGGTGAAAATTCATTTTTAAAGTATCTTTATTACATGTTTATAAATCACCGAAAAATTGTTTTGTTTTTTAAAAAATGTTTATTCGGCACATAGCAGGATATTCTTATGTAAATAAACCTATATTTCAACATGTACCGTTTGATTATATGAAATGATTTCACTAATATATAAGATAGTTCATAACGAATGACATCACCAATATTTCCTGGTAATTTCCAATATTCCACAACGATTATCAACATATAAATCATCATCATCATTGACATCAAGTCGCGCTAACAGTATGGATCTCTCTCTCTCTCTCTCTCTCTCTCTCTCTCTCTCTCTCTCTCTCTCTCTCTCTCTCTCTCACACACTCACTCTCTCTCTCTCTCTTTCTGAAATCCTGTGTCTGCCCATAGCTGATGTAAATACCTTCTTGCTGGTCAGCCAACATTGGTACGTCCATGCGTTCAGAGTTCATTGAAGAAAGTCACTGATGAGTCTTTCCTTGCTTCTCCAGTAATTGCCCACATATCTTGTTCCGCCATTTTGGATCGTTTTCTTGATGGGAGGTAAGTGGTCGTACTTCTGTAGTTTTCTTTGTTGTTGCTTCAAGGATTTGTTTCAGATACCTCGTTGTATTCTTCCATAGTTACTATCTACTTTTTTCGCATGCTTTTTCTGAGAGTATATGTGGTGCATCTGTACAATAGTATTGACACAGCAACAGCTTGGAAGATATATATATATATATATATATATATATATATATATATATATATATATATATATATATGGAATATCAACATTCGTGTATTATTTAATGAGCAAATCTTCCCTGTAGACGAATAGTAGTGGTAATATCTAACAGCGACATTAGACGATTCATACATTTACCACGTTTCTGCAGGTATACGCCTCTATGTCAATGCACACAAAACGGAATATATGTGCTATAATCAAACGGGGGACATCTCCACTCTAGACGGAACCCCTCTTAAACTAGTAGACAAATTCACTTACCTAGGAAGCAACGTCGCATCAACAGAAAAGGACATTGACACGAGGTTAACAAAAACATGGACAGCTATCAATAGGCTATCGATTACATGGAAATCAGACCTAACCGATAAAATGAAACGCAGTTTCTTCCTGCAGCAGTCACATCGATACTGCTATATGGATGCACGACATGGACGCTAACTAAACGGCTGGAGAAGAAGCTAGACGGCAATTACGCAAGAATGCTGCGAGCAAACTTGAACAAGTCCTGGTGGCAACACCCCACAAGACACTAACTGTACGGCCACCTGCCTCCTATCGCGAAAACTATTCAAGTTAGACGAACCAGACATGCAGGACACTGCTGGAGAAGCAGGGAGGAACTCATAAGTGATGTACTCTTATGGACCCCACACATGGCCGTACAAAAGCAGGACGACCAGCACGAACATACATTCAGCAACTATGTGATGATACAGGATGTTGTCCTGAAGACCTGCCTGAGGGGATGAACAGTAGGGAAAAGTGGCGAGAGAGGGTCAGGGATATCCATGCTACCAGCACGACATGATGATGATGATGATTAGTGTTGAAGGGAACTGTAATAGCACAACTGGAGTTTGAACTCGTTTATTGCGATTCCACAGTTCTGTATGTTAGATACAAAGAGGACTGCTCTTCAAAATTTTGGATACTCCAAGTCCGTTAACTTATAGTTCATGTGTTTTATTCCATCTTTAGACGGACATATGAAAAAGTAGCTTAACCAGTGTCAACGTAAAATAAGGTATGATCACAAATTATTACATTCATCTACCTGTCATTTACATGAAAAAAAGTGCAAGGTATTATAACGTTATATATATATATATATATATATATATATATATATATTCATCATCATGTCATGCAACCAGCACGGATATCCCTGACCCTCTCTCGCCACTTCTCCCCATCGTTCATCGCATCCGGCAAGTCTTCAGGGCTACATCCCGCATCCTCACATAGCTGCCGTATGTATGTTCGAGCTGGTCGTCCTGCTTTTGCTCTGCCATATGTGGGGGTCCATAGGAGTACATCTCTTGTGAGATCGTCCCTGCTTCTCCAGCAGTGTCTTGCGTGTATGGTTCGTCTAACTTGGACAGTTTTCGTGATGGGAGGCAGGTGGCTGTATAGTTGGTGCCTTGTTGGTTGTTTCCACCAGAACTTTTTCAATATTGCTCGCAACATTCTTGTGTAATTGCCGTCTAGCTTCTTCTCCAGCCGTTTTGTTGGCGTCAAGGAGTGCATCCATACAGCAATATCGACACGACTGCTGCCTGGAAGACGATGGTATGTAAATTTACAATTATGAATTAATAAAGTATTCAGAGGATGGTTTTATTTATAGTTTTTTTTTGTTTCATTTACGGAATAAAACTAAAATAAAATAAAATTAAATATAATTTGAGCAAATACAAAATCATATGCATATATGCCCTGAGGAATGTTTCGAAAAAAATCTGAGTCGTTTTAATGCTAGCAAATAATTCCACTTTATATTAAACATGCTTCCCAGCACCAAACTATTTCAAAGAATAAATGAATTGAAAAAGTCTTGCTCGTACATCTGCTGTTTCAACTGATGCCCATGTTAATTCAATCATTTTGTTGTAAACAAATCTAAATATTGGTTTTATATTTGGAAATGTTGACTTATTGAATGTACTGGAGACACAACCAAACCATTGACTCATTCTCCATTAGCTAAATTGAAATTTCCGACTATGAAATATTTTCAGATTTATCTGACATATAGGTACCTCATCGAATTGTTGCTAACAGTATATAATCATCTTCTTTACTGAAATTTAGAGTTCTATATTTACATATCATATCAGGAAATCGTTTATTAGCATCATTCATTCTTACACTCAAAGATTTAGTATTAAGAATCAATTCAATGTAGATATTCCTAAAGTGCTATGTACATGAAGAAAAGACCTCCTAAAATGGCTTTAATTTTCCTATCTTCCTGTATTAATTTAAAATTCGGTATTGCTTTTTTTTGCTTATTTTACATTTTCCACAGACAAAATGTCTTCCTGTAATACGAATTATATTTTACTAATCAACAATCAGTCATAGTCTAATATTTTGTTTCTCAATGAGTTAGCATTTGTATACAATATAACAAACATTCTATTTTATTTTCTTTGCTCGTTGACATTCTAATAGATTTCTCTTTCTTATTTTTTTCGGTTGTTCTTTCTATATCATTATCTTTTTGTTTTTCTTTCTAATCTTTTCATTCTTTTTTATATTTTAATTCATCTTCCCTTTCTTTTTATGTCAAGTCTGGATTAGTCCATATATTTCTTTCTTCATTTTTGATATTCCTTTTAAATTTAGAGTTGTGAAGAAATTCATCCCCGTCTTAAAAGGTTAGACAGCGATTACACAAGAATCCTGCGAGCAATATTGAACAAGTCCTGGAGGCAACACCCCACAAAACAATAACTATACGGCCACCTGCCACCCATCACGAAAACTATCCAAGTTAGACGAACCAGACACGCAGGACACTGCTGGAGAAGCAGGGACGAGCTCATAAGTGATGTACTCCAATGGACCCCTACATATGACCGAGAAAAAGAAGGACGACTAGCAATGTGAGGATACGGGATGTAGTCCTGAAGACCTGCCAGAGGCGATGAACGATGGGGAGAAGTGGCGAGAGAGGACCAGGGATATCCGTGCTGGCGGCACGACATCATGATGATGATGATGATGAGTGTGGCCATTATTAGTCTGTTTCAATTCTTTCTCCAGTTGTACATCTCGTATCATATCCTTTTTTGATATTTCCCTTTCTTTATTGAGTGAAATAATTTCATTCAATTTTTCTTTTTATTCTTTATATTAGATATTATTATGTTTTTGGATGATTTTTCTGTTCTCTTATATTTTTTTTATTAAGTTCATACTTTTTCGATGGATTTTGGATGTGTTTTCCTCAACTTCGCTTATAATTTACCCCTGTCCCCTTCTTGCTCTATCTTCCAAGGTTTTAGCAATTTCTTCCATCGTTAAAAAAAGTCTGTAAATCTATTATCAATTTTCTATTTTATTTCTGGTTTGAAGTTTCTTTTTTTACTTAATTTTTGATTTTTACACTTTATATCATCTTTGGTAATTATCAGTTTTTCTTTTATTTTTGTTTGATTTTTCAAACAATTTACACATTTTCAATCGAATGTATTGTAAGATATCGCATTTGAAGTCCCTTTAGACCAACGTATTTTGGGTGCCACGTTTTGTCATATCAACAATGTATCAGTTTAGTCTTTTTATTTCTTTTTTTATTCACTTCTCAGTCTGTCTTCGCACGGACAAATTGTCAATGCAGTTTTGTATTTGATGACTTTAAAGCCTTTATTCTTTTATTTTATGAATAAATAAACAATAGACTTGCCTTGATCGCTAAAAGAATTTTTCGTACAGTAATGTTTCAATACAACATTATGTGCCTTCAGATAATATACTTGCGTCTATAAGCACATTAAAAACGCATATACGAATAAAAAAAGCTAGAAAAATGTTTCAAAAAGCGAAAATACAGAAAACGATTTACGAATACTGTTTGTTTTGCAATCAATTTGACTTTCTGGCATTATTCTGAGAGTTCAAGTTTCACGATTTTTCAGTTGAATTTTTTGGCAGTGTTCCTTAAAGAAAAATACTACCAGAAAAGTTAACATTCAAAGCTTTAAAAAATCAGGTCCGCCGTTCTCTTTAAGATCGAACGTTGTACTTCAGTTGCTATTTTTAGTGATCCCTTTTACCTCTTTATATTCTCCTTACAATTTCATCAGTTTGTCTTCTGAATTATCCATGATGTTGCTTTTCTTACCATTCCTAATATCGTTTGCCGTTGGGTTATTTTTGTTGTTGCATTATTTAACTCTTTCATCAGCTACTTTTCTGAATTCCCTGAATTGTCGCATTAAAACAATCATTAGTGTTCATAAGCCATTCTACATCCGCTGTTTCTAACATAATCTGACAGCGTCATCTCTCGTAGTTAGACATTGTGCATCATCATTAATGTTTGCCTTATTTTGTCCATAATTCTTAGCACCTTTTGTGTGAATTTCAAGAAGTGTTTAGAGTATCTTACATATAAAGTTGCCCAGGTATCAGTTATTTTTGTTGGATTTCTCCGGCAAAGTTTGGTGTCCAGTACTTTCTTTGTCTTTCTTACATTTTTCTTCTTATTTGAGAGTAACTATTCTTCCAAGCTGTATCTTTGTTGTTAATACTATATTGTTTCACCACTTGGAGAAAATACTTGACGGAAACGACTCAAGAGCAACTTACCTCCTATCACAAAAATCACCCTAGTCTGACGAACAAAATATTGTTGTGGAAGTAAGGACGAACCCATAAGTGACGTTCTCTTAAGGGCTTCTACACAACGACACATCAGTATTGGCCGACCAGAAAAAAGTTACCCTTGACAACTATTGGCCACCACTGTTGATTGGACCTATGAAAAGTGGGGGCTAATTGGGGTGGATTGCAAAATTATTTAAAAGAATATTGTCAGAACGATTCGATGTTGATTAAGATAGTATGTTATTCGTAGATATATTTTGTTCCAAAGGTTTTGATATTTTTCTGATCAAGTAATTCTAATCTTCCTGTGATTTCTCTTTTTCTTTGACCATCTTGAATATTGGTCATTTCTCAATTTCACATTCTATTTCTATGTCTTGGCCGAAGATTCTACTCGTTTGTCTTAGGCTTTCCAGTTCCTTCTTTTTTTTAGCAAAAATGTTGACATTATCCTCGTACATGTCGTTATTAGCTTTTCTTGTGAATATTTCAAATTCGTGGCCTCTTTTGTATTATCTAATGGGTATAGTTTAGTGATAGCAGTATTATGAAAATAAATGAGTGAAAATCTCCTTTGAAAATGCCTCTTTGTATTTCAACTTCCTCTTGGCTTTGTCCTTCAGCTGTTCCAACTTGAAATTTTTATATAGATTTCTTTAAGAAGTTGAAATTTTCAGTATTTCTAAACATTCTTTTATACATAATTGTGGAGTCATGTCATATAACTTCCTGTTGTCCATCCCTACGATGCCAAAATTTTATTTTTTCTTTTACTTTTTTAACATGTGTTGGTTTATAAACAATACGTCAATACTGCATCTAGTTCTTTGGCGGCATCCTTTCTGTTCTCCGATAAACAGCTTACTGTTTTAAAGTAAGTAATGTTTTTTTTTTTCTTTTATTTGCGCGTGGAATCTCTTTCAGATCATTGCCAGAAATGTTATCAGTCTTGAACTGCTTGGACCATAAATTTTGTTATGATCTTTATGGATCAGGGGTGTATTTTTTTTCATCATCAATTTGGAAACGTTGGTAGGCGCAACACGTTGAACTGATAATATCTAGGATCACCATTTTTCTTACTTGATGATTGGCCACATCAGCCACACAATGTTCAACCATTCACTGTCCCATCGACGGACACTGTAAAGCCGAGTGAAATTTCCTAGGGGTTGTTGTTCAAAGATGCTCCTCAACCACACTCCTGAACCGCAATATCAACTACTGTTCATCTATTCCGGAGTAAGGATTCAGTACAGTTGCTCGCATACAGAAATGATTCGATGGCTAATTAGTGGGCATACTAGTAACTGTCTCGCGACTTGCAGCAGTACATCCACAGACACGGTGTCAACCGCCATTAGAGGCCGCCTGATCCCAGGCAGACGCAATTCTTGATCTGTGAGCGTTGGAAATGTCAGTGTTTCTAAAATGATATTTAGATTATATTTTTAATCAGGGTCATATTACAGGGTCATTCTAATAGGGTATATTCTTAATATTTTTAATCAGGGTGATTATAGAAGTGTATTTACATAAGAGTTGCCATCATAGCGTTTGTAGAGGAGGTATATTCATTATATTTGTAATCAGAGTAAATATACAGGATATCTCCATTTTTGCTACGAGGGAAATATCTGCTGATTAAGTAGTACATTGTGACATTTTCACAGGTTGTATATGATGGCTATACCAGACTCTATTAATATATTACTCTACCAGAAAAGAAATACTTCAACGTCTTGTTAACGCTAAAAAGAAACTTGGGAGGACACGATATATCCAATATTTCAAATTGTACGCAAGGATGTGTATTTTTTCTTTTACTATGATTGCTTTGGGTGAAGGGATTAACACATAATCAATGAAAAATTCGATTCAAATTAACTTTTATTTTAGTTAAAGTTCATATCTATCACTGTCTGATATATTGTATGAATTATCATGCTAAGTCATAGCTTTTGGGATCAATTTCTTTATTCACTGAGTTAATTCTGATTATTTTTTAATTATTACAATGAATTAGAATTGGATAAAAATATTTTCTAAAGGCTTATGCAGGAAAGATAGTCCACCCCAATATTATTATTATTATTATTATTATTATTATTATTATTATTTCTCACTATCTTTCTCTCTCTCTTTCTCTCTCTCACTCCCTCTCTCTCTTTCTCTCTCTCTCTCTCTCTCTCTTTATATATATATATATATATATATATATATATATAACTTATTGAATGATAGCACTTACGGCAAGGGAAAAAAACGTAAGTAATTCGAAATTAAAAATATACAACGAATCACTGTGTAGGGGAAAAAATATATATTGAAAAAAAAAGAAAAGGTCAACCTTGTCATACCAACTGAAAAAAAATTCAACAGATACCCAATTGATTGGTCAAAAGAAAAAAACCCACCGTAATTGCTGCTAAGCTACAAGTGCAAAAAAGTGCTCAATACTAAGTAGAGTAAAATGTTTTTGTTTTTTGATATGCTACTTTTCCGTCCGCTGTGACTTTGTTGTTTTTTTTTTTTTTAATATAAAAATAGTTTTTTCTCCATGCTTTGTTAGTCGGGATGAGGTACCCTGATAAGCCGCTTAGGCGAAACTGTAGTAGGTTAGTTCCTCACGAAATAATTTTTGTCACTATATATATATATATATATATTTCGCTGAAAATAAATGATTAAAAACACAACAACAGTTAAAGCAGGATAAAATGTTGGCGACGTGAATTCCTTTACCTAAAGGCAGGATCGAATTAAACTGAGGTAACTGCAATGAGCAAATATTTCAATTAATATGTCACAGACGGGCCATAAATCACTCGGACTGATATTCTCATCTTGGTTATTTACTATCTGAAGATATCGACTGATGATTTCTTCAACTCAAACATATTTTGCATTCTGTAATCGTCAGTCATTGCATATATTTTCTCTCTATCTGCTTCTATGAAACCTTTTATTATCAGTTCAATCGGCTGAGGCCGTAGAATATACCAACTGCATCTCTGCCGAGTGATAAGACTCCTACCAGTGTTCTCGATATGACAGTAAACTACCAGATGGTGAGGCTCCATCATTTGCGTTAAATATCAAAACTTGAAAACCATTTAACTGTGCGCAAATAAAACTAATAGTGTTAGCAATACCATAGCGTTTCAGGGGTACTTACGAGAAAAATTATATATACTTTTATATAATTATATATAATTTTTTTCGATATTTATGGGACTCATGTTACTGATAATAAATCCGCTAATAATAATGTTGTGTTCTTTTTTGTTTCAGATATGAATAGAGTATACTATAACAACTGTTGAACCTCAATCACAATGCCCTGGACAAGAGAGGAAAAATCTTATGCGTCATTACTTATTTGAAGACAAAATCAGTAAAAACTGTCTAAAAATAAATGCAACCCGTTAATCTGATAAAGATTTATTACGGAGACAAGAAAATCAAAACAGGTTTGCATGTCCTGGAAGCTGATAATATAATAATTAAAAAGTAAAACATTGATTTGATATCTCTGGCTCAAAGGATGCATTTCCTACATCATGAGTTCCAAATGATAGTTATTACGTTTGTCTTAATAATAAATCAGTATCATATTAATTGTCTGTTTCTATTTTGAGCCACCCTATATGAAGACACTTCATTATGTGCAAACAAATGATTAATATCAGATAGAAATTATAAGGGTTAGATAGCAATAGTGAAAATAATCAAACGGTATGCAATTAACTGCAATTGTTTAATCCATTTAGTTATATGCAGACTACTTAGCTAGAACTCATTTAAAAAGGAAATTACGTACAAACTATTCACTGACTAATTATATATATATATATATATATATATATATATATAATGTTGGCACGTATAAACAGAATTTGGCATTCAATGACAATCAAGGATTGATGTGCCATTAAACTAAATAACCTAAAATTTTAACAAATCTTACCTGTCATAAGTGTTAAACAAACCAATTGGACTAATTTCCTCGCATCAGTGTCGAAGCATATCAATTTAATCTGTGAGGTGTACCCTTTGATAATATAGATATCATAGATAACATTATACATAATTATATTTTCAACTCACTAAAGTTAATACGAACCAATAGAAAGCTAAAGAACATTTTTTTTTTAATTGCTGCGACGAAATCACAAAAATCAATAGAAATAAGCAAATTTAAAATCATTGTACTCTAAAATGCAATATCTGAATTAAATGATCATATAATCTGATAGGTCCGTTTTAATAGTATGTCAACCCGTCTACGGTTATTTTATTCCTTGAGGTTTGGGAACTGAGTTAATGCTGAGATTTGTTTTCCGTTGTTTTTAAAGATATTTTTTCTGTTTTGTTTGTTTGTTTGTTTTTTTGTTTTTTTTGCACACGGCCCTATCGAACAAGACTGATTACTCAAAGGGATATGTTTGACCCATCTGATTTAACCCAAACAGGTACTATCCCTGAGAATGGAATAACGGTAATAAGAAGGAAACTCACTCTATTTAGATCCCCTGAATTTATTCTTCACCATCAGATCTAGTTTTTTATGATACACGAGGCATTCCTTTTTGTGGAAGGCATCTTATTCCTCTGCATACAGTCAGCATATTTTAGGCCCCACCGACTGAATTAGATCACTTAATCATTTTTTTTTTCTTTTCTCTGATATCTACTTATATGTTTTTGGATATTGAAGAAATATTTTGTAGTCTCACGAATTTTGATTAGTTGTATTTAATGTATCATAAAATTGTTGGGTATTTTATTTCGAATCCTGTTTCTATATATATATATATATAGGAGGGAATTTTTAACGAATAGTTTTTAGGTAACAATTTTTAAACGAGTAGACATTGTTTGCACTAAGTTCCGAATACTACTAACACAAATAGTTTTATTGGCACTCAGTTAAATAATTTCAAGTATATTGAATGATTGACTAATAGAAGGGACGCTATCAGGTACTAACACCCCGGGTCAGAGTAGATCCGGGAGTAATGGAAATGACACTCCATTTCCCCATGCTCCAGGTTTGGAACCTCACCATCAGATTGTTTAGAATCATAAACGGGACACCCGTTGATGGGACTCTAAGGCCTCTGCATAGATGTACTCGGTGTATTTTACAACCACATCAAACTGAACAGCCAAAGTTAGAAGACATTTAATATTCACACTTTGTGATAATACGTTTTTTTGGTTTAACATTAGGTATTTACCTGAGGGATATGTATAATTTATTTATTTCGCGTTAATGTGTTAATTATTGAAACATTCATTGTAATATTGTGTACCTAATAAATATTCGAATTTTTTTTATCAGTTTATCTCGTCTTTCCTTTCAGTTTATTTAGTGTTTGTGAATCAATGGATATATTAATGCTATTATTGGAACTTGATATGTAGGAATCGATAAAACTTTAGTATCAAAATAAGTGGTCAATAATAACTGTCTATAATTCCTCCAAAAATGTGCTTATATCTTAAAAACAGAGATCATTCAATTCATAACTCGATCTAATTTCCCGTTTGTCAGAGCCAACACGTTTTCACATAGCCTTGCTGAAGCCTTCACAAAGGTTATTTGGTAAGATAATAAACTGTTTATGAAATTTATTTTATCACTTATAATATTTGAACATTTTATATGCACAGCTGAAATAACTATGGAACATTGTAATGTAAAAATATTTGTTTTCTGAACTAATAGATCTTTGTTTTGGTATAAGCTATGTAGGGACACTTTAGATCAAAGTTACGGCAAAGCTAGGCCTAGAAACAAGAAAAACTTCAATGTTTGAAAAATGTATCTCATGTAATGAATGACTCTTTATTTCTAAGGTAAAATATTTGTCTTGAAAAGTTGTGCGTTGGACAGTAATTCAATTTTTAAAAACGTATTATGGTTGTTTGGTTGGCTGGTTGTGTTTTATGGTATGTCAACATCTGTTGATTACTTAATGCAAAATTTATATATACAGATACAAAGAGAGACACGGACAAGACACACACACACACACACACACACACACACACACACACGCACACACACACACACACACACACACACACACACACACTCGTGTCTAGCCACACTGAAGAGATCTGAAAAAATGATACAGTCTGTCTGAGGATGACAATATATATATATATATATATATATGTATGTATGCATAAATGATTATAAACTAATAGTTTGTAGATATCAGTATTCTTGATTGAGGCAGAGCTCATTTGTTTATACACAGTTAAATGGTTTTAACTATTGATATTTAATATTAGTAATTCCATTTATCAATTATTCTTTTCTAATTAAATTTGAATCATTTTTTCTTGTGTAATAAAATAAGTATTAATGAGTTAATGAGCCGGGGTTACTGTCGGAGCTGATATGATGCAGAAATAACCCGAAATCGGCAATGAAGACAGCGCATCACTGAAGACCTCCCTGATGCATCTAAGATGTATGATTGAAATGCTTAAATACTTCTATTTAGCCCATAGATGTGACTCTAACAGGTACTACATCTTCGAGTCAGAGTGCACCATGGAATAATAGCAAAAAAGGTGTATTTCACAGTCTCCAAATCTAAAGATATGTAGGTTTACAATGAAATTGTTTAGGGTCATTATGTTGTATAGCCACCTAATACATTTGCATGCAGAAACATATTCAACTCAATAAAGACGAGCGGACACAGTTCTTTAGAAAAATATACCTCTCACTTTATTTGGAAGGGTTCGAAAGGGTTACTAAAGGTTTTACTGTGTGAGAGGTGAGTTGGAGACTGAACAGAACTGCAACATATTGACCCCCATTCCTATGGCCATAACAGCGTTTCTTTCCCGTTCTCCTGGGATGCTCAACCGGGGGCCTGGGGGCCCAGCCTCTCTAGGACATGGTCCTCATTCCAGCATCTTCTCTCCAACTGATCTGAACTTTCTGTCGCCGGGGTTATATATCAATTTGACGTCCACCTACTTCCTGCGATCGTCACAATTTCGCACTCAATTCAACCCTCTTGACTGTCAAGATCGCCTCTGATCTCCTGATATCTTCGACCGGGTGCACCTGTTATTTACTCAGGTGCATTTCTTCTTTTGACAGCTTGGCCGGGTCGGAGTTCAATATGCAACAATATCAAGAAACCTTGATGGGAGTTCGTAACCTTAAGCAGAGATGGCGTCTGTGTCTTTCACAGCCCCAGGCAACTGGGCTCAGAGGTGCTAAAATTTTATTGCTGGTTAAGGAGTTTAATTTCGTATTTTTTTATGATTTGATGATTAAGGCACAAATCCCATTGTGCACCTTTGGTTGATCTAAATTTATAAGAAAATGAATTAGAGTTGAATTTACCCCAGATTACTATCTGTATGTAATTATTCTTTCTTATTATTACTTATTGTGGTTAATCTCCAATTGTTTCTAATTTGAAAATTAATTTTTTATCCTGATTATATAGTAAAGAACATAATACATAAAGTGTGAGTAAAAATTTCAAGTTCTTCGGTTATGAGTCGTTTTCTTTGTTTAATGGCATATCGACCTTTGTAGTTTATTTAATTGTAAAGCCATCATTCTAGTAGAACAATAAGGGTCCTTTTTTATCTATATTTCAGAACATTAGGGGCTTCATACCTTACCCAAGGGTATTTGTCCGAAAATGAACGTAATAGCGCGATTGGGGTTTGAATTACACTTACTACGAATCCGCAGTCCATCGCTTTAACTATTAGACCACGAGGACACTCACTGGTTAAGTTTTACAGGAGTGCACTTACGATATGATCTTAATGAAATTCCACTGGTTCCATATCTTGGAATCTGATTCAAATTATCTTATGGATATATACATGTACATTACTATAGAAACTACGGACAATATGTTTGTTTTGCTATTCTGAACAAATACCAATTATTGTAAACAGCAGCGTCTTGTTTAATGGTGGTATGTTGTCTTCCCTGGAGTATACTCGTTGGTTAATGATTCACTTCGCTTCAGTTCAAGAAGAAACATAACATTTTTTCCTAGGAAATTAGTCTCTTCTTTTTTGTATCCAGGAGCGCCGGAAAGTGGGTCACAGTTTGGAAACATCCATGACATCATCCTTTTATACCTTTCCAGTTGTCGGTAGGTGTTTTCTTTTAGGGTTATTCCGTGTATACATCTCTATATATGTCATACTTGAACTGTCACAGGTCTTTACAGCTCCAGATTGTGTACTAGCGCGCTATGACCTCGCTTCGTCTGCGCCCAGGTCGACCCACTGGTATCAAGTCTGCCACATGTCTCTATGCTTCTAGTATCTGAATAAGTCCATGGAATATTATTACAAAAATAGGAACTCATATCTGTAACTTTTTTTGTAAATAATTTTATTTGGGATATATTCTCGAATTTCTTTAGGACAGAGTTCGGCGTCTTTTTCTCTTGAATAAGAGACGTCTAATATCGGCCTTAACATCAAAATAGAAATCAGGTTTCGTATCTGAAATTATACTGTTAATAGAAACTCTGAACTTGAAATATGATTATGAAGAGTATTGAATATAATATGCACATTTGTCAGAGTGGCATAGCATTTTTGAAGGACAGAAATAAGTCAAATATTATTTGTATTGGGGACGCCCGTACAAGTCAAGAACCGATGAATATGGTTAGAAGTAGAATAAATCATTCAAAGCCATTGTCGAACATTATCAACTTTCGAAAAGATTCGCTTTGCTCGAAACAATAACTCGACATTTTTCCAAAGCAAAAAATAGCTAAGTAACAGGTAAATGAAGAATTGTATGAACTGGAAATCTCAAGATTTCTGCATTCTCCCTCATTTGTCGGTTAATATATGGAAGATGCTTGGAAGTATAAAGAATATTGGCATGAAAACAAGAATCGGTAAATTGAGTTTGTGATTTGGTAAGAATCGTATACAATTACTGAGGACTAAAGTCTTTGGAAATGGTAGGAATTCATGTCGTTACACCCTCAGCAGCAACGGGTAAATACAATAGATGGACCCAATAGGCATGTGATGGCAGTTCTACTAAGGAAATATTACCTTGACAAAAATAGAATTCTAATAGACTGGCCTCTCATTCCACATTCACTGAGGAGAGTCGGGGCTTTCTTCACTCAGTACAAACCAAACACAGATCTATCATATGGCCCATGAACTTTCAGATTCTACAACTCGCAAACAAGAAAATTTGAGTTTATAAAAAATAGTATTTCACACTTTGCAGAAAATGGAATTGAGTAATTATCTTATAAAATTTACACCGTGTTTATATATAAATAATATAATAACTTCGACTCATTGGCCTAGTGGGTCGAGTGTTCGCCAATGGTCTGGGAGACCTAGGTTCAGTCCCAGGTCGCGTCATACCAAAGACTTTAAAAATGGTACTTGATACCTCCTTGCTTAACACTCTGCAGTATAAGGTACGTATCAAGGGTAAAGTGGAGCAATCCAGGGAAAGGAGTAGCGCCCTCCCCTACACCTCGGTGTAGCAGCTATTGAAAAAGGAGCCTTCTGGTTGCCCTCGACTAAGGTCGCCAACTTTACTTTAGTTATATATATATATATATAGATAGAGAGAGAGAAAGAGAGATAGAAAGAGTGAGAGTGAGTAAAGAAGAGCTATAAGAGACACAAAGTGACGAATATAGAGACAGACAGACTGACAGACTGAGTGAGAAAGATGCAAATTTATTATTATCTACAAATCTAATAAAATTGATAAACTAATAATAAGAAAATAACAAAATAGAAAACTGAATTATAATAATCGATATAATAACTCCAGCATTTCTGAGATCAGCTAGAATATTAAGAAGAGTCCTGGAGACCCGAGGAGACTTACTGACACTCCATTGAAAGACTTTCAGCTAAACACTGGTGTAAAAAAACTTTCAAGAATTAAAATGATAATATATAAACCAATAAAATCAATTGATGAAAATAAATTAAAAATGATAGAGTCAATAAATTAGCAAATACCAAAAATTTATATAATGCAACTACCTAACTAGATCATGCTTTCCATTACGTCCTAATTACAGAATATAAAGTGATATCTATCTTGCATAAAACACTTGATTCGATGATTGCATAGCCGAGAAACTGACGATCACCATGCAATGTTAACTATGCGTCGCCGCTATTCTAACTTATATATATATATATATATATATATACAAGGTGCATATGATAAGTTTCCATTTTTTTTTTTTTCGTATGGGCACTTTTATTGATAGTACACACATGAAACTCTAGTCCCCTTCGAAGTAATCTCCTCTGGCTGCAATGCACTTGTACCGTTACAACAACTTCTGGAAGGCCCCATGGAAGTCCTCTTGTGTGACCGTGTCGATGACTTTCGTCACAACTTCTTTCATTTCCTCAGTTGTCTCATAACAACAGCCTCTGAGCTTAGGGAACAACCAAAAGGCACAGGGAGCAAGGTCTGGGCTATAAGAAGGGTGAGGAACTGTCTTGATGCCGATGTTGCTCAAATAGTCTGTGACAAGGATGGAGTTGTGGACTGGTACATCGTCCTGGTGAAAATGCCACTGACTCGATTTAAAGAGTGCTGGCCTCTTCCGACGGAAACTCTCCCTGAACTCCCTTAAAACCTCAACATAGAAAGCTTAACCCAAACCCTAACCCTTTGGCCAATCAACTCTGGTGTTCTGACTTCTTTACTCCTCCCACACTTCTCATCATCCCTCAGAGACTCCCTGCCTTCCTTGAATCTCTTATGCCACTCAAAAACTGAAGCTCGATTCATGCAAGATGCTTCAAAAGCAGTCTGAGGCATTCCATACGTTTCGATGGTATTTTTCCAAGTTTAATTTTATTGCATATCGTTCTTCTAAAGTGTCAGATTGCAGTTTTGAAATTCACCAGCTGTGACAATCAGGCTTTAGTAGGATGTATTCCAATTCCTGCTTTAGTTGTTCGTTTGGATCAGAAATTATACAAATTGATCTGTAGTCTTATAAGATGTATAGCAATAACAAACTGAATTTTTAAGTGTCTACGCCAATTTTAAATTCCCATATGAAAAAAGTCTGGAAACTTATCGTATGCACCTCGTGTATATATATATATATATATATATATGTGTGTGTGTGTGTGTGTGTGTGTGTGTGTGTGAGTGTATGACAAGAATTACCGACTTTTCAAAGTCATTCGAGCCAATGGAAAATGTATTTTTTTCTTAAAGGCAAGTAATATAATGGTAGGTGTTAACAGCCATCAGTTAAAATGATAAGAGTCAACAAATTTGGATCAATCCGTTGGATTACTCAACTCTACTAGACTATCAATTTTAACCTAAATGTCTTCACTTCTAATCCTACGATCAATGAACTATGGATATCGGTTTACATAACCGTAAAACTGATTCTTTAGATCTTTTAGCGTCGACATTACGCATACTTAATGGAGACATCCCAGTGGTCACATTGTAAGTCATCACTTATCTTCGCTTGACTGAAGTGCTGACATGAGGCGACGCCCTAACAGTGAATACTTTCGCTGGAATGTGTTTGTGCTTAGTTTAATGTTTTCATCAATCATGTGCTTTCTTATCAGAGTGAAGCGGGAGCATTCAGACAAATACAATCTCGTTTCCAACCGACAAGCAATGTTTACAGGATGATTTCAAAACAACTCTGCAAATATGGGAGTCAGGAGATTTGCTCTGCCAGTGAAGAAATTGATGAAAACTACAACTTAAAACCAGAACGTACCAGTAAGAAGTGTGTGGATTTGAAAACCCTACCGATTACGTGACAAAATCGATACTGCATACGATTTTTTTAAAAGTTTTTTTTTGATTTACTCATATACAAGGCTGAGACAAATGTTTGCAATATTTTGGTACACGCTAGCTTGCTGCGCCTACATCATGTAACCGAAACAGTTCAAGGTGTGATAAATTCACGCTCTGGTTGATTGTATAGAGGTAGTTGGTGCGCTGACACTCGGTGTATTACTTCAATGTGTGTGCGGTTTGAAAGCCGCACAGATAAATGTGCTATGTAGTCGACATGTGGAATTTATGCAATACAAATTGGAACTGGGTCATAATGCCGTGAAAGCAACCAAAAAAATATTTGGGTGAAATGAAAGGGTGTAGTTGATCTCAGTACAGTAACCAGATTGTTCATAAAACTTTGTTGAGGTTGAGGTAAAGGCAATTCCACCGAGTAGCATTCGGTGATTATCAGGCATGTTTGGTATCTCCCTGTTTAGTGTACTCATTTATTTTCATAAAACTCCAGCAAAATCATCTCTTAGGTAATCAAAATGTTAGAAAAAATTTGATTCATCCTTTAATTCAAATTTTTTCCGAGCTTATTTCCATGCAATATTGTTTGTTTATATATTTTAATAGTAAATATAATAATCATAAGTCTTTATAAAAAAAATTGGTGGTGTGAATTGGATTCTTTATTTAATGGCATATCAACCTTTATAGGTTATTTAATACTATTCTCCTAAAAGAACTGTAGTGGTGCTATTTAACCCATATCTGGGAGAGTAAGGGGGTTCATACCTTTCCCAAGGGTATTTGCCCGAAAGTGAACGTAATAGCGCGACTGGAGTTCGAACTCGCTTACAACGATTCCACAGTCCATCACTTTAACCATTACACCACGAGGACACCCTTTAAGGTGATTGGTTTGGTTTGGTTTCGATGGCATATCAACTCTTTTTAGGTTATTTAACGCCAAAGCCATTCTCCTAGAAGAACAGTAGTGGTACTATTTAACCCATAGCTTGGAGAGTAAGGGGGTTCATACCTTTCCCAAGGGTATTTGCCCGAAAGTGAATGTAATAGCGCGACTGGAGTACAAAATCGCGTACTACGATTTCGCCGTCCATTGCTTTAACAATTACACCACAAGGACAGCCCCTAACATTGGAGGAGCATAGTATAAATTAGAGTATTGTATGAATTGTGTTAATAAGTCAAAAAGAAGAGCTAAGATAAAAGCATAAAATAGGTACCCATTAATGAATCATTAATAATTCTTCTAGTTTGAAATTCAGATAAAATGGCAAAAGTTCAAGGAACAAACCACCTATTCAGAAATTATTCTTATGAATAATATTTAACATAAATTGAGATTGGACCATTAAAGAAAGTCAAGATAAACACAAGCATATACAGTATATTCCCAACATGAATATTGTAATTATCGACTCAAACTGAATTTATTGATAAAACTCTTCTTTTCGCAAATATATAACAGCAGTTAAATGAAATAACACACAGTTTTCAGAGAAAAAAACGAACAAGATGTCTATCCATTAAAAACTAGCCAATTAGTATGTCTCAACAATAACTCAGCAGCAGCAGCAGCAGCAGCAGCAGCAAGCCACACCGACAGTACTGATTTTCCTTACTCACTCTCTCTCTCTCTCTCTGTCCTTATCATCAATCGCTCCGAGCTGGTCTTCTAAAGTACATCCAGAGTTTACATAAAGTGTAACATATTGACCCTCGACCGAGCCGTCAAGCAAGAGATGCACCTGTGTAAATAAGTGGTAGACCAGCGAAACAGGTGCATCTAGTCGAAGATATCGGAATATCACCATGACCTGTGGACGTGGTTGAATTTGGCGATGGTGGCAGATGAATACTCCCACAGGAATCAGTGGATGTGAGACAATTATATAACCAGGTGCCACAGACGGCTTGGGTCATTTCGAGTTCCGGTTGCAGTTTGAAACAGTTAGGGACAAGATGCTGAACTGAGAGCCAGTGGCAGACGGAGTGCTTTGGGCCCTCAGTGACCCACGGTTGAACAGCCCAGCCAGAATGCGCAAAAAGTGCTGCTATGGTCAGAAGAACTTTGTGTCGATATGTAGCAGTCTGTCCCCGTCTCCAACTCACCTCTCACACACAACCAACATCAACCCTTTCAAGGTATATTTTTATAAAGAAGTGCGTGCGTTCGTTCGTTCATTGACGTTCGTCATTATTGCTGACTATGTTACCACTTACATTTTTATATGTATTATGAGTATACAACAAAAGCTTAAGCTCATAAGTTCTCGCTGGCTGCCGAATAATAACATGTTCCTACAGAGGAGTTCATTAATGAATGTCACTGATAAATTCGTCCAAACTTCTCTAACAGTGTCAGCAAAGCTGATTCGTTTGAATTTGATAGTTTTTAAGATAGGATGTAAGTGTCCGTACAGGTATTTTTTGTGGGATGTTAATTTAAATTAAGATTAATTTTAGTGGCTTATTTTAAAGAATTTTTTGATTATTATGTTTCACTGTTGAATATATTGGGGGTAATCGTTTTACCGTTGAATTTATTGGGGGGCAATAATTCTAGCAAAATTTGGAAAACTTGAAAGAAGTTTGCGATAAAATTCTCTGCTAATAAATAACCGCAGAAATTAAAACAAATTCTCATTATGAGAGCAAGAATATCCATGGGCAAACTTTGATAAGAATAATTGTAACTATAATAAAAAGAATGGCTTAACAATTCTAAGAAAATGACTAAACACAACAAATTGTGAAATATTTATTAGGTGATTTGACGATTCCTAGAAACAAGAAATAGTAAAATAAAAGTATTTTTGCGATATATTCACTTACCTAGGAAGCAGCGTCGAATCAACCGAAAAGGACATTGAAAAGAGGTTAACAAAAACATGGACAGCTATCAATAGGCTATCGATTATATGGAAATCAGACCTAACCGATAAAATGAAACGCAGTTTCTTCCAGGCAGCGGTCACATCGATACTGCTATATGGCTCCACTATATGGACGCAAACAAAACGGCTGGAGAAGAAGCTAGACGGCAATTACACAAGAATGCTACGTGCAATCTTGAACAAGTCCTGGTGGCAACACCCCACAAGACACCAACTGTACGGCCACCGGCCCCCTATCACGAAAACTATTCAAGTTAGACGAACCAGACATGCAGGACACTTCTGGAGAAACAGGGACGAACTCATAAGAGATGCACTCTTATGGACCCCCACACATGGCCGTGCAAAAGCAGGACAACCAGCACGAACATACATTCAGTAGCTATGTGAGGATACGGGATGTTGTCCTGAAGACCTACCTAGGGCGATGAGCGATAGAGAGGAGTGGCCAGAGAGGGTCGGGATATCCGTGCTACCAGCGTGATATGATGATGATGATGATATATATATATAAAATTATGTAGATGTGTAAATATATATATATATATATATATATATATATATATATATATATATATACAGAAAGTTTTAAAATATGATTATAAAAAAACATTAAAAAAGTCATGAGTTAAAGTTTCAGGTTGTTGATCTAGTATTCAACACGTCAATGAAACCTGGAATGAGATTTGACAACGTGTAACTATGAGTCGGGTAGTTTATAATAATATGTTTTATAATAGTATTTTGGTACTACACTTTGATATTACTCTGTATTAATATAGAAAGAAAGCTGTAAAGACTTTAAGGATAAAAAATGCATTTAGCCTTAAATTTGAAATGTATATATATATATATATATATATATATATATACGTGTGTGTGTGTGTGTGTGTGGTGCCTTCAGTAAGTTTCCAGACATTTTTTTGGTACAGGCATTTAAAATTGTCGTTGACTCTTTAAAAAAAATCACTATGTTATTGCTATACATCTTATGAGATGACAGACCAATTTTCATGATTTCAGGTTTAAATAAACAGCTACAGCAGGAATCGGAATACACCCTACTAAAGCTTGATTGTCACAGCTGGTGAATTTCAAAAATGCAATCTTGACGAGAGGACACTTTAGAAGAATGATATGCAATAAAATTCTGTTTTAAACTTGGAAAAAATGCGGCCACAGAAACGTATGGAATGCTTCAGACTGCTTTTGGACCATCTTGCATGAATCGAGCATCAGTTGTCGAGTAGCATAAAAGATTCAAGGAAGGCAGGGAGCCTGTGAGGGATGATGAGAGGTGTGGTAGGAGTAAGGAAGTCAATAAACCAAAGTTGATTGGCCAAACGGTTAGGGTTACTATGTTGAGGTTTTAAGGGAGCTCGGGAAGAGTTTCATCGTGAAAAGGCCATCACTCTTCAATCGGGTCAGTGGCATTTCCACCAGGACAATGCACCAGTCAAGAACTACATCCTTGTCAAAGACTATTTGGCCAAGATGGGCATCAAGACAGTCCCACACCCTCCCTATAGTCCAGACCTTGCTCCCTGTGACTTTTAATTATTGCCTAAGCTCAGAGGCTGTCGTTATGACACAATTGAGGAGATGAAAGAGGCTGTGACAAAGGTCATTGACGTGCTCACACAAGAGGACTCCCATGGGGCATTCCAGAAGTTGTTGAAGCGGTACAAGTGCATTGCAGCCGGAGAAGATTAATTCGAAGGGGACTTAAGTTTCATGTGTGTACTATCAATAAAAGCGCCCATACGAAAAAAGTCTGGAAACGTATTTAATGATCCTTTGCATATATATATATATATATATATAAGTTAGGATTGCTAGATATAAAATCACTAAGTGCTAATTACTCAATGTAAATGCTGTCCTTTTATATATATATATATATATATATATATATATATATATATATATATATATATATATATATATCATCTCATGAGATAAATCCACTGTATTTTACTTAAAAATACATACACCCCGAAAAATTTTATTGCACTCAGTTCAGAATTGATAAGAAATCATGCAAAATATACTTCAAACAAAAATTCAACTATAATCAACTTGAGACACAATGTTTTATTGATCCACCTATATATATATATATATATATGTAGACATATATATGTGTGTGTGTGTGTGATATTACAATAACTATATAGGTATAATTTCATTAGATATTCAAGGATTTTAAGACGTAAAATTAATTAATTTTGGCACCAAAATGTCTGTGATTACAAAATGAATCATTATAACAGTTCTATAATCTTTTCTAATCCTAATTCTATTGTTTGCGATTCTTAATACAAATTTTAAGCCGATGACTTCTCTGCCCCCAATTAAGTTAATATCGTGAATCCTCACTTTGCTTCGTATTTGTTAGACTCTTCTACAACTACCGTCAAAAGGATTTGCAGGAACAAATAAACAACCACAAGATATGTTGTTATAGTCGACATTCATTGAATAGCGGAGATAGTTCATGTATTTGACAATCATGAGAGTTTTCATGAGCAGAATATACAAAATATGAAAGTCTTCAATAAGTTGAACATTGTCAAAGATTTTGGCAACATAAAGCATTGTTTTCACTTGTACCTTTTTCAAGGAACTTAGAATTAATAGATCCTTTCATGTTCCAATATAATGCCAGTATGACATACTTTACTGACTGCTGCGTCCGAAACTTTTTATTTACTGAAGATTCAGTGTGTTTCTGCTCCGTGAACCGATTTTTTCGACTTTGCCTCTTAGTAAACAAATCCATCCTTTGCTTGCCCAGTAGGATGGGTCTGTTGAATACACTGCCTGCGGAGGGGTAAGATCCCCCGACAAGTGTGCTGGATATGACACTTAACAATCTGATGTGAGACTTGAGTAATGCTGGGTCTTTGGAGAATGCGGAGTACCCCATCATTGCTTTTGTCTCCCAGGTTCACTCTGGCTTGGAGTGATAGCACCTGGTAGGGTCTTATCAATGGGTCAAATAGAACTAAACTGTATACTGTGTACTTAACTGAATTAATTCTATTTGAAATAGAACAGATTTTGTTATTGTAAACTGGACTGTTTGAAATAGAACTGTTTTTAAATAGAATTAAACTGTGTACTCTTGCTAAGCTGACTTGTTTGAAATAGAACTGTTTTTGACATTAAAACTGCGTACTTATGCTAATCTTAATTATTTGAAACAGAACTGTTTTGAAATTTAACTGTTTGTAAAAGAATAAACTTATACTAAACGGAATTATTTGAAATCTAATATGGCGTTAAATGACCCGAAAATGGTGGATACACCGACCAACCAACCAATCATCCAAATAAGCTTCTCTCTGCACATTACACATTCTTCTCTAAACTTCACATGGTTTTCACTTCCCAGATACCAAGAATTTGATTTACTGCCTGTGACGGCAAATTCTTTAAAATCCCAAAACGGACTTTATTTTTGCACGTGTGAAGACGGGGCAGGTTGGCACTTGATCCCTTATAGAATAAGTCCTCTTTCAGAGTTTTTTTCTCAGGCATATTAGAACTGGCATATTATGTGGGGGATTAATTTATATCCAGACTGACCGCCGCTGGCAAGGGGTTCCAAATTTTACACTATACACACACACACCAAGGCCACTAGACTTCCTCCCCTAGACAATGTAAGATATGGACCTATAGGTTTAGTCGTAATAATATTATATTGTAGTAGTCGGCAACTCCGGTTTCCCGTGTGATATTTTAAAGGGATTAATTAGACAATTCTAAGCAAGATAACATAAGGCGAACAGAAGCTGAAAAGGAAGCATGAAGTAACAAATTCGTAGCAGATGCCATAAATAACAACTTAGACCACGTGGTAGCATTAAAATACATGAATCTTTTACTACAATTATATACACCTTCAAAGTGTCAAATATATAATAATTGAACAGTCCATGAACATAAATGTCTTTCTTCTTTTCTGTTCTTTCGTTTTTCTTCAAATTGAGAGAGAGAGAGAGAGAGTGGTATATAAAATTGGGTATGAGGAGAAATAGTCCCAAAGTTACTTATCTTATTTTCGATGGGGTTCCACTGGAGAATCTTTCTTCTTTTACGGGCTAATAGACTTTATGCTATTTTTAACACTGGCTTGAAGAAAATGGCTTCTTCGTGTCTCGCAGAATTTCTTCGTCTTCTTTTACCCGGAGTACTTGGCTTTTGGTTCTGTCTCCTACGAACCCTGCCCGACGACTAACTTTCTTACTATCTATTTCCGCTGATGGGAAGGAGTCCCCACTTCCGTTTTAGGGTCCCAGCCAATCGTTTGGCTTCTACTTTCTTCCTTCCAGTGTCAGGCGACCCAAGTGAGGTCACCAAGTATAAACATCTGTGGGTCTCCCCTCTGTGACCTACATTCTTTCTTAACGGTCACTCTCTGAGGGCTTGCTACTGTTAATTCAAACACGGGGAATAGTATTAATCTTATTTCTATCCTCTCAGTGGGACATCACGTGACATGCCTTTTTGAATAGGCTGAATTTTTTTTTTCAAAAATTCAAACAATTATTGCTATATACTAATTCCAAACAATGTAGGAGTTACAATTACTGAAATAATTCTGATTATATTTTTTTTAATTTCCTTATTTATTTCATGAGTCTTTATTATTGGATGTCTTAGATTCGTTGTGAGTTTATTATTAATATTTCCGCCGTTGATACTCTAGATGACTAGATACAACTGTGATTAAAATTGTTAAGTTCGCCAACGTGCTATGTTGTTAAACTGATAGAGTAGAGACACAGATAAACGTATTCTATTGAAATATGATCAAAAATAATCAACCACTCATACTTTCAGGTGTCAGATATTTAGTGTTGCTTTTTTGTTCGATATTTTTGCATAAAATTTTGAATTTAACTTCCAGTTCATCTAGTTTTGACAGTTAATCATTTAATTTGTGAAAATACAAGAAATTAATTAGGATGATTTCTTTTAGTGCACTTTGCCATCAAATATGATTTTTTTTTGGTCCGTGAATATTTTTTATTTTTACTCTCTTTATTATCAGCCAATTCTTCATAAAATTACTTGGTTGAGTTAAAGATTTTGTGAGATGTTGGTACTGTGACTGATATTTCAGCAATTCCGACTGCTTCAACTGAGGACATGTAGGTGACGAAACACACTGGGCTGTGAGATGCTGAGACTGCCTGGTTGTACCCGAGTCCTATTTACCGGGTTTGTCTCAATGACTCGGAGCCTAGCCTCGGAGTCCACGTAATTAGGATGACCTGACCTTACCTGATCGTCGAGGTTCTTACAAACCCAAATGAAAAATGTTGAGCCGTCCGGTTAAAGTTCTGTAAATAACTGCTCTTTCACCTTTCACACAACTACGACAAAACGGACAACTTCGAACACACTGTATAATTTTCCCAATTTAGCTACATTGAACTTTGTCGCTTTCAAATAACACACAGAATAAAGCAATGGCTAACGTGTCAGCACACCAACTACCACTATACTATCAACTAGAGCATTTTGAACTGCTTCAGTCATGTGATATACGCGCAATTTTATTTTTACATTTTGTCATTCTTTATCATCATTCATCATCATGTCGTGCCGCTTGCACGGATATTCCTGACCATCTCTCGCCACTTCTCTCTATCATTCATCGCCTCTGGCAGGTCTTCAGGGCTACATCCCGTATCCTCACATAGCTACAGTATGTATGTTCGAGCTGGTCGTCCTGCTTTTGCTCGGCCATATGAGGGGGTCCATAGGAGTACATCACTTATGAGCTCGTCCTTGCTTCTCCAGCAGTGTCCTGCATGTCTGGTTCATCTAACATGGATAGTTTTCGTGATGGGAGGCAGGTGGCCGTATAGTTGGTGTCTTGTGAGGTATTGCCGCGAAGACTTGTTCAATATTGCTCGCAACATTCTTGTGTAACTGCTGTCTAGCTTCTTCTCTAACCGTTTTGTTATCGTTCAAGTTGTGCATCCATACAACAGTATCGACGCGACCGTTGCCTGGAAGAAACTGTTTTTCATTTTATCGGACAGGTCTGATTTCCATATGATCGAAAGCCTTTCGGTAACGGTCCATGCCTTCGTTAGCCGCGTGTCGATGTCTTTTTCGGTTGATGAGATACTGCTTCGAAAATTAATAAGTCATTCTTTATAAAATCACTAAAATTCATTGCTAGCTATCCACTGCATTTAGTATTCGTCTAAATATTGTCCAGTAATTTTTTTTCTATCATCACTGAAAATGCTCTCAGCTACTTCAGTGTAAACCTAAACTTACATAGTTGTACGGGACGTAAATTCCATTTATTGCGTAAATCTAAGTGCTCTCCTAAATGAAGTTAAGAAATTGGACAGCCTATCATAAGAAACCGCCGCATCCATAAGGATTCAAAAGCAAATGAACGTTCCCCGGATGGAGATACAGATTACTTCGACATTGTAGCAGGTGTACTGCAAGGAGACACATTAGCCCCATACCTCTTTATCATCTGTCTAGACAACGTGCTGAGAACATCTATCGATAAAATCAAAGAAAACGGTTTCAAGCTAACAAAGGAAAGAAGGAGAAGGTACCCCGAAAAAACAATTGCCGACACCGACTACGGCGATGACATAGCGCTTCTGGCAAATGCACGCGCCCAAGCTGAAATCCTGCAACATAGTCTGAAACGAGCTGCTGCAGGCGTAGGCCTCCATGTCAATGCACACAAGACGGAATGTATGTGCTTTAATCAAACAGGCGAAATCTCCACACTAAACGGTAGCCCTCTGAAACTATTGACAAGTTCACCTACCAAGGAATCAGTGTCCCATCAACCAAGATAGACATCAACATGCGACTAACAAAGGCATGGACAACCATCGATAGGCTATTAGTCATATGGAAGTCAGACATAACCAATAAAATTAAACGCAGTTTCTTCCAAGCAGCGGTTGTGTCGATACTGATATATGGATGCACTACACGGACGATAACTAAACGTATGGGGAAAAAGCTTGACGGCAACTACCCAAAAATTCTACGAGCAATGTGGAACAAGTCCTAGAAGTAGCACCCCACAAAGCTTACCTTGTTTCATGACCAAACTCTGCAGCAACTACGATCAAAAATATCTCTGCATAAACTCTTCTAAAACAAAAGTTATTATTTAAGATAAGAACATTTTACTTAACCGTTATCACATTATCAATGATATTTGGTATCATTGGTCGGGTTTTAGTAGGATTGAAATATACAAAAAAAGGGAGGCTGCTTCAAGGACAAGAATACATTATTTATTTACAATATTACGTAGATCCTATTTACCAACCCCTCCGCTCGGGCAGGATATGACACAAGGACAATTTTAAAGCGGAGTTTGACGGATTTGAATTCAGAGTTTTCCTTTTCCTAGACTTGTTGCCTCACCAAGGCTGAAGAACCCAGTCTGTCCTACTATTTACCCATAGCTGGAGGGAGAATCATTGGATTCATACCTTTCCCAAGGGTATTAGTTCTATGTGAAATGCAATCAGTCTCGTCCAGGATTTGAACTCGAGTAGGCGTATCCATTTCCTACGACGATAACCAATACACCACAGACACCTCCACAATATTGCGTAGATGTTTTATTGAATTAGACAAACATTGAATTCATAAATATGGGTTTTAATTTTTTTCTCTTTCTATGATTGGTTTAGTTTATTTATTTAATGATATATCAGCTTTCGTAATGATTTAATACCAAAATCATTCATATAGCAGAAGAGCAGTGTTACTGTTCAAACTATAGCTGGAAGGATGAGGGGATTCATGCCTTTGCCAAGGCTATTACTTTGAAAATAAACGCAATTGTCCGACTTGAGTACGAATTCGTTTTCTACGATGTCAGAGTTCAGGACGTTAGACAATATACGATGGAGACACTCCAACTTTATGTTATTGGATGTTAAAGAAATATTTTTGAGGCTATCATAGCAAAAATTAGGAGACGTTTATTATAAGCAATATATGATAAAAACACATCTTTTTGGTTGAGAATTAATTAATGGTCGTTCTTTACACAAAGTCGTGTATATAAGGTCTATATTTCCCTTTAAAATTGGGTTAAACATTTGGATTCCAAAATGCCACAGACATTTTCTTCTGTGGGGGCTGTCGATGAGAACATTTTCTTTGTGTTCAGAATCTTATAATACATATTCAATGCTAAATATCTTCCACACCTTTTAACAAATTGTTCAGTCACGATAATTTTTAGACAATTCCGTTAAAACTAATTTTCTACATTCATTCCTTACTTTCTCAGTACTCATAAAAATAACGGATTATCTTTTTCTATTTAATCTCCATTTCTTGTTAAATATTTATAAAGACTGAATTACGTATTTTATTTTATCATCCTTTTCTTGAGCTGTTTTGCTCTTTCATGTTTACTTCAAAAGTTCCATCCTCAGTAAATATGAATAGTTTATGAATTTAACGTACAAATATGAAAAAAAAAAAAAAAAGAAATATAAGAGACTAATTTAACTTATCTTTGGTCCTGTTAAATTAATTTAAGATTCTTAGAGAATGGCCTTCTACTTAAAATATAATCAGACTTTTAAAAATTTAATATTTAGTTAAAACATTTCTCGAACTTGCGAAAGTTTTTATAAACATTCCTGTATTAGTTTAAAAGAGAGAAACACACACCCACATATATATATTGCACAAAACACCACATTAACCCTTTCTCGTTTTTTATATATGTTTGCATAAAATCATGTTTTTATCGTATGAAATTAATATTAACAAGTCTGTTTGGTTTGGTTTCTTTGTTTAATGGCATATCAACTCATTTTAGGTTATTTAATGCCAAAGCCATTCTCCTAGAAGAACGGTAGTGGTACTATTTAACCCATAGCTGGAAGGAAAAGGGGGCTCATACATTTCCCAAGGGTATTTGCCCGAAAGTGAATGTAATAGCGCGACTGGAATACGAACTCGCGTACTATGATTCCGCAGACCATCGCTTTAACCATTACACCACCAAGTCTGTTGCTAGCGAGGATATTTACTCAAGTGTCCATTCTCCAAAGTCTCTAGGCTGAAAGAACATAGGTAAAAAGGCGCGTCTTTGGTATTCAATGAACAGAGACGAAAAGAGAGATATTATTATAGGAGTAACACGTGACTGTCAACGGATACCCGCCTTACACAAGGAAGACAATCATTTATCGTCTCCGAACACCTATGATAAAGAAGGGAATATTCATTTTTATTTATTAATAGTTGAATAAAATATGTATGGGGAACTGCGGTGTATACATCGACTTTTTAAGCTTGAAAAATCTCTACAGTACTACGTAGTCAATTTCGAAGGTAGGGGTAAAACTCAAAACACGAGGTCAACCAGTGATAAAGGTTTGAATTTTTGTGCCGCCTTTTAAGTCGACCCCTAGTTTTGTAAAAATGTTCCCAAGTTTAAAAGGTGGACTTCAACGCCGGTACATCGAAACATATTTATCTAAATGCGATGAACAATGACATACATTGCAGAGCTTATGTCATTGAAGGAAATCCCCCTTAGTACTTAAAGAGAGAGAGAAAAAAATAAGCATGAGGACATTGCCAAAGAGTTGAAAAAGTTATGGAATGTGAAGATGATATTGATACCAATTATTATTGAAACCGTCTTAAATTATCCGGAAGAGATTAAAAATCTGGAAATCAGGAGAGGAATTATCAGCGGAAATCGGTTTGGAGACTAATTTAAGAGGTCTGAGGATTATTGCTGTCACAAAGACTTTTGGGAAGATTACTGCTTGTGTGAAAGACACTTTATATCTCATAGATGACGAAGACAGACTGTATGTGTCAAGAAAAGAAGAAGAAAGAGGACTTGCCAGCATTCAAGATAGCGTCGATGCATCGATTCATCGACAAGAAAACTTAGCGCAGAGGAAGATTAATTACAATGATCAGACACAATACCACGAACACTTGCATAAACTAAATAAAATAACCAGAAAACAAAAACGGGGAAGAAAAACAACAGTATGGACATTTCAAGCGACAGTCAAACGAAATCTCACTCGACAAAATTTGGACGTGTCTAAGAAAAGGAAACCTTAAGAGAGAAACTGAATCTCTTTTTACAGCAGCACGAAACAACGCCTTAGGGAATAGACAACATGCAACCAAATGGATGATGTAGTTTATGTGGTGACAGAAACGAAACGATCAATCACATAATAAGCTAATGCAATATATTAGTGCAAAGAGAGTATAAAACTGGACACGACTGGGTTGGAAAGGTGATCCACTGGGAATTGTACAAGGAATTTCAATTCGAACATACGAACAAACGGTATATTCACATCCCGGAATTCGCCCTGGAGAATGAGACGCATAAAATTCTCTGAGATTTTAAGATACAAACGGTTCACCTAATCTAGACCTGACGACCAGGCCAAGTGATAGCCAACAAAAAAAAAAAAAAAAAAGAGAACATGCCGAATAGTGGACTTTGCCGTCCCTGCCAATCGCATAGTAAATTTAAGAGAAAGCGAAAAGAGAGATAAGTACTTGGACCTTGCTAGAGAAATTTAAAAAATAGGGAACATGAAGGTAAAGGTGATATCACTTGTAATTGGCGCTCTCGGAACAATCTCCACAGGATTGGTAAAGGGACCGAAAGAAAATTAGAGATCAAGTGAAGATCATCCAGAATATAGCATTATTAAGATTAGCCAGAATATTAAGAAGAATCCGGGAGACTAAGAAGAACCCGGGAGACTAAGAAGAATCCGGGAGACTTGAAGAAACTTGCAGTCACATAAACTTCAGTAATAAACCATCAGCAAATTTTTTGGTGAAACATTCTCAAAAGTGTAAAACAATAACAATAATCATAATAATCCAGTTCATCAATGAATGGATCTATTTTAGCAAAGGAAAATTTTCAAGAAATAGTTCTAGAAATATCTTTTCAAGTATATTGTAACTGCCATTATTCAAATTTTATGAAATTAAAAAAAAAATTCCAGGTCGAACGTAGAATATTTATTATTAAATAATGAAATTAAACGGGAAATTTTAAATCAGTGCATTTTTAAAACATTTGTGAAGATCATTTGTCCTAAATCGACTGAACAGTGGCAACAATGTATACTGGAAATGTTTCTGAAAAAATCCCTAGAATCATTGTAAAGATTTACAGTAGATGTTTTTTTTTAAATTCATCTATAGTTTTAAAAGTTTTAATATGAATTTTTTTTTTTATTAGGAATTAAATTTTGAAAGTTCTTAAAGCTTTTCGGATGCAGATAAGAAGAATGTCCACTCTTTTGGCTGGGGTTTTACAATATGTCGACTGCACCTTTATTGAGGGGTAAGCCCCTCCTCTAATGAAGCCACCTGTTGGCTGAACAGTCCCTGAGCCGGTATTTAAATTACTAAGGTGGACTGCAACACTCCCTTTTGGTCCTCAACAGGTCATTCGGGAGTCCTAGTACCTATTTTATTGTCCCGAATGAATTCTTCAAAATGTTCTTGAAGCAGACAACGACACAACGCTTCTCATATTATATGAGCTCGATGGCAGTGGCCGAGAGTCAATCGGGTTGAGAAAAACAAGACTTTTAAGCTTCCTTGATGTGAAATTAAACTACCTCTGATGGTGAAGTCCTGGAATTTAGGGGAATATGGAGAACACCTTCATCACCATTGCTCTCAGGTTTACTTTAGTCCGTTAGGGTCCAACTTATGGGTCAAATAGAAGTATTTAATCATCTACTAAACATTATTGCTTTTTCTTCTGAACCTATCAGACTGTGTGCAAACAAAGGATTTGCGTTAAACATGATTATTAGTTTTAAATAGACTTAAAAACATTTCATTGTATGAAAACAAATGAGTTCTAACTCATTAGGGTTAATCTGTCATAAAACACCAACCCAAATCACACCTCACCACCCTGCCAAAACAAAAAAAGAAAACAAAAATGTATACTTCCATATCAACACTGTCTATTAGCCATGACTTCTTTTGACGGATTTAAATAATAAATGACCGTATAAACATTTATCCTTTACAGAGTATCATGGTTATAGAGAATGAATTCAACAACCAAAACTCAATTCCTGGACGAAGCTATTCGATTTCTTATCCATGCCGTTAGAAAAGAAATGAACCCATTATTTTCTGTCCATTAGTTATGGATAACTGCAAAGGCAGGTGAGGCTGACCTTGCAGGTAGGAAAACTGTTTGAGACGAATTAAAAAAAAAACTGTGAATACGAAAACATGGCGCTTGGAACTTAACTCCATAAAACGTTTATGCTACTGAGACGACAGGACCATATCTCTCGAAAGAGGATTATTGTTTAATGCTTCCCGATAATTCAAGTAAATTCTCTCTGTTTCCTTGTCTCTGTCTCTTTGACAAATAGATAGATAAAGAAAGAGTATTATTACTTGAAAACCATTTTGGTGGAGTGTTTATATATTAATTTTAGCGTACGCTCTGTAAGAGTTACAACTGAAATGTATGTAAGTAAAATTAAAAGTAAAATCATTCCAATAATAGAGATTTAGCGTGTCAAATATTTCACAAAAGGGTTTCCTACCCTCAAATTCAGTTTATTGGTTTCTGCTAATTTGTTTTCAAGATATTCACACATTCAAACACTGACAATCACACACTTTAACACACACACACACACACACACACACACACACAGAAGAAGACTGGGTCTTGTCTGGTTTGGTTTTATGGCATATCAACTACTGTAGGTTATTTAATGCCAAATCCCGTTTATAAATATATATTGAATACATATAACTTGTAAACACATTCAGTTGATAGCATTTTTAAACAAGCCAGAGATCATTTTTATGCACATATTTAAATGGGTTCAAGTATTGCCGTCTAACAGTAATTACTCCATTCAACAAGATTCATTCGTTTGATCACAGTAGAATTGTTCCAAGTATTGTTATGAATCCCAAGCCATTCATTTAAATATCGCTTATTTATTTATACACAGTTAAATGACCAAACAGTTCTATTTCAAACGATTTAATTTAGCATAAGTCATTATTTTCGCTCAGTTTAAGTGTCAAACATTTCTATTTTCCCCATAAATAAGACCATATCAGTTTCTACCATTCCGGGTTAGAGTGGACCTAAGAGCAATGGAAATGAAGGGGTAATCTGCATCCCCTAAAGCACAAGCATTAGTACAGCCTCACCATCAGTTTGTTTAATGACATATAAAGGACACTCTTGGGGCTTTTTATCTCTCTGCAAAGATGCAGTTGGTGTATTCTACAGCCAATTGGACTAACACACAAGAAGAGATGTTCATATAGAACATCGTAGGGATCATTTACTCTGTATTATTCTGTTTCGTGATTCTCAACCCCAAACAAAACAACCTTTTTTTTTTACATTTTAACTCTAGTCGTTTCATGGTTCGGTATCATTTCAGCAGTTAGTTGGTTATCTAATGTCAAAACTTTAAATCAAGTTTGACTGTAGTATTTGCTAAACAGAAATATAGTCACTATCAATTATTTCGTTTCAAATATTGCTATTCTATAATTCAATTATATTTATATTATTTTAGGGAGTGGAACATGAAAGTAACGATTGTGCCAATTGTGATTGGTGCGTTAGGCACAGTAACTAAAATGATTATTAAAGGGCCTGGAGGACTTGGAAGTTGGCCGAAAGGTAGAAACTATCCGAACGACAACATTGCTGAGGACGGCCAGAATACTGAGACGAGTCCTGGAGACTTGAGGAGACTTGCTGTCATTCAAACTCCAGTGAGAAACCGTCAGCTAATACTGATGTGAAAAACTCTAGAGGAGTAAATAATAATAATAATAATAATAATACAACGCCGTAAGAACCAATCATATCAAAACGTGAATAGGTAAGACTCAACAAAATTGCAAATGCAGGCAAATGTGGTGACAGAGATGAAACTATCAATCACATAATAAGTGAATGCAGCAAATTAGCGCAGAGGGGGTTTAAGGCGAGACACGACTGGGTTGGGAAATGTGAAAGAAATATAAATTCGACCATACTAACAAATGGTATATGCACAACCCAGCACCTGTCCTAGAAAATGCCACGCATAAACCCCTATGGGATTTTAACATACAAACGGCCAGAAGACCAGACTTAATAATAATCAACAAAAAAAAAGTGAACTTGCAAAATAGTCGACTTTGCTGTCCAGGTTGACCACAGAATAAAACTGAAAGAATGTGAAAAGAAGGATAAGTACCTCGACCTTGTAAGGGAATTGAAAAGACTGTGAAACATGCAAGCGACAATTATACCAAATGTAATTGGTGTGTTTGGAATAGTAACTAAAGGATCACTAAAGGGACTGAAGGACTTGGAAATTGGCGGACTGGTGGAGACCATCCAAACTACAGCATTATTGAGTTTGGCCAGAATCCGAGAAGAGTCCTGGAGACTTGAGGAGACTTGCTGTCGCTTAGACCCCAGTAAAAAACCATCGGCTAATGCTGATGTGAAAATCTCTAATGAGTGAATAATAATAATAATAATAATAATAATAATAATAATAATAATAATAGGCAAACGGCAGCTAACTGACGGAATGGAACTTCCAAACAAGGTTAAGATAAAAACGCTCGCAGAAAACGAAACCTACAAGTACTTGGGCATGTTGGAGGCTGACACCATCAAACAAGCGGAAATGAAAGAAAATATTTATCATTATTGAGAACGGCCAGAATACTGAGAAGAGTCCTGAAGACTTGAGGAGTCTTCCTGTCATTCAGACTCCAATAAAAAAACATCGGCGAACGCTGATGTGAAAAGCTCTAATGAGTGAATAATAATAATAATAAATGAAAAGTGGCAAACGACATCTGACGGACGGAATGGAACTACCAAATCAAGACAAGATTAGAACGCTCACAGAAAACGAAACCTACAAATACGTGGGAATCTTGGAGGCTGACATCATCAAACAAGTCGAAATGAAAGAGGAAATTTAAAAAGAATATCTCAGATGAACTAGAAAACTACTCGAGACAAAAGTCTCCAGCCGAAACCTTATCAAAGGAATTAATACGTGGGCTGTACCACTCTTGAGACATTCCGGACCCTTTCTCAAGTGGACCAGAGATGAACTTAAACAAATGGACCAAAGAACAAAAAAAAAAAACAAATAAAAATGCATAAGCCATTACATCCCAGAGACGATGTTGACAGACTATATGTTTCACGATAAGGAAGACTCTCGCCTGCATTGAAGACAACGTTGACGCATCGATACGACGACTCGAAGACTATATAGAAAAACACGAAGGAGAACTGATTACAGCCATCGGAAACGATACTAATAACACGATGGACATCAGAATGACAATAACAAGGAAACAAAAACTGGAAGGAAAACAACTCTATGGACGTTTTAAACGCCTAATAAACAACATCTCACACGACAAAACCTGGACATGGCTAAGAAAATGAAACCTTAAGAGAGAAAAGGAATCTCTCCTAATAGCAGCACAAAACAACGCCGTAAGAACCAATCATATCAAAGACAGAATAGATAAGACACAACAAAATAGCAAATGTAGACTATGCGATGACATAAATGAAACCATCAATCACATAATAAGCGAAAGTGGCGAATTAGCGCAGAAGGAAAAAAAGACTAGACACGACTGCGTTGGCAAGGTGATCCATTGGGAGATATGCAAGAAATTTAAATTTGACCATACAAACAAATGGTATATGCACAACGCAGCACCCGTCGTAGAAAATAACACACATAAACTCCTATGGGACTTTGACATACACACGGATCCCCAAATCTAGGCCAGAAGATTAGACCTAATAATAATCAACAAAAAAAAACGGAGAACTTGAAAAATAATAAAACTGAAAGAATGTGAAAAGAAGGATAAGTACCTCGACCTTGCTAGGGAATTGAAAAAAACTATAGAACATGGAGGTTACAATTATACCAATTGTAATTGGTGCTCTTGTTACAGTAATTAAAGGATTATTAAAGGGCCTGGAGGACTTGGAAGTCGGAAGATTTGTGGAGACGACTCAAACGACAGCATTATTGAGAACGGCCTGAATACTGAGAAGAGTCCTGGTGACTTGAGGAGACTTGCTGTCACTCAAACTCCAGTGGACAACCATCAGATAAAACTGATGTGAAAAGCTCAAAAGGAGTAAATAATAATAATAATAATAATAATAATAATAATAATAATAATAATAATAATAATAACGCATGCAACAAGACTACTTCGCAAGCCAAAACGCTAAATATTGAAAAGTAAGAACCCCCTGACCGAAGTGAAACGCAAAACAAAGAAAACCGAAACACCAACCGCCACAAAACAAACAAACACACGAAGACGAAATAAATTTCGAGCTAATAAAGCAAGTCATGACTGAAAAAAAAAAGATTACCTTACCATCTCTGAGGAAGCAATACCGAAAAAAATACAATGTTAGAAACCAAAAAGATAAACAAATTATTAACAAATATCCCAACGGACAGCATCACGGAATTAAAAGAGCTGATTTATGCAGGAGCGAAATTAGTCTGTGATAAAATCAGTGGGCCCCTAAGGAACCCGAGGAGAAATACAAAACCTGGATGGAAAATTAGACGAGAAGAACAGCTAAAGAAATTACAAGAAGCCAAGATACAACGGAAGGGAAAATACGGGAATATGTTTGGATGAAAAGACAAAACAAAACAGCGGACTAATCTAAGAATGAAGACATAATTCAAAAGATATCGTCGAAAGATAGGGGGACTTAAAAGATACCGAGACAGGTTCATGCAATACACCAAAACAGATCTTTTCGAAATAAAGTAAGAAAATCTGCCAATTGGTTTGTTTTATTTTGGTTCCTTTGTTTAATGGCATATCAACCTTTGTAGGTTATTTAATGCCAAAGCTATTCTCCTAGAATAACAGTAGTGGTACTATTCAACCTATCGCTGGGAGGATAAGGGGGTTCATACTTTTCCCTAAGGTATTTGCCCGAAAGTGAACGTAATAGCGCGACTAGAGTACGAACTCGCTTACTACGATTCTGCAGTCCATCGCTTTAACCATTACACCACGAGGACACCCCACTCTGCCAATTGGTGGGATGAGAATGCACGAAGACATGCCTACAACCGAATACAAGACAAACAGACCTTTTGTGAACGAAAATATACAAAAAAAGAACATAACCGAAAGTTTAAATGGATTGATAACACTGAACAAGAATTACAAGGACTCGAAGAACTCCCTGAGGCGATAATGTATATTGAATCGCTCAGAGCAACACTCAGATAAGTGCCCAAGTGTAAAGCCTCAGGCCATGACGTCGTACATGGATTCTCACTTTTAAAAAATTCACGTCTATGCCCGATCCACTGACTCTTGAACTAAGGAGATGCTTAGAAGAAACAAATATACTCAAACGGAAGACTAAAGGAAAAACCACCTGGATCCCAAAACACTCCCAAAACTAAACCGCCACCAGCAAGTATAAACCAATCACGTGTCTACCGATGATGTGGAAAATACTAACAGCACTGTTAAGATTGGGCAAAATACTAAGAACATTCTAAGAGACCTGAGGAAAATTCCTGTCACTCAGACTCCAATGAAGTACTATCAGCTTGATCTAGTGTGATAAACTCGTAGAATAATAATAATAATAATAATAATTATTATTATTATTATTATTATTATTATTATTATTATTATTATTATTATTATTTATGTAATTATTTAAGTAATTTTTTTTAATTTGAACGATTTCAAAATTCTGAATTTTTCATTTGAATTCATAACTACTGACATACAAAAACAACCAAAAAAAAAAAAAAAAAAAAAAACACAGAAAAAAACTAATTCAAAAAAAGAAAGAAAGAATGAAAGAAACATTTATTCACAAAAAAATAGAACTGCAAAAAGAGAAAAAACACAGCAAAACAGAAAGAAGATGACGAAAAAGAAGAAAAACCAAGGAAGGAAGGAAGGAAGGAAGGACGATCCAAAAGCAGAAAGTAAAAATAAAACAAGAAAACAAAAGGAATTAGTTTAAATTTGGGAAATAAAGGAAAAGCTTTTTAAAGAAAAAAAATTTTTAAAAACTTTTATGATGTTTTGTTCAAGGGGTAATCTTCGCCAACTTTTTATAATCTCTACGTTCTCCTACAATGTCGACTACCGAATCGAATACTGAGTAATGACTGCATACGTAATACTTAATTGAATGCAATACTACCCAGCACGATACTATCAGACTTCTGTTTGAATGATTTGTATTTATTCTTAGTCACGTGACTTCCAGGAGCACAATTCATCTCAATTGTTGTGTTTTTTGCCTTGAGATCCATGTTCGACCACACGGGTCGATATCGGCACATTGTTCGTAAATAACAAAAAACAAAGACTTAAATAAGAAAGCCAAAAAAAAAGGAAGAATTAAAAAAGAAGGGAAGGTTATATAAAATACAAAGTGAACGATTCAAATAAAAAAGTCAGACAAAGAAGTATAGTAATAGTCTTTTACATGAGCAAAAGAAAAAGAGCTTAAGAGGAAAAAAAGTCAATTTAAATAAGAAATGAATAAAAATGAATGAATGCATCAATAAATGTATGAATAAATAAATAAATAAATAAATAAGAGGAGAAAGAACGAAGGTAGGAAATACATGAAACAAATAGAAAAACAATGAATGATTTAAACACATGAATACGTAAATGAATATATGAATAGATAAATAAAAAAATATTCAAAAAGAATGAAAAGCAAAACAGAAAAAAAAAAAAAACAGATTAGGATATTGAAAAAGAAGAACTTACGATTACCAACATAGTAGTCCACCTCAGACCACGCGAGAGATTTCATTTGGGAGACAACCCAACAAAATCCCTTTAACAATGGAAAGAAAAGCAAAATTGAAAAAAAAATCACCTGATTTTATTTTAAAAAATGAAATAAAGAAGGATGGAAGTCAACGATTAATATTTAATTATAAGAATATTCACGGAGAAAGCCTGAGACACAGAAAGAGAGAGAAAGAAAGAGAGAGAAGAGGAAGAGGAGGAAGAGAAGAAGGAGATGCAGTGGGATAGAGAGAACCCTATGAATAAGCTTTAAATAAGACGACTGACCTGTTACATTTTGTTTAGACTTTTTGCGATAAAACCTATCGTCACGATCATTAATAGTTACTTTAGAAAATAAATCCTTTAATAGTTACCAAAGAAGATAAATCCATATAATAAAACTACTAATTATATATTTTATATTATGAATATCTTATGAATTTTATATTAGCTTTTGCAGACAAAAATTAAAATTTCCAGTAATCCAGAAGTCATGTACAAAAATTTATAAAAATGTAGAGATACTGGCAAATTTAATCGGCTTAATTTACCTGAGTGTAAGAGAGAGACGATATAAGTCTCTCACTGAGAATAACCGACGCTTGATTAGCGACACGGGTTTCGTATTGAGTAACAACCTGTGTGTTTTAAAACACGTTTTCGAAGTATGCAAAATTTTTCCTCGTGGTTCAGTATTGGTTACTGCCACTTTTTTTTTCATCTGACAACTGGACGCTAGTTGCTACCCTTTTCCCACATATTAGATCCTATCATTAATTAATCAGTCGCAAACGTTTATTTATTTCTAAAACGAAATGAATAACTTTGCAGCTCTCGTCATTTCTTTTTTCATCAATTTTTTCTTCGTCGTATAGTTAGCCATTTTCCGTTATCTTTATTTAGACAGGTTGTTTTCTGTCTACTGCAAGCCATGTTCTCCTTCTGGTTGCCTCCAACAACCACGGAGGAAGATATCACCAGTTCACCCATGGACCGATTTGATGACCTGAAAGCCCCCTTCAAAAGCTCCCTTTAAGAAACCGAAGAACTAGTAGTAAAACCATCGAAATGGCCCTTGCTACCGAGCGCTCAAATCAACAAGAAAACCTCACTCCTAACCAGCTCCATCCCGCCGGGCCAGAAAAAACTAGTCCGGTAGCGCCAGTCTCCTAGGCGACAAGGGAAAAAAACTTCAGATTACGAGAAGGACAGGGTGGGAAGATATGTCCTATATATAAAAGACATCATCCTGCCTATCCCCGACCTTGTGTCATAGACAGAACCAAAGACCCTGTCTTTTATTGTAACAGATTTAAGGACCCAGATATTTCCCGGACTCAAGAAAGATACTTTTCGAGAGCTCTTCCAGGCAGCGAGAATCCCAGGCCGGTACCACTGCAGACGAAACTTCGCCACCTGTAATGTTCTGCCACTCTCTGAGGAGCTAACATTCAAATTGGCCGGGAGTAACGTTTTGACCAAATATTTTCGCTAAAACCGGTATATCGAGGCAAGCAACGAATAAGAGTCACCGTGTTCAACGTCCCGATGCAAATAACGGCGACGTCCTCGCTGCTTTCCTCAGTAAATATGGCAGCGAAGAAAAAATAACAGCTGTAAGAGCGACAGACGGGACAGCACACTGTGACTATAATCTTAACGTGTGCTTCGACAGGTAAGGTTTTCAGGCCATCCCACGCACCTTCGCTTACACAGATCAGCAGATGATAGTGGTAGTCGAAGGAAGGAGGCTACTCTGCTGATCTTGTGAGCAATTCTGACATCTAGCAAGAAGCTGCCCATAAAAGGCAGCAGCCAGCATCATCAACAACACCACCACCGTCACCAATAACAACGAAAAAGCCCGGAACACCCCGGAACCAGGGAACCATCCAAATAATACGGAAGAAGGATGGACCCAGGTCACCAGAAGGAAAAAAAAACTTATAAGTAAGGAAGCAACAACCACAGTAGAATCACCATCACCAGCAGCCGCATCAGTCAAAGCAACAACTTCAGCAACAACTACAGAAATTACAATAGAAAAACTTGCAATAGAAACTATAGCAGTCCAACCATCACTCAGCAAAAAACACAGAAAAAAAACAAAGAGAAGAATACAGAGGGAGAACAGCTAGAGGAGATATATACCACCATGAACCTCCAAAGGCGTAAAGACAGTGGGGAAACACAGACCAAAAAATTTTGCACATAGCCCAACCCAACCATAGAAAAAGAAAAAATAATATCATCCACAGTCCCCCAAAAAGCCGCCTCACAATAGCCACCAATTCAAATCCCACCACAACAACTGTTACCTAAACAATCCCCACCCAAAAAAGCCAACAATCCTGATGCAAAATAAATCACCATTCTCTCCAACTCTCTCCTCCCTTTCACTTCTAAGGCTGTTCTCCCGCTCTAGATCGTTTAATAGACTTTCACCAAACCCAGAAAAGTCACAGTCTCAGCCCTTGCATTCTAAAGTCTGGTAAAGGGCTAAACTGGCACCAACCGAAAAAGACAATGGAGAATGTATAGGAGTTTTTTGAGCTCTGCGGAAACTGGAAAACTTTCAGCAGACTTTCAACTCTGCAGAGCACTTAAGATATTCCTGGATTTCCAAAAAATTGAAAAAAACAGTATTTCCAATCCGTATTTATTTAGAGGTGCAACCATGGTGACCACATTTATTCATTCGGCCGGGAGCTGCACAAAAGTTATGTGGCAAATCCTTGAAAAGGCCAGTAGAGCAGAGATAGGTTGGCTCTGTTGGAGCACTCCTCCTTGAAAAAATGCCATATTCTCTTCAGGGTGCTTCCCTGTCAATGTTCACCTACATTTTTACAAACCCCTAAAATTGATGTTCTCCCTAGATCTTTGAGGTGTATCAAGAGATGGCCGAGTTACAACTGAACACGGCACTGGTTCCCTGGGACGTGCCGTTGTCATCCTCACCCCAGAGGATTTCCGAGCCGTAGTCGTCAGTGTGTAAGGTAAGTGAGTTTGATTGCTCTAAACCTTGCCACCTTGAATGTTAGGGGACAGAGGGATCTGCGTTTGCTTGATGAACTCTTAAAACACAGGATGAATGTTGCCTCAGTGCAAGATACTCACTTCAATTGTGCTGCGGTCTGTCGGGTGCAGAAGGATGACTACATCGTCTTTTTAGCATACAGTAGTCGTAGCAGTGTTGGGGCCTTTTTGTTGATTGGACGCAGCCTTAATGCTGATGTAAATCTTGTTCTTGCAAATGACAGAGGCCAGCTGCTTTTTGCCGATGATGCCGTTAAACATTTCGAGTTCTGCAGTGAGGGTTTCCTTTTTTCGGCGATTAGCGCTGTTCCTCGACGATCCAAAACGGATAGTGATAATGGGTGATCGGAATGTGATCCTTGATCCTTAGATAGACAGGGTCGGAAGGGGACCTAAAGGGTCGAGAAGGTGTGAAAGTAGCCTGATCGACTTTATGGCCAGTCACGACTTGGTCGACAGGTTTCAACAGGATCACACAGGGCGTAAGATGTAGACGCGGCAAGATAGTTCGCTCTCTTTCCGTGCTAGATCTTATCAGATACAACCAAATTGGCAAAATTTTTAGGAGATAATCTTTCCTGGTCGGTGGAATGGGGTGATTCCCTAGCCCTAGATTTAGACGGGACTTTCAACGCACAAGGCATGCCTAATTAGATCTAGGTTTAAAAGTGTTCTCAACGAAGCTGTGAAAAGCAAGGCATTTGTGCGTAAGAAAGAAGTACGAAGGTTTCCCTTTCGGTATATCGAATCAGTCAAGTCCCGGGATGGGCGCATGCTCAGGTCGAATAATGAGATGCACGAGACCTTTCGGGAGCACTTCTGTGATCTCATTGCTTCCTGTCCTGACCTCCCGGTTCAGGAGTTTCGTAGCTATTTAGCCGACTTCTCTCGGCTTTCGGAGGTGGAAGTTGAAGCAGGTCAACTTCAACAAATCACTGTGTTGTATAATCAGAGTAGTATCAATCACAACAGTAATACATTTACTATATAAATAGAGACGGGCTCTGTCGTTTCAGGTAGGAACGGGTTTATTAACTTCTGGTTTCGGTCCATGGTGACACAAAGAGAGAGACACAATTCTTAAAAGTCTATGCTTACCATACTATGCTGACCCTACCCCAACGCTCAGCGCATCTTGTGATGTTTAAGATCTCAATTCATCTCTGTCGCTCGAGATCCGAAAAACTCAACTGCCGCTGCAACGGTAGAAAACCCAACTGCATCTCTTCAAAATCCTCAAAATCTCAGGACCATCTAATCTGGGCATGAGGTCATCCACACTCCAGTCTCATTTCCTGTCAGGGGTTTATTTTGATAAATGCTAATTGTCATATCCCTTGCGCTCGACCGTAAAACTGTACCAAATGACTTAAAGCCTTACCGAACTGAATGATAAAATATAATTAACGAAAAAGGATTAATATAAAAAAATCATTCCTTAATTATGTAACAACCATGACGTGATGGTTTAGTCTACGAAGTGTACTTGAGGCTGCCGCACATGTTTCTGCCTATTCTGACGGACATGTTCAACCATTCGTTCGCCTGGGGAGCCATCCCAGATAGCGTTACCAAGGGCATGATCACATTGCGGAAGAAAGGCGGCAGACATGTTTGGAAGGACTTAGATGATTATAGGCCATTAACTCTGCTAAACACAGATTTAAAGATTTTGGTCCGGGTCTTAACGAACCGTTTGCAGCTTGTCATTAGCGATTTGATCGGAAGAGCAGAACTACGCTGTGAAGGGAAGATCAATTTTACACAACTTGCCCTTAATTCACGAGGTTCTAGAGGGTTTGAAAGACGGCACTGAAACCACGCTGATCAATTTAGATCAGTTCAAGACCTTTAATAGGGTTGACCATCGGTCCTCGGTGACTGTTTTGGAAACCGCCGGATTAAAACCGGAGTTCCGCAAATGGATTATCATGATGTACCACACCTCTCAGTCAGTGGTGCAGGTGAACGAGAAGCGCTCGGAGGCTTTTCCGATCGAGCGGTTAGTGTGATGGTTTCTTGGAGTGTGGTTCAGACCCGGTCCCCAACTGGAACGAAATTGGTCGGAGGTACAGACTAAGGTAGATGCCGAGGTGGGTACCTGGCTTCGAAGGTGGTTATCATTTAAAAACAGGGTGGATGTGTGCGCCGTGTACATCTTCCTCGTGATCCTTTACCGTTTGTTTGTATTTTCTCTGCTAGGCACTTCAACGATCTCTCTCCAAATTGCTTTGGGGAAACCGAATCCCGATGGTTCGTAGACAGGTCTGTTGTCAATGTCCATTAATGGGGGTCTAGGTATGCCTGATGTGAAGAGCCACTGGTTCATTGAAAGACTGGCTTACGTCGGCCGATCATTGTCGAAGGACACTGGGTGGGGGGCAAAAGGTGGGAGATACATTTCTTCGCCTTAAGTCAGACCCCAAAGCTGAAGGTTAACGTAGGCCGAGGGGCGAAGTCCCATTTGTCTAGGAATGCCGTGAGGCCCTTCGCAACCTTCCTAGGTCCAGTGACCTTTCTCAGCCTCGAAGGGAAGTATATCGGGATTTAATGGTGGGTTCTGCTTCGGATCCTCACGTGGATCGGCTCGGCTGGGCAATGGAGGAAGTTTGCTCATACTGGTTCGGGCTTCTTGATTAACTCCGAGTTCTCGATTACCTGGTGACTTGTATGGAACACGTTGCCACTTTTCGGCTTACAAAGTGGTCCTTGAAGACATTTCTCATTGTCCTCGCTGCAGGATGAGTTTAGAAAAACGGCTGAGTCCGCCTTCTACTTCTACGAGAAGGTTCGTCGGTTTTGGAATCACGTCAAAGAATGGACGGCTTGCATCGAACCCAAGCAACTCACGCTGCTCGATGTTGTTAGCCTCGTAGGCTGCATTTTCTCGCGATCCTAGCTGTAGATAGAATGGTGATTTAGACGACGCGAAAGAAGGGATTTTATGACAGTGCAAATTTTTCTCATCATGATTTAATTTTGTTCATCAGCTTAGGGTGAAAATTGGATGTGATAGAAAACGCTTGGACCGCATAATATTTAACAGATGGTGGGTGCATGCAGCAAGCCTGGTCGTATGAAAAGAGGCAATGTTGGAGTCATCCTTCCCTCCTCTTCCTGCACATGAGTACCCCACCCCTGGTAAGTAGGATTGCTTGCGTACCTTTTGTTTCCCTACATAGCAGTTTGTTATGAGTCATTGTCCTCATCATCTAGTAGTTAGTCTACAAGATTTTCCCTGCTCTTATTCTTTATTGTCTCATAGCCTTTGATCCAGCCCCATTTTTTTTCTGAAGATCTTGTAATTCATCTCTGAAAACCTATATAAATATCCTACACCACGCCCAACCCTGCGTTTCTTTTATCCCATTAGCCTAGTTTCCCTTCCTCACTAGAGAAGGCCCGGGTTGTTTTCGGTCCCCTCGCAGGCCAGAATGCAGCAAGTCTCTATTTTATTGACGAGGAGATGGGAGGGTAATCAAACGGATGTTTCTTTTGTTTCATTTTATGTTTTCTTTCGGATTTCTCTCCCATCTCCCATCATATCCATCGTTCCTTGCAAATAAAATTCATACATCTTTTACATCCAGGAATTTTAAGTAAGGTTTTTTCGCATAGAGTAAATAAGGTATTTTGGTGGCTGGTGCGTGCATGGTGAAGGATGAATGCCTTATTGTATTGTATGAATGGGTCGGTGAATATGGCTAGCTAGAGACCTTTACTTTTATAGTCTAATATGGCCGATCCCCTTTCTCTCCTCCACAAAACAACTTAGGGTTTTATGCTCTCATTTGTAAAACCTGTACAATTTCTATTTTATGAAGAAAATAAAAGCTTGATTAGCAACTGACTAGTGCTAACCTTGCACATCACAACAAAAGAAATATAAAAAAAGTAGTTTTTTGTCATTTACTTCATTATTTTTACTGAATATTTACAATTAATTCTTAAAAATCTAATTCTGCCATAATTCGAAACATTATTCCTGGTTCTATTAAGGACAGCCTAAAGAAATATAGCCGATGGAAGAATTGATTATTCTCATTATATACAACAGTATTTGCTTTAAAGGAATTAGAGTTGGCATGTCTGATTTTGATGTTATATCTACTTGTCAAGTGTTATTTTATGTCTTAAGATTTGAGGTTTGGTGTCTTTGTTTAATGGCATATCAACTTTTATGGGTTATTTAATGCCAAAGCCATTCTCCGAGAAGAACAGTAGTGGTACTATTTAACCCATAGGTGGGAGGATTAGGGGTTTCATACCTATCCCAAAGGCATTTGCCCGAAAGTGAACGTAATAGCGCGACTGCAGTTCGAACTCGCTTACTACGATTCCGCAGTCCATCGCTTTAACCATTACACCACGAGAACACCCTCCTTAAGATTTGACAAAGAATCGCATTTATATTTTCAATTTGTGTAGTATTTATCTATTTATTTAGTTATTCATTTATTTATTTATTTGGCACACGGTCCCATCGAAAACAAATATTTTTAAAAAAATGTTCTGGCCCTTAGACGTGACCTTAACGGTTACTTCCAGTAGAGTGTACGTGAGAGTAATCGCAATGGATGGATATTTCCATACTCTCCATATCTCAACATCAGATTCACTTTAGCGTCATAGGCAGGACACTTGTTTTCTTTGTTGGGTGTGGTAGGGTTCTTACTCCTCTGCTAGGGATACGATTAGTGTTTTCTTAGCCGTGTCGACAGGGCGTTAGAGCTATCAGGATGTCTTTTATGACAATATCTTACTGCTAGGATCTACTGAAAGACTGAATGTAAGAAAACGAATAAATTATGCTATAAAATTGTTCGATTGATATGGTTGATTGAGGAGAAGAGTGAGAAGCCAGAAAACTGATTTTGCAACAGAATGAAAAGATACTTTATTTATTTCAATTTCTCACATTTCTGTCTCCCGCATGATGCCTGCTTGAATCGGCAAATTTTATTGGATACTTAAATAGACAAATCTTATATATCATCATGTTCTTAACGTCTACGTTGCTAGTTGGTTTGTTTGATTAATGAATCAAGTTGGCGTATCAAATTACTGGCTTAAGTTATTATCTCTTGGAAAAGAAACATTTATGGTTACCAAAAACGATTTTCATGGCATCTGTTCGAAAGTATCAAGACTAAATACAATTATTCTTTTTTAGACATTGTGGCGGTAGGTTTAATTTTATATAATGTATCAAATGAAATAAAGGCTGTTAATATTTTTATATTCTATCTGATTTCGTGCCATTTTTTGTTTTGTTGGGTCGGGTTTTATAGCATATCAAGCATAGAAGGTTATTTAATGGCAAATCCTCTTTATATATATATATATACATAAAGAAAAAAAACAATATTAAGTCACTTTAGGATAATAAATTTATTTCCATCCTGTTAAGACCATTGATATGAATCAAAACTCCAAAAGAATTTTTAAAGGACTTCATCAAATCCAACGAGAAAATAAAATAAAATACACACTTACAGGAGAGAGAAAAAGACAGAGGAAAGAGAGGGAAGAAGGAAGGAAGACCATTTCACCTATATACTAGCCTTATGACACGTAAGGCTACATCCGGTCTCTTACCCTTTTAGATTAAGACAAAAACTAAATAACAGTTGCAGTAATACATATGAAAATGCCAAATGTCTTCTTTTTTTCTATGAAAGGTACCAAAACCCATGACTGTAATGGTAAGATTTATCTATTTAAGTTAAGATATCTTTACAAGTTTAATAAATTATAGTTAAATATTAACTTTGACTATATATTAAATTTTTGACTACAGTGTAAATTTATTTCTATGCCTACATCTAGCAATTAAATCTAATCTCTGATTTATAGGTTACCAGGATCAGGGTATAATATAATTTGTATCTTTTCTCAAAACACAAATACATCTACCGTCCAAAGAAAAAAGATGACATGCTAGATTTTAAAATAATAATTTTGTTATAAATGTTTAAAATTTCGATATGTACGAGGATCATTGAATAATTTTTAAGACTAATTTCATATGGGCACTTTTGTTGATAGTACACACATGAAACTCTAGTCCCCTTCAAAGTAATCTCCTCCGGCTGCAATGCTCCTGTTGTACCGTTCTAATAACTTTTGGAAGGCCTCATGGAAGTCCTCTTGTATGAGCGTGTCAATGACCTTCGTCACAGCCTCTTTCATCTCCTCAATTGTCTCATAACGACAGCCTCTGAGCTTTGGGAATAACCAAAAGTCACAGGGAGTAAGGACTGGACTATAGGAAGGGTGAGGAGCTGTCTTGATGCCCATCTTGGTCAAATAGTCTGTGACAAGGATGGGGTGGTGGACTGTTACATTGTCCTAGTCGAAAGGCCACTGACCCGATTTGAAGAGAGCTGGAATCTTCCCTAAGAATCTCTCCTAAACTCCCTTAAAACCTCAACATAGTAACACTAACCCTAACACTAACACTTTGTCCAATCAATTCTGGTGTATTGACATCCTTACTCCTCCCAAACCTCTTATCATCCATCACAGATTTCTTTCCTTCCTTGAATCTCTTATGCCACTCAAAAACAGATGCTGGATCGATGTAAGATGCTCCAAAAGCAGTCTGAAGCATTCCATACGTTTCTGCGACATTATTTCCAAGTTTAAACAGAATTTTATAGCATGTCGTTCTTCTAAAGTGTCAGATTGAAATTTACCAGCAGTGACAATCAGGTTTTAGTAGGGTGTATTCCAATTGTTACTGTAGCTGTTCATCTTAACCTGAAATCATAAAAATTGACCGGGGATCTCATAAGATGTATAGCAATAACATACAGGATTTTCAAGAGTCTACGCCAATTTTAAATGCCTGCACAAAAAAAAGGTCTGGAACCATGCACCACGTATTGCTGTAACTGTTATTTAGTTGTTGTTGTCTTAATCTGAAACGGGAAGAGACCAGAAGGAGCCTTAAGTGACAGAAGGCTAGTATAGAGGTGAAATGGTCTTCCTTCCTTCCTCCCACTCTTTCCTTTGTCAATCTCTCTCTCTCTCCAGTCTGGTTTTATTTTATTTTATTTTATTGTTGGATCAAATGAAGTCCTCTTAAAATTCTTTTGGGGTTTTCATTCATCCCAATGCTCTTAACAGGATGAAAATACATTTATTATTATAATGTAACCGATTATTGTTTTTTTTTTCTTGAAGTAATATTATTTGCTCTGTGGATTTTATTTATTTTTGAGCTCTTTACTAGGAGTATTTAAATATTCTAAATTTGAATAAATTAATTGTCCTGTTTGAATTCTTCCCTATTCCAGATTTACTGGATCGAAGAATACATATATATATATATATATATATATATATACATGATTTGTTTTGGTTGGGTTTCATACAGTATCAGACATTGAAGGTTATTTAATACCAAATCTTCTTTATACATATATCTATCAAATATATATGATTTGGTTTGGTTGGGTTTTATAGCATACCAAGCATTGAAGGTTATTTAATGCCAAATCCTCTTTATATACATAAAATACATGATTTGTAAACACATTTTTTCATAACATTTTTAGGTGAGACGGATCTCTTTTTGCACACAATAAAATTGTTTCATGTTTTTCTATGAAATATGAGGTGTTCTATTTGCTGTTAATCATTTTTTTGCACAAAGTTACAGGAATATACATATGATTTGTAAGGGGATATTTTGTTGGTAATTTCATTTTTAAATAAGTTTGAGCTAATATATAACCAAACTAGTATTTCTATTGTTTCAACTCAGTTACATGATTCCACGTCTTTCTAATACGAATAATTCTATTAATTATTTGTTGGCACAAAGTTAAACGGTTTCATGTAATGCTATGCAACCGTTACTGTCATTTATTAATGGTTCCAAGTATTGCCATCTATCACTACCAATTCAATTAAATATTAATCCCTTGTTTACAGATGGATGTAATGGTTAAAGCACTGGACTGAGGGATTGTAGTACGTGAGTTCGAACTCCAGTCTCGTTATTACGTTTACTTTCGAACCAATTCCCATTAGGAAAGATATGAAGCCCCTTATTTTCCCACCCATAGGTTAAAGAGTAACACTACTGTACTTCTTAAAGGATAGATTTGGCATTAAATAACCCGAGAAGGTTGTTATTCTATTAAATAACAAAAACTTGTTTACACACAGTTAAATAATCAAAAAGTTCGATTTAGCATAAGTCAACAAAGTTTAATAGTTCCGAGTATTGCTGTGTATCACAAGCAATTCATTTAAACATCAGTCATTAATTTACGCATCGTTAAAAAATCTCACAGTTAAAGGAATCCGTGCTATTTGCATGCTTTGACAATAATGATGATTTTCCATCCTAGAAAGCCCTAAAAACGTGGATTTTATTTTGTTTTTTCTTGCAAGAAACTTTACAAACAATAAAATCAAAAATTAATTAAAATTACAATATTGTTTTTTGTTTTAATTTTTCTCTAAAGAAGCAATCCGAAATGTAGGTCTAAAAAGGAAAAAAATAAAGGGTAACCTATTTCTATCTATTGGCCAGTTTCTGTGTTTTGTTTGAATAACCTCGGCATTTAGTTGACTTATCGGAGATCAAAAGTGTGATAACTATTTGCACTTTTTGAATATAATGTTCGAGTTAAGTACCCACTAAATGATATATCTTCTTTGTTAAAGTTTTAAAAAAAAGGAAATTATTTATCCGAAAAAATTAAAGAAAAATGAATAAAAGTTTTAAGACAAAAGTTTATACTAAGAAATGTATACTGACAATTGTATCGCAGAAGGAGGAAAAAAAAGGATTATTCCTCTTAAAGTGCTTATTCATTGCACTTACACATATCCATAGCAAATATATCATCCAGATATATATATATATATATATATATATATATATATATATATATATGTAGCAGGAAGTAACCGGAATTAGAGTAATTGTTTGTGAAAACAATTTACTCTATGTTCGTCGATTTTTGAATAAACCAACAACGAAAACTATTAAATGAAGAAACAACAAAAAAGTTGAATGAAGAAATTATGCGTGAAATAAAAATATTGTACCGTTTTAAAACTTGTCACAAGGCTCAACTAAGAACGACTCTGAATATTAATCCGTAATAAAAAAAATAATAATCAAAAATATATTTCCCGGTGGAATTATCTTTAAAGAATAAATTAAAATCACTTATTGACAGCTTAAGTTATTGAGACAAATTAACAATGAATGGGGTTGTTGATTTGAATCATGGAAATAGAACAAAAAAAACGTGTCCAAAATTAGGAGTAAAAATGACTTTGAAAAGGATTCTTGTATTTTATTTTAATGGTCGATTTTTTTTATTAAAATCCGATAATTAGCCAATTTTTTATCAAATTAAAAACGGCACTTCAGCTGGTGGGCGTTTCTGTTCTGGTCGACTACTTATGATACTAATATTTAGCATATCAATAAGATCTGAAAAAAGGTAGACCCGAACAAAAAGACACATTCATTTTCATCTGCATCAGTTTCGACAGCCTATATTTACGATATCAATTAAAAACAAAAAAAAAAAATTCTTTCTTATATTTTGTTTGTTTGTTTGTTTGTTTATTTGTTTTCTTTTTAAGAAAAAATGAAAAATCGACATTTATCCTTTATAACCAAAAAAAAATGCTAATTAATTGCTATGTTTTGTTTACATTTCTTTGGCAATGCGTTCGCGCATACGTTCAGAAGTTTGTGAAATCACAATAGTCAAACTACTTATTGTGTCTTGACTTTCATATTTGAAGATTATGCTTCCCAAAAAGTATATATGCTGATATAAATTTAAAAAGAAAAACTATCTCTTGCCAAAAAAGAATTTAGAAATGGACACAGACAAGTTTTTCGCAGGAAATGATAGAAAGGTCTTATCAGTCAGCCGGTTAAAGAGGGTTATTGCTTCTAAAAGAATTTATAATGTAAATAGACATTTATACCAAAAATATCGTCCAGTGAAAAACCATATACGAAAATATAAAAAATAATAAAGAATAGGTATGTCAAATATTTTTCACTATTTATTTATTCAACGTTAGTTGATTTAAATTAAAAACTTTTACTTTATTATATATATCGAAAGAATTAGAAAAATAATTATAATCAATATGAAAAAGGAATCTAAAGATTAATAATGATGTTTTCTTTTATTTTCACTTTGTTCATTTTTTTCTTTTACTTTCATTTTGTTCATCTTTTTTACTTTCATTTTGTTCTTCTTCTTTTACTTTCATTTTGTTCTTCGGCTTTTACTTTCATTTTATACTTCTTTTTTCTTTTACTTTTATTTTGTTCTTCTTTTTTTCTTTCACTTTCATTTTGTTCTTCATCTTCTTTAACCTTCATTTTCTTCTTCTTTTCCTTTTACTTTCATTTTCTTCTTCTTTTTTCTTAAACTTTCATTTTGTTCTTCTGTTTTTCTTTTGCATTAATTTTGTTCTTTTTTCTTCTTTTACTTAAACTTTCATTTTATTCTTTTTTCATTTACTTTCATTTTGTTTTTTGTTTTTCTTTTACTTTTATTTTCTTCTTTTTTTATTTTACTTTCATGTTAATATTCTTCTTCTTTTACTTTCATTTTGTTCTTCTTTTTTCTCTTACTTTCATTTTGTCCTCCTTCTTCTTCTTTTAGTTTAATTTATTTCTTACTTTCAATGAGTCACTTCTTTTTTTCTTTTATTTTCATTTTGATCGTTTTTTTCTTTTACTTTCACTTTGTTCTTCATTTTTCTTGTACTTTCATTTTGTTCTTTTTTCTTCTACTTTCATTTTGTTCTTTTTCTT
>OY757919.1:4787401-4804901 GCA_963585895.1 Sepioteuthis lessoniana | reverse complement strand
AGTAAATGAGTAAACCTCAAGATTCTTAGCAAAGAATTCTTTGTTACAAATACACATGCGGTATCGGTCGATACACAAACGTTTTGTAGGCAACTTTTAAGTTCCAGTCAATGTTTTCTTTCAGTGCATTAGCTTTTGTTTTTGGTTTTATAGCATATCAACCATTTTAGGTTATCTAATGGCAAATCCTGATACATATACATTAAATATGATTAATGAAAACATTATGTTGATAACATAACAACCATTGTAGGGTATTTAAAGGCAAATCCTCATACATATATATTATATTATTATATTAACACAATTAATTATACATACAATTAGTGATTTGCTTACTCAGAGGTAAATCGTATCAAATATTTCTATCTATAAGTAACAATTCAATTAATTATATGTAATTGATTTGTTCGCAATTAAATGATCAAACAGTTCTATTTGTAACAATTAAATTTAACATAAACCAGGTCTTGGTAAACAGTTTACATGTCAAACACTTCTATTTGATCCATAGATTGAACCCTTTCAGGTTCTACTACTTCGATTCAGAAAGGACCTGGGAGGAACGACAATGAGGGGTTACTCCACATTCCCCCAAACTCCAGGAGTGTAGACTCATTATTACATTGTTTAGTGTCAAAACGAGGACACTTGTTGGGGGTTGTCTTACCACCCTGCAAAGATACAGTCGATGTATTCTACAGCCCAAACAGACTGGGCCATCAGCAGTTGGAAACGTCGTATGATATGAGGTTAATATAATGCTTGATTGAAATTACTGTTTTCTTCGTTCATATCAATCTCTGTTTTAATGCGTAAAATATGTTTACTAAACACGAATTTAAGTTGGAAATGTTCATAACAGTCTCCTGGAATATGATAAATGTTGTCTAGTGGTTGTTAGGACTATTGTTTCACTGGTATAGGTTTTGATTTCAACCTTGATATGGAAGTCGAACACAACTTCTTTATATTTTTTCTGGCTTAAAATGTCGACTGGTACGCTAAAATTCATTGTAGTACCTATTATCTTCTCGTTTTGGGATCTTTCATATCTTACAATCTAGATAGTCGGTTGGTTGGTTGGTTCATTACAATCAACTATCTGGATTATGGCATATCAGCATATTGTGACGGCAAATTGGCTAAAATCCCAAAACGGGACTTTATTTTCGCACGTGTGAAGACGGGGCAGGTTGGCACTTGATCCCTTGAAGAATAAGTCCTCGTTCAGAGTTTTTCTCTGGCATATAAGACCTGGCATATTACGTGAGGGATTAATTTAGGGCTAGACTGACCGCCGCTGGCAAGGGGCTCCAAATTTCACACTATCACACACCCACCAGGCCGCTTTCCTTCCTTCCCCTAGACAATGGAAGATATGAGCCTATAGGTTTTAGTCGTAATAATATTATATTGTAGTAGTCGGCTACTCCGGTTTCCCGTGTGATATTTTAGAGGAATTAATAGGACAATTCTAAGCAAGATAACATAAGGCGAATAGAAGCAGAAAAGGAAGCATGAGGTAACAAATTCGTAGAAGCTACGGCAAAGAACAACTTAGACCACGTGGTGACATTAAAATACATGATTCCTTTACAATACAAAGAGATACACTTTCAAAGTGTCAAACATATAATAAATGGACAGTCCACGAATATAATTGCTTTTCTTGACTTCTGTTTTTCTTCAAATCGAGAGAGAAAGAGAGAGTGGTATATATAAAATTTGGGTATATAGGATAAATAGTCCCAAAGTTACTTATCTTATTTTTCGACGGGGTTCCACTGGAGAATTTTTCTTCTTTCACGGGCTAATAGACTTTGTTCTATTTTTTTTACACTGGCTTGAAGAACCTGGGGTCCCTCGTGTTACAGATATTCATTTGTCTTCAACCCAGAATACTGGCTTTGGTCCGTCTGCCCGCTACGAACCCTGCCAAAAAACTAACTTTCTTATTATTTACTTCCGCTGAGGGGAGGAAGTCCCCACTTCCGTTTTGGGGTCCCAGCCAATCATTTGGCTTCTCTCTTCCTCCTTCATGGTCAGGCGATTTCTTAGGGCTACTAGATGTCTCCCAAGTCCGGTTACTGGGTACAAACATCTGTTGGTACTCATCCCGACCTACATTCTTTCATAACGGTTCATTCCAACGGGAGGGTAGTATTAATCTTATTTCTATCGTCTCCGTGGGATACCACGTGACAATATCAACCTCTCAATTTTATTTAATGCCAAATCTTGTTTATATATATATATATATATATATATGTGTGTGTGTGTGTGTGTAGAAAAAAACTGATAACAACGACCCAAGTGGAAGGAATGATTTATTAACGGGTCGACACTATAGCGTTTCGGTTCTACTGAACCATCATCAGGACAATGAGGGGTGATATTAATAATTTTAAGTTAACGATGGATGATTAGAAATGGGAAATACTAAAACCTAGGGGAAAATAAATCGTTCCTTCCACTTGGATCGTTATTATCAGTTTTTCTACATCCTGTCGGATTACAATCCTTTATTTACTCTTCATATATATATATATAATTTCTAACAATATGTTTTAGGTAAGTTCACTTTTAAATGAGTCGCTTCAAATCATTTGTTTACACACAATTAAATTGTTTGAAGTATTCCTATTTAACACCAATAATTTATCTATTGTTAATTTTTTTTGCACATAGTTAAATTATTTCAATTTTCTTAACTAACAGTAAAAATTCTATTTAATAATAATCACTTTTTTGAAATACATTAATTTGTTTACATAAAAGATTTTTAGCATTGGTAATAAAACTTAATAAGTCTTCCTCTGTAACATAAATAATGTGCATACAGCTCCATGGGGACAAGTAAATAATCATAATATTTCCCAGTTTTGACGCATAAATGGGGCCATCAAAGGTACTAAAAATCCCACTAAGATGGATCTGGAGGTAATTACGATTAAAGGTTACACGAAATTCCCGAAGGCTTCTGGATCAGATTCAGCATCAGACGTTTTAGTATCATACCCAAAATAGTTAATGGAGTGGATTTAACCCCCTGCAGAAGTGTAGTCGGCGTATTCTACAGCGCCACCCGACTGGTTGAGCAATCCAAAAAGAGCTCCCATATAATTCTTTATGCTTCAGTGCCTCATATACCAAACTTATATCCCATCTTTTTTTCTGTTTGGTGTCGTTGGAAAATTGCTAGCAGATATTTTGTTTTATTTATTATTATATAATCAGCTTTTTGTCATGAGCATGTTTTAGTATTAAAGCTGGCTATCATCGGACTAGATACGTTGATTTCAAATATGCAGGTTACCAGTTGGTCTGACTCTGTGTTTACAATATCTTTATATATATATATATATATATATATATGAGGACCATGGCGAAGGATTTTTCGTCTGCCGCTTGCATAATGCAAAGCTCTTCGGACGAATGGAGCACTCTGGCGTCTGGTTGGGTAGAAAATGTAAACAAACAAAAGCTGCTACTGTGGCTGTTGCTACATAATACGTTATAATTCCCTAAACAAACATGGTACGCTTGTTGGCCGAGCGGTCAAACGTAAAGTTGAGCTGGATTCGATCCCAGCTTCGAGCGTCCTACGTGTCTAGCCACACTGAAGAGTTGTGATACAACGAAAGCCTGTCTGTGGATGACAATATATATACATATATATATATATATATATATATATGTGTGTGTGTGTGTGTGTGTGTGTGTGTGTGTTTGTGTGTGTGTGTGTGTGTATTCCAACCGCTCCGCACAAAAAGGATGCGATACAATGTCAATCTTAAATGGGGTTTAATCGGTTTGAATTCAGAGTTTTTCTTTGCCTAGACCTGTTAATATACCAAGGTTAAAAAGCGCAGACTGACCTACTATTCACCCATATCTGGATGGAGAAGAGTTGGATTAATACCTTTCCCAGGGTTATTAATGCTCTGTAAAATGCAAACAGCTTCACTAACGATTTGAACTCGCGTCACTGTTTCCATACCCAGGGACAGTAACCATTACAAAACACACAGTCTCCCCCACACACACGAACACATACATATAAACAAATACATTGTCAATCATCGATAGTGAGTACATTTTATTAGTACATATAGGAAACTCTGTGTGTGTGTGTGTGTGTGTGTGTGTGTGTGTGTGTGTGTGTGTGTGTGTGTGTGTGTGTGAATTCCTCTTGAATATTAAGTCACTCATTCTTTACTATTTTAATTAGTAATTTCGTGAAGAAGAACCTTTATTATTCAAATAAAAAATAAAATTTCCAAATGAGCCACTTTAATTTATGACATTATAAAATAATCTTTATAGATTTTACGGAAGATGTTTGCATAATTTGCTTAATAAATCGTGTTATGCTTATTTTATGCTATATTCAATATGAGATTTACATGCAAATCTTTTATTTTCATTTTGTGTTGTTTAATCTGATATTATGAAGAGAAAAACTTTTTTTTTCTAAAATTATAAACAGTTTCGACAATAAGATTACGTGGTGCGAAAATAAACTCCAAGACAAATAACTATGCAATTGGCTTGACAAAAGATTCAATAAGGTTTCATGTTTGAAATGAGAGACAATTTTCATTTGCTCAAAACATATATATATATATATATATATGTATATATAAATATATATACAATTTCTTTTTCATTGAAATCGAGTGGTGTATCTAGATTTTTTTTTCAACTGGCATTCTTCTTCTAAAAACATGTTAAAATAGTTTTTGGATTCCTTTACTGATGGCCTAAGGCCAATTTTGAGAGAGAAAAAATATTAAAACAAAGTACATGGTTCAGGCTTTCCTTACCTTTGTTTGTTCATGGCGTACATACATACTCACACATACAAACACACACACACACACACACACACACACACACATATATATATATATATATATATATATATATATATATAAATAACTGATTGAAGTGTTCCGGGGAGAGAATATCGATCTAAATTCTATATTGTTCAGCAAATATTAATTCTGCAAGATCTTTGAAGGATTTCTTCCTGAGCATGAATGTTTTGTGCAATTATATATTCAACACCCTTCAAAATCGGACATAAACAAGAAAGAATTATCACAAATAAAGTTTACATATATAATATAAAATCATATAAACCCTTAATTATTTCATATTCAAACAATACAATTTTATTGAAAAAAAATTCAAAAAAAGAGGATAAACTTATTAAAATATTATATAGATTTATCTATCTACGAGGATCATTAAACAAGTATCCAAACTTTTTTTCGTACGGGCACTTTCATTGATAGTACACATGAAACTCTAGTCCCCTTCCAAGTAATCTCCTCCAGCTGCAATGCACTTGTTGTACCGTTCCATTAACTTCTGCAAGACCCCATGGAAGACCTTTGCGTGAGCGTGTCAGTGACCTTCGTCACAGCCTCTTTCATTTCTTCAATTGTCTCATAATGACAGCCTCTGAGCTTAGGGAATAACCAAAAGTCACAGGGAGCAATGTCTAGACAATAGGTAGGGTAAGGAACAGACTTGATGCTTATCTTGGTCAAATAGTCTGTGACAAGGATGGAGTTGTGGACTGGTGCATTGTCCTGGTGAAAATGCCACTGACCCGATTTGTAGAGTGCTGGTCTCTTCTGACCTAATCTCTCCCTGAACTCGCTTAAAACCTCAGCTTAGTAGCCCTAACCCTAACCGTTTGGCCAATCAACTCTGGTGTATTGACTTCCTTTCTCCTGCTACACCTCTCATCATCCCTCACAGACTCCCTGCCTTCCTTGAATCACTTATGCCCCTCAAAAATTGGTGTTCGATTCATGCAAGATGCTCCAATAGCACTCTGAAGCATTTCATACGTTTCTGGGGCATTTTTTCCAAGTTTAAAAGACAATTTCATTGCATATCGTTCTTGTGAACTGTCTTCACATCCAGATTTCATTTTTGAAATTCACCAGCGGTGACAATCAGGCTATAGTAGGGTGTATTCCAATTGCTGCTGTATCTGTTCATTTGAATCTGAAATCATAAAAACTGATCAGTCATCTCATAAGATGTATAGCAAAAACATACTGAATTTTCAGGTGTCTACGACAATTTTCAACGCCTAGACAAAAAAAAATCGTCTGGAAACTTATTCAATGCACCACGTTCCTACCTCTTTCTCTTTGAACACACACACACACATATATATATATATATATATATCATCATTCCCCATCTTGTCGAGCCACCAGTACGATTATCCCTGACTTTCTCTCTCTCTCTCTCTCTCGCCACTCTCCACTAACGTTCACCGCTTCTCGCAGGTCTTCAGAGCTACATCCCGTTTCTTCACCGAGCTGCTGTATGTAGGTTCGAGTTGGTCACCCTGCTTTTGCTCGGCCATATGGGGGGTTCCATAGGAGATCATCCCTTATGAGCTCGTCCCTGCTTCTCCAGCAGTGTCCTACATGTCTGGTTCGTCTAACCTTGATAGTTTTGGTGATAGGTGGCCATATAGCTGCTGCTTTGTCGAGTATTGCCTCCAGGAATTTTACAAAATTGCTTGCAGCATTCTTGTGTAGTTGCCGTCAAACTTTTTCTCCATTCATTTAATTAGCGTCCACGTAGTGCATCCATATAGCAGTACTGACATGACCGCTGCTAGGAAGACACTGCGTTTCCTTTCATCGGTCAGGTCTGACATCCATATGACCGATGGTCTATCGAGGGCTCTCCATGCCTTTGTTAGTTGCGAATCCATGTCAGTCCCGGTTGATGAGACACTGCTTCCTAGGTAAGTGAACTAGTCAATTAGTTTCAGTGTGGAAATGTCACCTGTTTGATTAAAGCATGTATTCTGTTTTGGAGGTCAATACCTGCAGCGGCTCGTTCCAGACTATGCTGTAGGGATTCGGCTTGGCTTGGTGCATTTGCCAGAAGCGTTATGTCATGGGCGTAGTCAGCGTCGGTAATTGTTTTTGCGGGGTACCTTTTGCTTCTTTTCTTTGTCAGCTGAAAATAGTTTTCTTTGATTTTATCAATCGATGTTCTAAGCATGTATTCTATACAAATGATAAAGAGGTTTTGGGCTAGTGTGTCTCCTTGCAGTACTCCTACTACAATGTCGAAATAGTCTGTGTCTCAATCCGGAGAACGTACTTTCTCTTTAGTGTTTCTATAGAGAATTATTATGGCTGCTACGGTTTCTTTTGGTAGGCCGTATGCTAGTAGAATTTCTTCCATCTTCCCTCTGGGAATGGAATCAAAGGGCGTGGTAAAGTCGACAAATAGTATTGTCACCTGTACGTTTTTTGCCCGTACGCGTTCAAGGATTCTACGGATAGTCAATATTTGTGAGGTCGATAACCTATTTCTCCGGAAGCCTATTCGGTTCTTCTTAAGAATGTTTCCAATTTTCGGTTCTATGCGGTTGCGTAGTAGGGCATTGTATATTTTGGCTGCTATGGATGTAAATGTTATACCACGGTAGTTCTTGGCTAATCAAAGGTCACCCTTTTAAGGGAAAGGGAGGATGCATCCCACCATCCATCTGTTTATCGGATTTTGATTATAAACTGCATTATAGTGTCGGAGCAATATGTCGTCGAATTGTCTGGTCTTCCATATTTCTGGGGGAAATTCATCAAGTCCTGCGTCTTTTCTATTTTTTTATTTTTCTAAGTACTGAGTCGAGTTCTTCTCGAGTAAACAGTCCTAGTTTGATATCTAATTGCTTACTAATAATTCTCATGTTTGGTTCATGTGTAACTTTCGGTGGGTTTCCTAGTAGATTTTCGAAACGCTGTTTCCACAGTTTTATTCGTTCTTGTTGGTTTGTAGCTTTCAGTTTAGCTTTGGCTGTGCTCTTCCTTCTACTCACTTCGTTTATTGTTTGCGACGATATCCTAGATTGACTATCTTCCACTATGTCTCTATTCTTATCTATCTCTTCTTTTAGGTATATGCTTGCTAATTCCTTTTGTGCCTTTGTTTTAATTTCAGGGCATTTGTGTTAGTTGGGTTCTTCCTATTGCATTTGGGGGCAGTTTTCACGTCTGCACGTTTTTCTCTAACAACTTGTGACTCTAGATTTATTTCTATATTTTATTGGTATGTATTTCGCTGCGCTTTCTAGGTGGGCGTTGACGAAATTCTCATATTCGTCATTCGGGGTATGTGTTTCTGTCTTCTCCTGTAGTGGATAGAATTTGTTTCTAAATGCTATTAGAAATTTATCTCCATTATATTCTTGTTATTAAGAAGGGCCAAGTAATAGTGTATGGTGGTCGTTGTTCGGGTGGCATTCTTTCGTAGGCTCATTCCTATTTTTGCCGTGACAATTCCGTTATCGGAGGACACACCCTCGAATGAGGAGTATGCCTCACTATTCACTGCGCTATTATCCCATTTCTTGTTTATAAAGACGTAGTCTATGTGGGATTTAGCATTGTTTGCTTATGTGTAGGTCCATAATTTTCCCTCCCCTTTTGGGAAGTTTGTTTTGAGGCATGTTAATCTATTTTCTATCGTGAAATCTGTTAGCTGTTGTCCATTCCTGTTTAACGAGTTGTGTAGGTTGTTTTTTGGTTTCGGTTTTTCACGATTTGGGCATTCATGTCCCTGCCAATGACGAGAACGTTGTGTTTTGGGATACTACGCACTAGAGAGGATAGCTCATCGTAGAAGGCGACGAGTTCAGTTTCTTCACTAACATTGGTAGGGTTTTAGCAGGAGATTATTGTGGCTCTGGGGTGGCCATTAGAAGTATCTACCATCACGCTAGGTTGTATTCTCTCTATGCTATTAAGTGGGTTTAAGGCTCTTAGTCCTATAAGTATACCTACACCTCCTACCGTGGCATTGACAGAGTTTTTCCATGCTGATACACTGGCTAGCGTCCATCCATTGCCAGTATCGTGATATTTAATATGCTCGGTATGAGTGTATCAGTGTTCGTGAATGCATATTATGTCTATCTTATGTTCTACGGCCGATGAAGATAGCTCCGGTAGTTGTCGTTTTGTATTTAAGGTTCTAACGTTGAATGTCGCTATTTGTATTGCTTGTATGCATTTTAATATTTTTTTGTTGTTTGAGCTTTGCTGCTGATTTTTGAACACTAAGGCCGGGGCTCCAACTTCAGCAGGACGCGCCCCTTTTTAACCCGTGCGAAGAGCGATGCGGTTTATACATGTGGTTTGAGTGTGGGTCATGGTTATCTTTCGATGGCTGTTTTTATTCTTATCCTTAGAAGCCACCCTTATAGATGAGCAGCAGTAGTTCCTCGATCGAACTAACGATCCTGGCCGTTGCACCGTGAGATTCATACGCCCAGGACCAGGTTAGGCATTGCGTTAGGCCGGCAGAGGGTTTATCCGCTTGCCTTTACGTCCACCATGCTGCTTCCCATGGCGTTCGTAAAAAAAACAAAAAAACTTCCGTTTCTTCTTTTCCGTTAAGTTTTAATTTTGTTAAAGTCTAAGAGTAATACATTTTTTAAAAGAGGGTTTTTTTCTTCTTTATGTTCTATTTTATGTTTACTTGAGGTTTTTATTTTTTGGGGGGCGGGGTCTAAATAAATCCAACAGCGTTAGATTCTTTGGCTATGTTCAATAATTTTAATTAAGTACTTACAGTTCATTGTTCTTTCACTGAAGACCCATAATAGTATACACCACTGACTTTTATGATGACAAAATTGAATGAAAATACATTTTTAAATGATAATTCAGTATAGAACAATGTTACTAACCATTTTGGAATTCTTTTCGAAATGGACGTGTTAATTCATCCCGATGTTGTTTACAAATCGTCTCTCTCGCATATATATATATATATATATATACACACAATTTTCCTCCCTTTATGTTTTCCAAAAATAATATACATCATAATAACTGATAATATTTCTTAATAAAAGGATTGATGGAGTCTTGAACTTTTGATCTTGTGTTTACAAACGACCAGAATACAACAAACAAAAATTACTCCGTAAATTACCAATTTTCATATCTATATAAATGTATATATGAAGAACCAGAATATTCGGTTTGTTATTTGGTTTAGTTTCGTAGGTTGTTGATTGGTGTATCTGAGTCCATGTGTTTTCTTTCTTCTTTTCCCCATTTAACTCATTGGCGTCGTCTTTGACCGTGAAGGCTGCAAAGGAATTACTAAAAGAAAGAAGAAAGAAACGAAGATACCTTTTAAGTTTCAACTTTATTTTTGGGCTTAATAATTCTACTCTTTAGCGTAGAAATGTCTTCTTGGGCCAGTCGCATCCCAAGCAAGTCTTTGAGATTCTTTAATCATATTCGATGAGTAATAATCCGAAAGTCGGCGTTTTTAGTTTTGGGTAATAAGTCGAGTTGGTGTTTTTAATATAGGTTGCTGATAGAAGAGACATGGTCGTACACCAAGTATGAGATTTGGGATAACACGTGCGCTGCCAGTTAGCAGTTGAGGGAAAGAAGGTCTGTCTAGTATCAAAAGTAAATCTAAACGTCATGTCTTTTAGGCATGTGCAACTCTTACTTCCTGTAAGAGGTTTCTGGGAACCACTACCTTTTGAATTATTTTTATTTTAGCTTTGTTTATTCATTTTTTTTTCCTTCAACCTCATGTAATTATTTTAATGTGGTTTTCCTCTTGCCTACATAATTTTTTATTTGCATTGTTTTATAAAATCTGATTTGTATTTGTGAACAAGGCAGTTGGACATTATGTTTTTCTTTTTAATCCGAGTACACTGACCCCACTGATGATTTGATTGGTTCTTTTGTTTCTTGCAGTCATATTTTCATGGTTTAACTATGGTAAACCTTTTGATTTAATAGTTTTCTGGTCCTGTTTTACGTCTATTTTACATTCATTATACTTCCCAATCTTCGTCAGTATGGTTTAATAATTTTTGTGATAAAAGAAGTCTCCATATTCTAAATGGAAATCTGTTATGGAAAATGTTTGGTGAACATGAAGATAGTTGAAATAATGAGATAAAACGTAGGGTATATTTTCTTTTTATTGCATTAGAGAGCAATAACTATCAAAAGTTATTGCTACGAAGGCAAAAGGGAGATAAGTTTAAGTATATAAACTGGAAGACAGGAGTTAGCGTTAAGAATACCACTTCCTTTTTCTAGTCTTGTAGGTTTTATGTTTGATCTTGTGTTGCCAACGCTGTCATTGACTGTTTTAATTAGTCTTTATTTGCTCTTTTTAATCTATTCCTCGAGTACATAAGTACATCAGTATTAATTTGCTTTTCCGGTCTAGCACCATGCTACCTTTCCTACGTGTCAGGAGGCCAAACAATGACAATCATAGATTCACGTTGCACAAAATCTTCCGGTCCTGTTACTAACAACGTCACCTGGCTTCATGCCAGGGAGACTTTGCAAGTGCTAGCTTATTCCATATTACACTTTGTGATCCTATGACCAGCATTGGCCAGCAGTGCTGTTGGTGTCCGACCTCCCCCTCTCCTAAATAACAAGACCTTGTGTCAATTCCTGCCGAGATAAATAGTGAGTCGTTGAATTGATGTGTGTACAAAATGCTTAATGTTTGCGAGTCCACTTCCTACTTCTTTTCTTGCTTCATACAGTCGGTCTATGTCATCTCTCAAATGTAACACCTTATCATCATCATCATCATGTCGCACCATCAGCATGGATTTCTCTGACCCTCTCTCGCCACCTTTCTCTATCGTCCATCTCTTCAAGTTAATCTTCAAGGCCACATCCTGTATCGGCACAAAGCTAGACTCAATTTGGCACTTGACCAAAGCAGTATCATGGCAGGATTCCTTTCACAAAAACGTTTGAAAACTGCACACAGTACTACTTATCATTCGACGGAAGTTCAAATATCAAGGTTGTATGGTGTATGGTTGTCCATCTGAGGACAGATTTATAATCATATAGATTAGAACCAAATATTAAGTCCCCATTATTTTGTTTGGAGTGGTCACTAGTAATGGGAATATTAAGCTTCCATTGATCTGGCCAAATGGTAACTGACGCAACATGATTCTTACTACATATGCTTGGAGGAGATAGTAGTGACATGAATTGAGAAGTTTACTGCTGGAATACCGTACATCTAGCAACAGGACTCCGTGCCATGTCACACATGCAGGAGAACCGAGTGTCAGTTGTGAGAATATATCTATTCCCACATTAACACTCAACATGTGGCTGGCTAACACCCCAGAAAGCATTTCTATGGATTATTATGTGTGGAGGATTGTTGAGCAAGTGACCCCCCTACCTAGCCCCCCCCAAAAAAAAACTCAGTGTAATAACAAATATGAACTGAACGCAAGGATAAAAGCAGCATTTTCCAATTTAAACAAAATCGTTGAAGACAATGGCAATTTCTTTACATACTATATAATAATATTATTCAAACATATTTTCATTTCTGAGAACAGTTTATCCATCACACCGATATCTATCTATCTATCTATCAATATATATATATATATATATATATATATATATATATATATATTCACAGACTGTTTTGTTTATCACAATACTTCAGTGTGGTTTGCCAAGATGAAGCTTCAAGTTGGGATCGAAACCTACCTAACTTTATGTTTAACTGACAATACACTACTCAGCCATTCGGTGACCTAACGTCAACTCGGGAATTTAACGCATATATGTATGAATATTTCGTTTGTTTTCATTTTTGCGCTCTCGGATTGCGGAGGGGTCAATTCGTTTAAAGAGCTTTGCATTACACGAGTGGCAGCCTTTAATTCCTTCGCCAGAGGGGTCAACCTCTGGGGGGTACGTACATATATATATATATATATATATATACATATCGCTTACAACGATAAGGGGGATTTTACTCCTTCTTCCAGGGATAGAATCGCCATTATCATCGTCCCACCGAATATATATATATATATATATATATATATATATATATATATATATATATATATATATATATCGACTGCCTCTGATTTTGAGGCTCTAGTTCTGGTGTTCTTGAAAGTATGGAATACCCATTAATTGCCATCTTGATTATTAGCACCAGTTAAGTCTTTATCTATGGGTCAAATTGGTTTGTTTAAAATTATTCGTTTTGGATTGGGGGGTATCCTCGTCCTGTAATGGTTAAAGCGATGGGCTGCGGAATTGTAGTACGCGAGTTCAAACTCCAGTCGCCCTATTACGTTCACTTTCGGGCAAATACCCTTGGGAAGGGTGTTTACCCCCTTATCCTCCCAGCTATGGGTTAAATAGTACCACTACTCTTTTTCTTGGAGAATGGCTTTGGAATTAAATAACCCACAAAGATTGATATACCAGTAAACCAAGAAACCTAACTTATTCGTATAGGATTGGACCGCTTGCAAAAAGAAAAAAAAATGTTAAGAAAAAGTACACAAAATAATTCAATACAAACGTACAATTAACGCTATCCACTTATCTCGAGCGATAAAATAATCCCAGATGTATTGACATGCCATTAAAATCAATCAGTTGTTTCAAATATCAAAACTTCAGAAAAAAACTTTCGAGTCAAATTTCACTTAATTAAAGACTAAATACTTGAGACTGTTTTCTTATAAACCGAGTGATCGTGCAGTGTTTAGTTTGATGAGCATGACCAAATAAACCTTTTTACTCGTGATTTGCAGTAAATGACCAATCAGAGAGCTCTGTCCCTCCAACTGGTCCCAGCCCCCCAAAACAAACAACTTTTTAATATCTGACACTAATTAAACGGTTCGAATATTCTAGTCTCTCCTTATTTTATTCACTGTTCTTTCAGATTGATGTCATGACACAATAACTTTAATTTCAGGAAATTCAGTTCTAATAATATTCTGATTTGGGGGTGCGTGATCCAATAAGGGCGTTTCTTTTTAAATACGTGCTTACCAAAGAGAAGAAACTCGGTAAAATACGTTCAATGACAGCATGTATATCAGCCGTAATTGCAAAGGAAATAAAATTCCGACGTTTATTGAGCTCTCATCTACTTGGGTCGAAGCTGCTATGAAACCTTTAATGACTGGGGTGGAAATCCCTTCCTTGCTTCTTCTACCTTCAGCTTTAATTACCTCACGTTCAGGGCATAGTTTATATTCATCCAACACTTGACCGTTTTTATGGAAAGTGAATTGTTATTTAGCATCGGAGTCGTGTAGAACGTGCTTTTATGGAAGTAATTTTGCCGAATATATCTCTGCCTCCTTCGGACAATGTGGCTATCAAACGGTAGTGCCATAGCTTTATAGCTGTAATAGCACCAGTACTCACAGCTGTAAGTAATATCACAAGAATAATTGGGCTAATACCGATAATAGCTTGTAATGTTCAAGTTACTAACCAGCCAAATCGGCTAGAACTGTCGAAGACGCCGACTGCACTGTGTTGAGGAGTTAGAATCCCCCAATGAGTTGCCTGGATATTCCACTAAGCCATCAGATGGTGAGACTTCAATCCTGGAGCTTTGGAGAATGTGGAGTACCTCTTCATTAACAGGTCTACTCTGACCCGGATCGGAAGTACTTGTTAGGGTCCCATATATGGGTCAAATAGAATACTTTAATAATTTAACTGTGGGCAGTAAAAATACCTACATTAAAATACATTTTTAGTGTTACATAGTAACAATTGAAACAATATAACTGTGTGTAAATAAATTAGGAATATTTGATATATTTTTTGTGTTAAATAGAAGTACTTAAACGAGCTGAGCTCTTTCTTGTTTACCTATAAACTCTTCGTTAACAAGTAATGTATATTAAATGATTGCATAAACAGAATTTAGTAGGAATAACCCATAAGGGTTGCTATGCCATTAAACCCAACCAACCAATTAATCAAGTGACTAGCGTCAGTTATAAAAATTCTAAACAATGAGCCATGATCTTGTATTATGATTATCAATAACAAGAGATCAATGATACATATCTTATTTATGCAATAATATCATGAAATAATAAAAGGGCCACGAAACAACCGTCGATTTTCTATCTTGGACTCACATAAACCCCTTTCGCCACGAGCAGGATTCGCTGCAGGATGAGTTTTCTTAACATAGAACCGCTGATATTTAATCTATGGTCTTTCTTATACGAGTATTACTGAGACTGCTAAACTATTTACCCATATTGGGAGACGGGAGAAAAAATACATTACCCAGAGCAATCCCGCAAAATGAAATTAAAACAAGATTTGAACACTGGTTCTTGTGTCCATTTACTAAGTAGATAACCGTAACGCCAAACGCATCTTAATACATAGGAATACATCACTGATGAGCTCGTCCCTGCTTCTCCAGCAGTGTCCTGCGTGTCTGGTTCGTCAAACTTGGATAGTTTTCGTGATGGGAGGTAAGTGGCCGTATAGTTGGTGCTTTGTGGGGTGTTGCCTCCAGGACCAGTTAAACATGAGACGTAATTCACTTTTAAGTGGTGGATAAAAAGAAAGTAATTCGCATAAAAAGAGACAGTGAGTTTCAGCAATTTTTATTCTCTTATGATGATATTAAAATAACAATAATGATAGTAGACACCATCAATCAAGCGGAGATGAAAAGTATAACAAAAGAGTTTCTCAGACGTACAAAGAGCTTCTAAAAACCAAGCTGAGCAGCAAATGATCAGATTAAAGGAATAAAACACTAGGGTCCTCCCTTTAAAGAGAGTAAAGTTGGCGACCGTAGTCAAGGGTGACCCGAACGCTCCCTTTTCGATAGCTACTACACCAAGGTGTAAGGGAGGGCGCTACTCCTTTCCCTGGATTGCTCCACTTTACCCTTTATCCTTACCTTAAGATGCTTAGTGTTAAGCAAGGTAGCATCAAGTATCATTTTTTTTAGTCTTTGGTATGAGTCGACCTGCGATTGAATCCAGGTCTCCCGGGCCATTGGCGAACATTCAAACCATTATGCTAATGTCCGATTTTTAAAGATACCCGGTACTATTCTTGAAATAAACAAGGAACGAACTTCAACAAATGGGTCAGAGGAAAAGAAACTTGATGATGATGCATAAGGCCTCACATTCTTGAGATGACATAGGCAGAAGGAGTACGAGGACTCACCAGTATTCAAGATGGGGTGAAGCTAAGAAAGACTAATTATAGCGACCAGGAACAGCATTGACAACATTAAGATAAACAGAACAACAAAAACTAGGAAACAGAAATATGAAGAGAAACAGCTTTGGATATTTTAAACGAAAAACTCACAAAATCTCTCACGTAAAGACTTGGACATGGAAACTTCAAAAGAGAAACTTGATCTATTTTATTAGCCGCGCAAACTACGCCATAAGGACCAACTATTCAAAAGTGAAAATAGATAAAACACAACAGAATAGCAAGTGTAGATTATGTGGTGACAGAGAGGAAATGATTAATCACATTATATGACAACGCATCAAACTATCTGAAAGGAAATATAAGACAAAACATGACAGGGTAATCAAGGTAATCCACTGGAAATTGTGCAAAAAATTTGACCATACTACTAAATGATATATGGGCAAACCAGAATCTGTCCAAGAAAGTCAGACACATAAAATTATCTAGTATTTCCAGATACAAACACATCCCTTACTCACGACCAGAAAACTAGACTGAGTAAACATTACCAAAAAAAAAAAGAGAACCTGACTTATAGTGGACTTTACCGAAAGAACACGAACACAAACTGTAAACCTGGATTAGGAATTCGACTAAAAATGTAGATAGAAAAAATCTACGACGAAAAGCAAGAATCATAAGACAGAGAAAAAACGCTGAAATATATTGGGACGAAAAGAGTAAAAACAAAATATGTAAAATAAACAATAAAACTCAGGGAAATAAATCAGAAGAACGAGTAAAAAGATATCAAGACAGGATAAAACAATACAGAAAAAGCAGGACATGCCAAAAACAATGTAAAAAACTTCTACAAGCCGGTAGTGGGAGAATACACGAAGACATACCAACGACTGGATCCAAAAGAAAGAAAACAATTTCGGAGCAAAATATGGGAATGGGGTGAACATTACAGAAAAACTGAATGGATAAGCAAAATGGGGAAAAGATAGAAGGACTTGAGGAAAGATCTAAGGGAAAATTCACCTTGATTCAATCAGAGCAACAATCAAAAGAGTACCAAATTGGGAAACGCCAGGCAATGATGGCATAAATGGATACTGTTTTTAAAGATTCAATTCCATCCACGACAGACAGGCAATGGATGCTTACAAGAAACAGACATAGTCAAATGGGGGACCAAAGGAAAAACGACCATGATCCAAAAAGACCCAAAAATAGAATAGCTCAAAGAACTACAGACCCATAACGTGCCTACCGATGATGTGGAAAATATTAACGGATCAAATCAGGGAGATTTATTTCCCGAGACTAAACTCGACTGGGTAGAGATAGTGATCAACCGGTTATTGTGTGAGGCGTTTAACTCTAACCCTACGAACAAAAGATATATGCACAACCAATAATCCATCCTTGAAAATGAGACG
>OY757919.1:4752401-4782401 GCA_963585895.1 Sepioteuthis lessoniana | reverse complement strand
TTTTAAACATAACATTTGTTTATTACTCTATTGATATATTGGTCACGGTATTAATATAACCATCAAATATATCACGACATCAATATCATACGTTTACCCCCGATACGCCTTTTAAGGCGTTGTGAATTTATCAGAACATGAATAATTCTTCTCATAGCTGTGATAAATTAATGCTTTTTTTGTTGTTGTTGTCTTTCCCTGCTTATCCCGCTCTTAAAAGAGCTACTTAAAAAAAGGCAACTGAATCCTAGATACGACAAATCGTTATTTGATAAAGAAATCTTTTAATATTTTTTTGTTCTCTTTTTCCAAATGTCAATGAAAAGAGACTGCTTCCTTTCCTTTTTCTCATTTAATTGTATATGTGTAATTCCTTTGGAAAGAGGCTTAAGTAAAACTGACTTTTCCCTGCAAACTCGAAACGCCAACAGGCTTGAAACGAAGTTTCTCTCTGAGAAGCCCGAGCAAAGATATTTGTACTCGCTGGGGATGATCTGCACTTCTTGACAAAAAGGTTCAATGAATTTCATATATTATTTCTCTTCGAAATCATATTTTCAAGTATCTATCAACAGCGGGAGGTAGACCTTTTTTAAATTTTAGCCCCTATTCATTTTTAGTAACTTAACCTGATTTGCTTCAATCTATTCTGATACAATTTTTTTTGTCAGAAAATCTTAGGTGATTGATTTTTAAATTCCATCAGTATTTAAATTAAATAATTCAATTTCGTTTCTTTCAAATATTCTTCACATTTTATTTTATTTCAATTATTGATCCATCTGACCACCACCCCATCAGTTATTCTGTAAGGCTCATTAGGTGATTTGATTTATTTAACGGTGTATTAACACTTTTCTGATAATTTCATATCAAATTAAGTCATTTTGATAAAAGTTTCAAACAATTCAGTTTAATAATATAATTTTTTGTTTGCACACAGTTAAAAAATATTTAGCTTCAGACTTATTACACAGTTTAGTTCTATTTGGCACATAGGACCATATCAGGTCTACAACTCCTGTCCATTGGACCTGGGAGCGATGTCAATGAAGGAGTACTCTGCATTACTGGAGCCTCACCATCAGATTGTTTAGTGTCATGTAGCATGACACTCGTTGGAGGAATCTTACCCCACGGCAGAGATGCAGTCGGTGAATTCTACGACCCCAGCCGACGACAAAAGCTCATTAGGATTTTTCTTCATATTATTCTACAGTTACAGTCATTTTAATCCATTATTTGACAAACAATACAGAGGTAAAACGCATGCTACCCTCAGATCCATATACAATACGTTTGCCTCGGGTCCAACGTTTTTTTAAATGATTGGCCTCGAAAAATATTGTAGCTGCTCATTTTCTTTTGATGAAAACTTCTTAATTCGTTTCTCTTCATTCTAATCAATGTTAATGTAATTTGATTTATAACAAAAGTGTATTGAATGAACTAATTTATTATTTTATTGCTTCTTAGAGCGATATTTCAACTGATTATAAACACTTTTAGTGAGATGGGTTCTTTTGTGCTGCTATTAGGAAAGATTCCGTTTCTCTCTTAAAGTTTACTTTCCTTAGTCAAGTCCAGGTTTTGTCATATGAGATGTTGCTTATTATTCGTTTAAAACGCGCATAGAGTAGTTTTCCTTCCCATTTTTGTTTCCTAGTTATTGTCATGCTGTTGTCCATCGTGTTATCAATATCGTGTCTGATAGCAGTAATCAGTCCTCCTTCGTGCTTTTATATGTAGTCTTCGAGTCGTTGTATCGATGTGTCAACGCTGCCTTCAATGCTGGCTATTCCTCTTTCTCCCTCTTTATTATTATTATTTACTCAATAGACTTTTTTCCAATCAGCGTTATCTGATGGTCTTTCACTAGAGTTTCATTGACAGAAAGTCTCCTCCAGTCTCCAGGAATCTTCTCAGTATTCTGGCCGTTCTCAATAATGTAATAGATTAGATGGTCCCCACTCGTCCGCCAACTTCCAAGTCCCTTAGTCCCGTTAGTAATCATTTAGTTACTGTTCCAAACGCACCAATTACAATTGGTATAATTGTCACCTTCATGTTCCATAGCTTTTTCAATACCCTAGCAAGGTCGAGGTACTTATCCTTCTTTTCACGTTCTTTCTGTTTTATTCTGTGGTCAGCTGGGACAGCAAAGTCGACAATTTTGCAATTTCTCTTTTTTTTTTTTGTTATTGATTATTATTAGGTCTGGTTTTCTGACCGAGATTAGGTGATCTGTGTGGATGTTAAAGTTCCTTAGGATTTAGGTGTGTTATTTTCCAGGACAGGTGCTGTGTTGTGCATATACCATTAGTTCGTATGGTGAAATTTAAATTTCTTGCAAATCTCCTCGTGGATCATCTTCCCGATACTCCTTCGAGAATTTTAATTTCAGCGTTAGCTGATAATTTTCTACAGGAGTCTGAGAGACAGTAAGTCTCCTCGAGTCTCCAGCACCCTTCTTAGTGTTATGCCTGATCTTAAAAATTCTGTAGTTTGGATGATCTCCACTTGACCTTTTATTTCCAAATCCCCCAGTTCCTGTGACCATCCTTCTGTGACCATACCGCACACCCCAATTACATTTGGTATCCCCGTCACGTTCACGTTACAATTATTATTATTATTATTATTATTATTATTATCATCATTATTATTATTATTATTTGAAATGATTACTTAAAAGCGAATAATTTTGTACAAATTAAAAGTATTCTTTATGGAAAATAGATATCGAATATGTGCAAACGGATGACGAAAGTTAAATTAAGAAATACAATTTAAAAAATGCAATTTAAAAAATACAATTTAAAAAATACAATTTAAAAAATGCAATTTAAATACAATTTAAAAAATACAATTTAAAAAATAAAATTTAAAAAATGCAATTTAAAAAATACAATTTAAAAAATACAATTTAAAAAATACAATTTAAAAAATGCAATTTAAAAAATACAATTTAAAAAATGCAATTTGAAAAATACAATTTAAAAAATACAATTTAAAAAATACATAGTTTTTGCATTGAATGATTCATAAGAAGTTGATAAGTTATTAAACAAATGAAGAACTTTATTACCAGTTTTTATGGCCCGTTCTTTGCTACGTGTTTTGAACAAATCCTGGTAACATCTGTTCGGCCACTTACCTCCCATTTCATAAACCATCCAAGTAAGTTGCCCAAAACATGCTACACACTACTGGGGATGTAAAAACGAATTTATATGAGATTGATAAACAAGCAAAGATTTACGCACGGCTGTGTGAGAACACTGGATGGTGTCTCAACGACTTATCGGAAGCAAGGGTTGATTGGAGCAAATAGTAAATGAGAGTCAATAGATATCAAGCACGACATGATTATAAAATCTCCCTTTAGTTTACCTATCGAAATATTAATCTTAGACTCAAAAGCTCACTCTAGTTTATGCATTGAAGTATTCGATCTCTTTAGCGTTGAGCTATTGACTCTAGCTACCAAACTGAGGAAAAGCAAGAGTTCATATCCTTCTCAACGGATGGAGATTATAACGATCACGCAATCATCTCGTCAAAGATTCGGATGAGTCTACACAGAAATTAGAAATTAGAAACTAACAGGTGAAGTCTCACGATATGACTGGTTCTCACAAGCAATCAATATACAGTAACTGTAAGAAAAAAGTCTGATACTCTTCAGGAAAGATCGTATAGACCTACGCTAAATAATTAAAATGAAAAAGTTTTTAAAATGTCGAGTTTTATGGGATTCTATAGCAGTTAAGGAAAAACGAGATGACATGAAAAAGCAACATCATTTATTAAAAGAAACCTAAATATCGACAATGAAGAAAATTCTAAAAAAGTCCAGTCAGACCTATTTAAAACATCTCAAATGAATAACTAAAATACATTTAAGGCCAAATCAATAAAACCAGAAATTTAGTAAAAGAGTCACCATAACAATTAGCATGGCAGACTTGAATAAAGTTAGTGAAAAGAAAAGTAGATCGAGGGCAAAAGTTAAAGATTCCAACCAAGTATAAGTACTTCAGAAGTGGAAAGAACATTTTAAGAATTTGCTCGAAACCTTCCAGAAACAACCAATAAATAGGAATTACTAATGGCTAACTAGACATCAATCTTGGACAATTCACAGATATGTAACTTGACTCAGAACTGAAAAATTTAAAAGCAGCGAAGCTGTTTGCCACAACAAAATGACTCCTCAAGAATGGCAGTTAAGGAAATTTAATGACATATTTATTCGTTTTTGTAACGCTGTCTATGAACCACAGTAGAAAAATGGACAAATTGTTGCATCTTCTCTTTTACCAGGAACGATGACTTAGAAAGTACTAGAGAGGAATAGCTATTACTGCTGCAGACGCTTAGTTTTTAATATATCCTATTTACCCAACCCCTCCGCTCGGGCAGGATATGACACAAGGTCAATTTTTTTTAAGCGGAGTTTAACAGGTTTGAATTCAGAGTTTTCCTTCTCCTAGACTAGTTGCCTACCCAAGGCTGAAGAACCTAGTCTGTCCTACTATTTACCCATTGCTGGAGGGAGAATAATTGGATTCATACCTTTCCCAAGGGTATTAGTGCTATGTGAAATGCAATCAGTCAAGTCCAGGATTTGAACTCGGGTTGCCGTGTTCATTTCCTACGACGATAACAATTACACCACGGGAAATTAGTTTTTAATATATTGCCTCTCAATCGTATCCGATTTGAAGTTGAAAAAATTCCCAGAAAAAAAAACTGCTTTCGGTGATTTTGATCCACTACCTCACAAATTCTTACTAATAATCGAAACATCGAAGGAGTACGTGCAAATTATCTCGAGGCAACATTTTTCCAAGATTTTCCATAGTATTTTTTACCTTGCACAGAAGAAAAAGGGAGCAAATACTATCAGCGTAAAGAAACATTTACCGTTATCATGATGTTTAACAAAACAATGCATCTTTCTTCAACATTCTCACTAAAATCTTGTGATGAGATATATTAACGCCATATATAATTTTTAAGGTGCGAAGATTAAGCGCTGGGAGCCTTAATATATGTACTGAAAGACAATGGTTTTACATTTGAAAAAAAAAACAGAAGATATCCTGCAGAAACTATGACAGTTAAAGACTACACACACCATCTAGCACTTCTCGTAAATATACATAGTTAAGGCGAATCCCTTCTGCATATCCTGGTGCAAGGAACAATAGGCATAGGTCTTATCATGGATGATAGTACGACAGTGTTCATATGTTTTAAATATGATGGAGCCATCGGCAGCAATATATCATCTACCAAATGCGATGTCAAAATGAACATAAAAAATGGAAATCTGATCTTTCTGTTAAAATAAAACATTGGCCATATCGGCACTACAGTAAAGTTGCACTACCCGAAATCTAATGTAACTCTAGGAGAAAAAAGCTACGTGGGGGCTACATCAGAACACTGTGTGTTTTTTTTTCTCCCCACAAAACAGCAACTGCAGGACAACATGCCTCCTATGTCACAAACCATCCAAATATGATGAACAAAACCAGCGGGACACTGCTTTAGAGCACAGAAATTATATTCTTTTATTGAGTCCAACACGTGGACACAACAGTGGTGACCGATCAGCAAAGACTTGCATACGTCAGCTCTATGAGGACATTGGGTGATGTCCAGAGGACTTTCCCGGAGCGATGGATGATAGGGACAGATGGAGCGAAGGAGGGAAAGAGAACCTAGGAAATTAATGCCATCAGGAAGACTTGATGTTGATGCAGGAGATGAAGTGAACATCACCGTAAACATATGGCTAAAAATTCCGTCCCAAAATTTCTATGCTGAAGGAAAACAAAAGCTTGTTTTTCGAAAAGAAATTATCAATTAAAGAAATGAAATTATAATGAAAGTAATTATTTTTCCTTGTTGAACAGTAAGTCGCTATATTACAACACTAATCTTATTCATTGGATAATCCTCGTATATATATATATATATATATATACGAGGATTATCCAATATAGATATACGCGTATATATATATATAGAGAGAGAGACAGACAGACAGACAGGCGGACTTATATATATATATATATATATATATAGGTCTGTCTCTCTGTCTCTTTGTCTGTATGCTCAATCTTTGTCTCATAATATATATATATATATATATATATATATATATATATATATATATATATATATTAATGCAGCTGTTAATGTTAGAGTAAATCCAACCTTTCAACTTATCTTTGTATTTTTTTTTTCAGTTTTTACATAATATCCATATTTTCTTTTTTTAAATGTTGATGATCAAAGTCGAAACGTTTACGTTCTTGTGCATTACCCCTTATAAATGACCGTGTCAAATCTTATTAACCTCATGGAAATTTACTAAGCTTTTTGCTTAGATGTGGCACAAGGCCATATGAAAGGGGCACCCAATGAGACTCAAACTCACTTGTGTAGGTTTGCTAGTCGAGCTTGCTAATCATTACACCACCAGAGGCGCCTAAATCTAATTAACCTCATATATTCTCACTAGAAAATTGTTACACACACACACACACATCAAATGTTTATAAGTCTTAGCAGAAGTGTTTCAAGTACCTTTACCCACTTAATCACATTACTCAAACAAACCTAACATCGTTCTTATGACAAATTAGAAAACAGTGGTTTTTTTTGGGGGGTGGGGGGTTGCAAGAGTTAGATCATTTCATTAAATATATGTGGTAATATATTATCTGAAATACGAAGATACACGAATAAGATCTTTCTCTCTCTCTCTCTCTCTCTCTCTCTCTATCTCTCTCTGTTCCTATCTGTCTCTCTCTCTCTGTTACTATCTGTCTCTATCTCTGTCTTTCAGTTCTTCTCTGTCTCTCTGCCCCTCTCTTTCTCTGTCTCTCTGTCTCTTTGTCTCTAACTCCCTGTCTTTGTCTTTATCTCTCTCTATCCATCTCTGTCTCTGTCTGTCTGTCTCACTGGCTCTCTCTTTCTCCCTCTCTCTCTCTCTCTCTCTCTCTCTCTCTCTCTCTACATAGATAGATAGATAGATCGATAGATTTTTTGATCATGTGTAGGTATTATCATATGTGATCGATTTATGTTGCTTATATGACGTCTGGAATAAGTTAATCATGTTTATTGTGTTAGTTTGTGATGCAGTGTTTCATTGAAGAAATTAATTTTAACCGTTGAATATATCGATGAATTTAGTTTATCCGAAACCAACTATATTCGTATAATTTGAAATGTTTATCAAAACGAACTATTTCATTTCTATTAATTTATTAATATTTTAAATAGTCTCCATATTAATTCGATTAATAACGAAGATGTATTAAAATGGTGATATATTATCTTATATGTGAAATACGGTGATAAATGAATCAGCTATCTCTCTTTCTTTCTCTCTCTCTCTTTATATCTATATAAGTAAAAGTAAAGCCGGCGACCTTAGCCAAGGGTGACCCTAAGGCTCCCTTTTTAATAGCTACTACACCAAGGTGTAGAGGAGAACGCTACTCCTTACCTGGATTGCTCCACTTTACTTTTGATCCTTACCTAATAATGCTGAGTGTTAAGCAAGGAGGTATCAAATACCATTTTTGGAGTCTTTGGTATGACTCGACCTGGGATTGAACCCAGGTCTCCCGGGCCAGCGGCGAACACTCTAACCATACTGTAGTTTTAAAACTTATAAATATAAAACAAAAATTAATCTCTTTCAATAAAAATATAGTTGATGAGAATCGATTGGTTATGATGTAATTTCTTGATTGATTTTTTATTCTTTTAAGTTAAACTTTTAAGTTTAATTTTTTGAAAAATATATTTTTTTAAAAATATTTCCTCAGTTATTTTGGGCTTTTAAAGCTTCAGGTTTTCCCCTTTAAGTCAAGAACAGTTGTCAGTGAATCTCTAGAAATTCTAAAGTGACACGAAAGCGCCGATAGGTTGTTGAATGCACAAATACAGATACAAAATATTCCTTTCCGATCCGATTTTTGTCCCAAAATTAACATTTCTTTTTAGTAACGTATATATATATATATATATATATCCAGTCGGTGTCCGAAGACAACGGGTGTAAATTAAACGCTTATAGAATATATGAGGTATTTCATATAAATCTATGGGAGTGCTCTATGTATGGCTATTGTTATTATATATCTTTTCAGGTTTATATAACTCTAATACAGAGCGTATATAATGTAATTAGAGAAAAACTCAAATCTGGTTAAATTGTTACTATAAATTTATTTCGGCGAAGAATAGTATGTTCGCCTCTTCAGATGACTTACACGCTTAATCTGAGGGTAAAACCAGCTGAAGAGACGAAGATTATAATATTTTACCGAAAAAGTTTATATGATTTGTTAACAATATATGTATTCAGTCTAGAATAATTAAGCGATGTTGAAATTAAATGTGTCCTTGGGGGAATACAATGTTAGATTTCCCCTCAAAGAGATAAAATCAAAAATTTTGATTTGAAGAATAGAATGAATCTATGAATCTAAGAAAGGTTTATCTATTCCATAGCTTATTTATAAGATTGTAGTTGCCCAGAAATTACATAAAACGTTGATGATATATCCATGGCTCTAATTGTTTAAAATATATTTCAACCAATTAGAGCCATGGATTTTTCAACATCGCTTAATTATTCTAGACTGAATACATATATTGTTAACAAATCATGCTTATACTTCCATGTTAGTATTTACCTGCTTATGAATATTCTAAAAGCATATGATTACATTTTCAGCGTATAAATATACTATCTCTCCCATAATGTCACAGTCACACTCATATCTTTTACACACACAAAAGAAACCAACTCAAATTACTACATTTAATGCATTAACCCTTCCTTCTTGTAATTGGGATACTGAGAAATATTTTTACTGTGACTAATCTTTTCTTTCTTTGAAAAAATATTTTGTTACTTCTGTTTTTCAAGAAATTTGAATTTGCCCCTACGAACAAATGGTATATGCACAACGGAACATCAGTCCTGGAGAATGACACACAAACTCTTACGAAACTTTGGCATATTAACAGATTCACTAATCTTCGCCAAAAGTCCAAATTTTATAATAATCAACAAAAAAATTGTGGTCTTTGCTGTTCCAGCTGACCACTGAATAAAGCTGAAAGAAAATGAAAAGAAGGATAAGTACCAGGACCTTCTAAGGGAATTGAGAAAAGCAATGGAACATGAAAGTGACAGTTATACCCATCGTGATTAGTGCTTTTGGTACAGACTTATTAAAGGGAATGGAAGATTTGGAGGTTGGAGGAAGACAGGCGACCATCCAAACTACATCATTATTGAGATTGGTCAGAATACAGAAACGATTTTGGAGACTTGCTCTCACTCAAACTCCAGTGAAAAACCATCAGCTAACGCTGATTCAAAAACTCTCAAAGAGTAAATAATAATAATAATAATAATAATAACAATGATAATAATAATACTAGAAGGAATAGCGGCGAATTGAAGGGTTTAAGTGTCGAGAATTATTGTTGTCAAAGACAAAATGGTTCTCTTTTAAATATGAGTAATAAGGAAATATCTCATCATACTGACGCGAAAAGCTTATAAATACATTGTTCTACGTTTATGAAGGCATCTTCAGTATGGTCAGCTGAGTTAATTTGGTAACAGAAAATTCTGTTCGTCAACGTAAGGGAGACCTTATTGTTAATAGTTTTCAATTTCAGCAGGGATGAAATATTCCTTTTGCTAACGTTACGGATGACTCTGCGTGTTTTTCAATGGGAGTTTTAATTTTGAGTCGCCGACATGCTACGATACATCGTTGAAACAAAAGATGAATTGTTCATCCAAATTCAGATGTTTCGTTTGAAAATCTAAAATTTATTACAGATTAACATTATTTAAAACTTTTGAAATATTTCCTTTCATTTCCAGTTTTAAATTACCCAGTCGGCTGGAACTGTAGAATACACGGACTGCTTCTATGCAGATGGTTAACCCACCCCCCCAACGAATGTCCTGAGTTGACATTAAACAATCTGATGAAGAAATTCTAGTAATGCTGGAGCTTTGGGGAATGCGGAGTATCCCTTCATTGCCATTCCTCCCAGGTCCACTCTGATCAAGAGTGGTGGCACCTGATAGGGTCCTATCCATGGGTCAAACAGAAGTAAATTGCGTAACTGTGCAAAACTGAATTGTTTGAAATGGAAGAGTTTCTGACATTGAAACTGTACTTTGGTTAAACTGAATTGTTTGAATAAACTGAATAGCTTGAAGTAGTAATGTTTTTGAAAATTAAACTGTGTACTCATGCTAAACTGAATTGTTTGTAATGGAACTGATTATTTGTATAAAAATGGATTTTGCGTTAAATAACCTACTAAGGTTTATATGCAATAAAAACCCAAACAACCAACAAACCAACCAGTTTTTAAGAAAGGGCATATGCAAGTTTGTCAATAATTTAATCTTTGCAAATAAAATATACTTTGAAGTGTGAATTAATAAAATAATAATTAAAGTGTGTAGTTTATGCTTTCATCTCCTTTTAGGTTTTAAATATTAAATATAATGGATTTTTCATTTTGATTCATTGAAAATCCATGAATCTTTAAGGATACTTCTCACAATTTGGCAAAACAATAATTGAATATCTCATTAAATTTAAAGAAGTTTATTTTACCAGAATTCACGTAATGTGTTGCTAAATTGAGTACTTAAATTGATGTCACTGTTACCAGAAATTAAATTTTTTCAATCTAATCTCAAATATAATTGTTTTCAAGCAACATTTTAACAAATGTCAACTAAAAATATCAGAATAATGACTGACTAATCTATATATATATATATATATATATATATATATATATATATATATATATCTGTGTGTGTGCGTATATCTTTTATGTATACATAAGTTTCAATATGTAACCATATATATATATATATATATATATATATCAAAAAAGAACTTTAATTAAAATATATCCTGTATTACCAGCCCATTTTCCGTTGCTTCTTTTATACATATCAAGTCTTTTAAAAACTATTTTAAGATCCCTAAAACATATCTTCTTCACAAAACGTTTGGTCGATATTAGTGGAGAACTATAAAAAAAGTAGATATATAAAAAGAAACGTTCACATTTATTTTTAACATTCAGCTTTCTGTTTCTCTCTCTGCTCTCCTATGTCTGTCTATCCCTCTCTCTCTCTTCCTCTTTCTCTCTCTCTCTCTCCATCTCTTTATATATATATATATATATATATATATATAATTAAATTGTTGTGATCGCCTGAAGTCCCTTGACTCACTCTGTCTCTCTTTCAAGTCATCTTTTCCTATCGTCCATCGCTTATGTGTTAGTCATTATTTCTACAAAAGTGCCCAGCTAGTTCTCTTCATACAAATCATTCCTACACAGTTATATATTGTCAAGTAATCCTAATACAAATATTTTTCAAACGGATCGGCAGCCAAGAAAGAAACTTCAAAACAGTTTTATTCTGCTTCAAAAATAAGCACCTACTCACACCTGCACACACAGACATCAACACACACACACACACACACATATATGTATATATATAAAGTAAATATATTCTCTTGGAAATGCCGTTTTAAAAAATATAAAGATTCATAAAAGCTACTGGTAAACATGTATAAATTAATAATAACACAATTAACGGCCCATGTGTGTTGGCTGTTATTTAGTTTCATGGACTGTTTGTTTTTATTTGTTTTAAAAATATGTTGCTTTACTAAGTTTAGATAAAGAATAAAATATAAAATGTTTACTCTTGATTCATATAACTTTTAAGCACACAATTTCAAATATACATTTTTAACAATGATTCAGAAAAATCGTTGGTGAAATGTTGCGTTTGTAATGCCGACAAGACCCATGACTCCCATTTGTGCAGATCTTATTTCAACATACAAATGAATTCAGACCTCACGTATCCTACAACGGAGTGCTTTTGCGAAAGAACAAATTTAATTTTCTTATTCTCACCCCGCCCAACATACACACATATATGTATATTGCCATCTTGTTCTTCTCGTTGCCATTTTGTTCTTTTCATTGCCACCATTCCTCCGGGCCCAACACTATTCCGTGATCTTTACTGTTGGGATGAATAAAGAAGGTGACATCTTCTGCTCACTTAACTTTATTCATCTTTGGCGCCTTTCCGCATGCGTAAGTCACGTAATACCTTTAAAATAAGCCGGCACAGCTCAACAGCTCTGGGCTCACTGATTAACTTTCTAACTCTTTTTCTAAACTTCTAGCATCCTTGCTCAGTCACCTGACTAAGATTATCAAATCACAGACAAGTTGTCAAATTGCCTTTAAATGTCATTTCCTGTCAAATAAATTAAGTTGAGATCTATGCTAACTGCCAAATAAAAGATTTAATATTATTCAATGTGATATTTTGAACGAATATATCAAAGTGGTAAATGGTACAAAGATAGAGGCAAATCAATATCAAAAATAGATTTTAAAAGTATTTGCTTTTAAAACTGTTCACCTTTTCATTTTGCTTTGCTTGAATTCTCGCTTTTTCAGCCATTGTGAATATCCAGTTAATGAAGATTTTTTTGTCTTAATTTGTATACTTCTTAACAATTAAAATAAACTCCATTTTCTCCAAACTCACGCACACTTCCTAACAACTGCTTAGGAAATAATAAATCTCCCTTTTTCCTCTTTCTTGATTGATTCTTCTAAAAAATTTTTTGTGTTCTTGGTTTTTAGCTTCTTTTTTTATTAATTGTTTGAAAGATAGGAGAGCAAATAACGTTTTAGACTGTCGCATGTTCTTATCAAATCCGCCTTTTTGATGAAGATACTTTTGATTCTCAAATTATATAATAGTCAGTCATTTTTTTTCTGTGTTTGTATTATGATTTTCCGTCAATATGCTTTTAAGATCCCTAAAACATATTTTCTTCACAAAACTTTTGGTCGATATTAGTGGAGAACTATAAAAGAAAGTTGATATATAAAAAGAAGCGTTCACATTTATACTTACCATTAGGATTCATTTAATTTCTGATTTCTCACATCTTCTGATTTTCCGAATGTAAAAATGTATTCCAAAATTAAGTTTAATGAATCTCACTGTATATTTCTGCTGGTGTTTATCTATCTGTCTCCCTCTCTCTATATATGTGTTTGGTCTCGGTTTCCGCTACTTTGATTAATGGTATATCAACCTTCGTGTGTTATTCAATGCCAAATTCATCCTGGTAATATAACAGTTGTGGTACTATATACCCATATCTGGAGGCAGTTCATAACTTTCCCAACGGATTTTAGTCAGAATAAGGAAGGGAGTCAGGTGGGAGTTCGAACGCACTTACTTACAACGATGTCAAAATCCTGTATGTTAAGCATTATGCTCGGTGGATCCCCCGTATCTGTGTGTGTGTGTGTGTGTGTGTGTGTGTGTGTGTGTGTGTGTGTGCTAGGGTCTTTGAATAGATGAGGGAAATTCTCTTTAGAAACTACTATCTTTTTTCAGATTGTTCCCGTGAAAGTAACACTTTATAATTAAGAATAGTTACATAGTAAAAAGTATTTTAATTACAGAAAAATATTTCTGTTACATAAGTGATCGGTGAAATTCATTATTAATTCAAATTAAATAAGGTTATAACCATAGAGCACCTGACAAAATACTGTAAGAATGTCACTCGATTTGGCAGAGGTATGAGGATCTCAGCGGTCATTTAAATCCATTGCCATGATTGGACTAAGAATTCATGTGATCTGACAACAAATTAACCAATTAAGTGAGACCAGTCGAAGAGATAAGAAGTAATTTTGCATCAGTGATATGTTGCTTCTAACCTTGTCAGTAAGAAAAGATGAAATAAATAGAAATATGTGAGCACATAGAAGCGATTTGCTATTTGTTCCTTCGGACTCGAGATATTTATTCCTCAAGCTAAAACACCATACAGCCCTCAGAGAAATATGAAATCAAAGACCTGAGTATATATATATATATATATGTGTCAAACACCGGGCTGCCACGATGAATGAAAATAGAAGGAAATTCTACAACATAACAATACATACTAACTCTTCGGTAAAGAAGAATTCCAGGAGCAAGGGTCAGTAAAAAAAAGTCATTCTGAATAACTTGTGGAACATTAAGGGACCACTATCTATTTCCAGGATAAAAGTGCAACAATTATCTGTTCTTCATATTGACCATTTCTTACGCAAAAATCACCGTATTTATTGAATGATCCTCGTATATGTATGTGGATAATCAAAAGTGCTGTCTGAAAACACACCCACACACTAACACACATGGAAGAGATAGATAGATTGATAGATAGATTTTTCAGTAACCATTTCTTACGACAAGGGAATGTGAATTTCCATTTTTATTTTTAAAATTTTATATTGATTGTATTATATATCATCAAAATTGGAATCACATTTTGTCATTTTCGATCTAATTCTTATTTTAGTTATCTTACGTTTACGAGGTCCGTTATTTCGAAACAGAATGTTTCATGGATTTAATTTCAAAATTTAGATAGTCTTATATCTTCCAAACTTCTCAAATAAAAGTAGGTTTTCTGCGGATACTTATACTACACACTTATCTAAGGGAGGTGTATAGGTAAACGACATTTTCATCAGAGGCTGAGGCTACTAATACCACACTCTGATATGTGTATAATTGATTCCTTCATTTTTGACGGGAATTATTCAAGTGTTGTTTAAACTTCTTATCTGAACCAAATAATCTTAGATCATGAATCACACATTAATTTTTCTTGTGGTCTCTTAATCTCCAGCGGCAAACCATCAGCTAACACTGGCGTAAAAAATCTCTCAAATGAGTAAAATAATAATAATCCATTATTAAGGTTTTTCGGACTATTGTCCTCATCTTTATTGTTATTTCCACAAAGTTTCGGCCGATATGTCCTCCGGCCTTGTTTAGGTGTTTGTCGAACTCGGGAACCTTCATGGAACTTCGAACAACGTCCTTTATTGAATCCACGGGGGTCGCCTGTTCTGCCATAACCGGATACAAGTGTTAAGCATTCCTGTATTGTTACTCGCTTATTGTCAGGTTTGAACCTGCAACCTCCAGATGATTTTCTCCTTAGAAGCTTAGGGAACCAACGCCTATAACCGTTAGGCCATGTATCCTGATGGACAATTCAGAGTGAATTTTTGGGACTTAAAAACTAAATGTTTTTACTTGACTAGAATTAATACAATAGTCTGAAAACCCTTAATGATAAAAATCAGCAAGCTTTGACTCAGAAATGTAGATAAGAAATACATGAAGAAGGCCGGAGGACATATCGGCCGAAACCTGGTGGAAAAAACAATAAAGATGAAGACAATAGTCCGAAAACCCTTAATGATAAAAATTAACAAGCTTCGTCTCACAAATTTAGACAACTAACACCTGAAGAAGGCCGGAGGACATATCGGCCGAAACTTTGTTGAAATAATAATAAAGATAAAGACAATAGTCCGAAAACCCTTAATGATAAAATCAACAAGCTTCGTCTCACAAATTTAGACAACTAACACCTGAAGAAAGCCGGAGGACATATCGACCGAAACGTTGTGGAAAAAACAATAAAGATGAAGACAATAGTCCGAAAACCCTTAAGGATAAAAATCAACAAGCTTCGTCTCACAAATTTAGACAACTAATAATAATCCGATTGACCATCGAGAAAAAATAAATGAAAGCAAAACGAATGACAAAAACTTGGATCTTATTAAAGAGCTATAAAAGCTATGGAACATGAAGGCGTCAGAGATAGGAATTCTAAGTGATTCACTCGGAAATGTCCCTAAAGAATTGGTGAAAAAAGACAGTTGGAACCGTTGTTAACATTGGCAAGAATACTCAGAAGATTCCTAAAGACCTAGGGGAGATATCCTGATTCTTAGATTTCAGTGAGAGACCATCAGTTAAAATGGTAGAAAAAATACTCGGAAGTGAAAAAAGATATTATCGCCAGAGTGAGACGCAAAATTACAGTAATAGTTATATTAAGCATATAAATGAGTGAAAGCAGTTAAATTGAGGTACTCTATAATCGTGAGGAGCATTCTTAGAATCTTATCTTACATGTGGGTGTGTATGCTCTCTTTCTCTCTCTCGCTCTCTCTCTCTCGCTTTCTCTCTCTCTCTCTCTCTCTCTCTCTCTGATGTGTGTGTGTGTGTGTGTGTGTGGTCTCGGTTTCCGCTACTTTGATTAATGGCATATCAACCTTCGTGTGTTATTCAATGCCAAATTCATCCTGGTAGTATAACAGTTGTGGTACTATATACCCATAACTGGAGGTAGTTCATAACTTTCCCAACGGATATTAGTCAGGATATGGAAGGGAGTCAGGCGGGAGTTCGAACTCATTTACAACGATGTCAAAATCCTGTTGGTTAACCATTATGCTAGGTGGATCCCCCGTATCTGTGTGTCTGTGTGTGTGTGTCTATATATGCAGATGTATATGAACACATGCTCATATAATCTTTTACACTGTAATATTCTCCAGTGGATCAAAAAAAGTTTACAGAAAGAAACAACTGACCTGATTGTTGCAAAAAAAAAAAAATTATTTCATTATGTTACATTGTCTTTGGAAGCGGTCTTAAAAAGAAGATATTGTAGAGGTTTATTCTTTCGATTGAATTATGGGAAGAACGTTTGATTTATGTGTCAAGGATCCTACTTAAATGGGTAGCAGCGACCCCATTAAGTTCCAAACTATCTAAGTTTAATCTTAATGCCTGCTTCCTAATTGACATTTATAATTTGATTAAATCTCTTAAACTCCACTGTCCCAGACTGGATTCGGCAATGATGATCTTTGACCTGTCCCTGTTAATTATGCCTCAGTTGATGTTTGATATATATGTTAGAGAGAGAGATAGTGTGGGGGGGTTGTAATGAAGCAAAATTTACATTTTCAAAAATTAATAGAAATGTTCATATCACGATCACTCATAGCCATTGGGATTATTTACGTTAGTTTATACATTCTTCTCTTTTTTACGATGAATATTGCTCACAATACTATTTTTTTTTACCTTTTCTTAGTCTAAAGCTAAAACTATTTTTTAATTTTAACCCGTAAGTCTACTAAAATTCTTCGTTACTGTAAGCCCGTCTCAGTATAAATAAGTAACCAAAAAATTCTGGGCTTCGGAACGTCGGCTTAGCATTCGTGCCAGGCTGCTGTAATCAATAACAAGCAAAGATTCACATTGTGCCGGGCCGTTTGGCCAGGGGAATTGATGGCAAGCATAGACCTTCCTGGCACCGGTCCTTTTTGTCTGTTGAACACCGATCTCATGTACCTGTTATCGCTTGCTAAGTTTATCGCTTGGTGTTTGTGGGACCAAGAATTTTTGTACCTCTCACGCATGAATCTCGATTCGTTTCCGGTCCCCACATGAAAGTACTTCTTGAAATACTACCTGGTGGGAAGTGCAGACAAGCCTTTCCGATCATTGGTGAAGAGGACCATAGTACGGGGCCTCAAGAAGTCCCCGCCTCTTCCAGCTCTTCCTGCCAGCTACAACTGCTTGTTTCTAGATGCTCATACCAAACCAATGCTCTTACTCTCTCTTTTAGGGTATTCCGACTCCCACTAGCATAAACTGTACCTATCAGGGCACAAGGCATTTCTTGTTAATACTGTGCTTTTCAAGAAAAATCAACAACAACCTAGACCAATATAAACGAGTGCGATGACCTAGTAGTAGCCTAAATCCTCAGCCAGCTAGATGCAGTGAGCACCAGTGCAAGCAGACCAGTCCACGGGCGACGACACCAATCGAACCACCGACAACTTCAACAGCAGAGCACCGAAGCTTACCAATGCAGGCCTTATTACGTGGCCTACGAACCGCTAGCCTTACAATACCGCTCGTACTGATGACTTCAACTTGCTCGTAGCTAACGTCGACCAAATCCTGGTTAACTGCCGAATCAATCATTAGAACGTCGATTAGCTTACCAACACGTCAAACTTTCCGGTTGTCTGCAGACTACTAAGCCACCTAACGGCACCAATAACCTGTTCAAGGACCACCTTAACTTTTTCTCGCCAAAACCTATTAGACAGTTAAGTTTATGTTTTCGACAAAAACAGAAATTCTCACTGATTAAAAAGTTGACTTCCTTTAAAACTTACTCACTTGCTTTTGTCATATTTGTTTTTTCAGTGTCAATTCACTTATTTCTAAATGTCTTTGGAATCGACTTCATCACTGGCTGACCTTGCGACAACCTTTAAAAATCCTTTGCTTAAGACATATAGTAATAATATCCCATTCAGAATGGGATTTTATATTCATCTATTTTTTTTAGTTTACACTATTTGTGAAGCCCTGTGTTAACAAGGGAATTAACTCCTACCTCCAATGAAATGAAACAAGCATAAAAGTGGAAAACGGGTTTATCCAATAAGTTATTGTATTAGATTTCGTGCAAAACCCACTTAATTTGCCTGGTAGCCGGAAGAAGGATAAAGTTGTATCAACTGAAACATTATGATGAAAACAGCAAAATAAGATTGCGATATTTTGAGTGGATTATTCACCATCTTTTCTCTTTTTTTATTCTTATTTTCTGAATATTTTTGATGTGTATTGCGGAATGGCAAATTTACATTGAATAGTTCCCACAGGTTTTACCAGCATTGATTAAAGAAAATACAGAATCAGGATGTTTTTTCGAACATTATTTTTTGGGAACCGACAGAACAAGCAATATTAGGTTGCATAAAGCATGTAGAATTCAGCATTCGTCATGTCCCTAACAGGATTAAAGATTTTTCACCAGTAAACCAAATAAACATAGCCATTTTCTCTACGTATTTCAGGGAATATATATATATATATGCATACATGCATAAAGAGACAACCATATACACTTAAAAACAGACGCATGTTCACCCTGTCGATTGGGGCAATAAAATACGCCGACATCATCTCGGCAGTAATGAAAGATTCCTCAACGAGGGTTCTGGATTCGACAAGAAGATTAGGTTTCAGTCCGGGATTTTTGTGAAGTGTAGAGTGCCTCTTTATTGCCATTACTTCAAGGTCTACCCAGACCAAAGTGGTAGGAAATGTTGGGGTCACATCTATCGGTCAAACAGAACTGTTTATTCATTTATTATGACTGGAACCATTTAACTGCGTGGAAATGGAAATATTAGGTTTAGCAATACTAGAAGCTATTTGACAATGGAAACCATAAATAGTAATAAATGTAACCATTTAATTGTGTGCAAACAATAAATAATAATACAAGATAGCATTAAACTCTATGCAAACAAATGAGGTCTAACCTGCTTAAAAATGATGTTAACAACAAACCATTACAAATCGTATATTGAAAATTTACAAATCGTATATATATATATATATATATATATATATATATATATGTGTGTGTGTGTGTGTGTGTGTGTGTGTGTAAAAGGAGTATTTGTTTTTAAATAACCCACAAAGTATAATGTGACATAAAATACCACCAACCGACAAATTCATGCACACATGTGAATCCATCAATATGCACATCGCTCTCTCTCTCTCTCTCCCTCTCTCTCTCTCTCTCTATATATATATATAGTCATAGAAGTAAATAATGGAAAGGATTCCGGACGTATGGAGAAAAATTGAAAAACAAAGTTATCAAAAGTGAAGAATATATCTTGATGGAAAGTGACGTTAAAATGTTTCGGTTTTAATGAACCTCCATCAGAAATTTAGAATTATTATACCAAGTGTTCAGAGAACAATATTGGGGGAGTAATAAAAAAAATTATTACATATCCATCGTTTTTTTATCAACGCTATCAAGTTCTCTGACTCTTTTTCTACCATCCATCACTCCCCATAAGACTTCTAGACAACATTCAGTGTCCGCTATCTATATATGCTACTTGACAAAATCTGTCACATTTATGTCGAGGGGCCAATAGAACAGTGTTTATGAGTTCGTCCTTACTTCTCCAGCAGTGGCTCGCATGTCTTGCTCCTCTAACTTTGATTGTGGGTAAGATAGGAGGTAAGTGGATTTATAACTATATTATATACATAACCAGATGGCCACATATGTACGCAAGTATACACATGCAGAAACACACACACACACGCATACACACACACTGTTATATATTGACCTTCGGCCCGGCCAAACATGCCATTTCAAAGTGATGCACCGAAAGGAAGTGACACATCCCAATGGCCAGTAATCGAAAGAAATCGCGTAGGCGGATTTGGCTGATGGAATGGGACAAGGTAATAGCCCATGATACAATCATAGACTGATTCACCGGAAGAGAGTGACCTCTGAACTGCATGACAGTTATTTTCGCTTGATGATGATCAAACATGCCATTCCAAAGATTGCGTGGGCGATTGAGTGGGCGTTGAACTATTATATAACTCGGTCAAGACAGGAAGTCAGACAGTTAGGGATCAGAGACATCGGAGAGAAGATGTGGTAGGGAAAGCCACACCTGGCCGAAGGGGCCCTCGGGACCCCCGATGGAGTTTTGGAGACCAGTTGGTGATAAAATGCAGAAAAGAAGGCCTCCGGTTGAGCAGCCCTGGAGAACGAGAAAGACACATCGCTAGGGGTCAATATATTGCAGTTCTGTTCGGTCTCTAACTCCCTCTCGCAGTAAAACCCTGAGTAATCCTTTTCGAAACCTTACAATAAAGTGAGAGGTACATATTTTTTAAAGAAGACTTCGCTCGTCTGTTTATTTATTGTGTCGTTATGATTTTGCATATATTTAGATGTATATGACAATATGACAACTCATGTAAATATAAATATATATGGGGGAAGTCCGTGTGTTTTTGTGGCTAACGTGTTTTACAGCCGTATCGTAATAATCGAGTTCGAACGACAGCAGCTTTGTTACATTTATTTTTGGACCAAAGGTATGACCCATCCCTTAACCCCAATCAGCTAGGGGTTAAATACTACTTCTACTTTTCTTCCAAAATGATTGGTTTTGGCATTGAATAACCTGCGAAAGTTGATATGACATTCAAGAAATATATCGACAGGGAGAGAGAAAGAGCTTGAAAATGACAAAAAGAGACGTATAAACACAAATGATTAAATAGATTCCACATATCCTAACATGGATATATATATGCACATGTACTTAATCACTAATACCCACTCAAAGATATATATATATATATATATATATATATATATATATATATATATATATATATATATATATATATATAACAGTTGTTAGTTTTAAAAAAAGAACAGAATTTCATTTCTTAGTTAAGAAACGTACTTAAAATCATCTAGTTACTTATGTTGCGTCATATTGACTGTTAAGGCAACAGAAAGGTAACCAATCGAATACTCTTCTGTTGCAGGATGGCCTCATAAAAGCTTCTTCTGATTACTCTACGAAACGAGAGGTGTAACTCACTGCATGTATGTGGGGAGAGTAATTTATATATACTAAAAAATTAATTCTGCATTAATTTTCTGAAGAATAATTATGAATTTTCAATGATATAACTTTCCATTACGTAAATGAAAAATATTCTTTTTTTAATTGAGTGTCTCATTTGACGTTCAATAAAGTTTAGCCATGTTTGGCATTCAAGCAGATTATTTTATACTGCTTCCCCATCTCATACCACCACAGTATGCTGTTTCTTGTTTTCAAAACAGCGCGTAGAATCCTCATGTAATTCTTATCAAGCTTTTTCTCCAAGCTTTTCATTAGACTCCAATTAAAGCAAACATATAATAGCACTGACATGGCAACAGCATGGAAGGATTCCCATTGTAGTTGATCTGAGAAATGTCCATACAGTCGTTAACCTGTCAGAAGCAGTCCATTCCTTACCAAATGCGTATATTGAAACCGCTTTCAATTGGAAAAATGAGAAAACTCTGAATTGAAACCAGTTTTACTCGGCTCAAAAATTGACCTTATGTCTCGGTACCCGGTCCTTTGACCAACAAACAGTACGACTACAAACATTTGGCCGAAAGGACATTAGGCCGACGGACTTTTGCTGAAAAGACATTTAGCCGAAAGGATATTAGGGAGAAATACATTTTCCCGAAAATGTACAAAAGAAATTACTAACAAACAGTATTTTATACATGTTAAGAAATTGTATTTCAGGTAGAACAGACCAAATGAATTTAATTGTACATTTGTTTATCACATTTACCAAACCCTCCACTCGGGCGGGATATGACACAAGGTCAGTTTTTTAAGAGAGGTTTAACAAGTCTGAATTCAGAGATTTCCTTTTCCTAGACTAGTTGCCTCACCAAGGCTGAAGAATACAGTCTGCCCTGCTATTTACCCATAGCTGGATTCATACCTTTCCCAAGGGTATTAGTGCTATGTGAAATGCAATCAGTATCGTCCAGGATTTGAACTCGTGTCGCCGTGTCCATTTCTAATGACGATAACCATTACACCACAGGCACCTCCATGTGAATGGTTATAGTGTTTTTTAACATTTATATGAAAGGTACAAGAAAGTTTATGCTTTTTTTTTTAAAACGTATTTGTTCGAAAGAGAATGCAATTGGGCTGAAGTTCTAAATTGCTTACGACAATATCGCAGTCCAGCACATTAGTTAGTACGCTACGCGGACGTCCCCACCCACAAAAATCGTTTCAAAAATATTTAAGCAAGTGGAGCTCTTAAGTAATATTAAAACTAACAATTAACAATTAAAAGAACATGCTCCCAATAAAAAGAAAATTATGAAAATAAACATTAAAAAAAACCCGTTTCTTTTAGTCGGCATTTTTAAAGGAAGAAAAGAACATTGTAAAATAACAAAGAATATAATTATAATTTAAACATTTTTCAAAACTTTATAAGCATGTAATTTCCTGATTGAAAATGCGTACAGAAATGTTGGAGTATGTTTTTCAGTACTACTTACAGATTGCCTCATAAGAATCAGATTGCCACATTACCACAAGTCAATAAAAACCAGGGAGTGTCTGAATTCTTATCTCGCACTAATTGGTTTTCAGGTTACTTCCTATTAAAGAATAGAAGAAATTCCGACTCGATATTGGAACACGTAGAAAACTGCTTTATTGAGATGGAACAGACTAACATTGATACCATTGAGATGAAAAGTTCTAAAGTCAATGAATTCCAGTTTAACTTATACAAAGCCAAAAGTTCTAATGGAAAGTTCTAGTTGTTTTTGACAAATCAAGGTAAACAAATTCTAATCATGAATTGGCTTCCAACGTGCCCACTTAATAATTTGAAAGATAAAAAGAAACAATGTATGATTTTAGCTAAAGAAATCTCAACTACAAAGTGTAAATTATTTTTTAAAATTATATCTTTACCTTTTCAAAAGTTAAGTAGCATCGTTTGTTTTTCAACTAGATTCAAAACTGACTTGACATACAATATAATATTGTATGTATTTATACCACCACTCCACTCCTGACAGGATGTGGCATACGGGGCTGGGACTGATTGCATTTCACATAGTACTACTACTCCTGGGAAAGGTATGAATTTAATTATAAATATTTGGCAGAAAGGAAATTAAGCCAACGGATTTTGCCGAAAGGACGTTTGGTCGAAAGACATTTGTTCAAAAAATCATAAACTTATACGAGATGTCACACTCATTATCGCAATGTTAATTATAATTAGCAATTTTAACTATTCGAAAACGTTCGGAATTAACTTAGAGTATTAAGTTACTGCCTTAACTATTGATATGAGAATTGAATTCTTAATTCAAACATTTTCAGCCAATCGACCGAAATGAAACAATTGTTGCAAATAATCTGTTACACTGACTGCACCTCTGTAGAGGAGAAAGACCCCCACCAACGAGTGTCCTGGATATGACACAAAGCAATCTGATGGTGAGGTTCCAACAGTGCTGGAACTTTGGGGAATGCGGAGTACCCCTTCAATGCCGTCGCTCCCAGGTCCACTCTGGCCACGAGTGGTAGCACCTGATAGGGCCCTATCTATGAGTTAAATAGAACAAACAGCATACTTATGCTAAACTGAATTGATTGAGTAACCTGAATAGCTTGAAATATAAATGTTTTTGACAAACCGTACTTACATTTACACTGCGTGTTTATGCTTAATTAAATTATTTGAAATAGAACTGTTTTTCGACATTAAAACTGTATTTACACTTAACTGAATTGTTACATATAACTGCCTGAATAGTTTGAAATAGAAATGGTTTTGACAATTATACTGTGTACTTATGCTAAACTGATATGTTTTAAATAGAACAGATCACTTACATAAAAATGGATTTGGCGTTAAATAACCTACAAAGGTTGATATGCCATAAAACCCACCAAACCAAACCACCTAATAATCTGCCTTTATACAGATATAATTAGAAGTTGTAAAGGCAAGTTAATATTTCACAATTGTTGATATTTGCTACATATATTTGTTTACTATATTGCCAATGGCATATATCTATTTGATTGAAATCAAAACTCAAAATCGTATGATTATGCTAAAAAAATGTCAAGTTCTTTTTAACTTGTATGAGGAAAGTAAAAAGTTAGGATATTTACTATAAAACGTAAAAAGCATGGCAGAACTTCTTGTTAAATAAATTTACTAATTTGAAATTATATAAAATTATCAATAATAATAAGATAAAGAAAGTTTAAGGTAAATGGTTTTCTAAGCGCTTTTTCAGTGCTTCCTTAAAGAGTATTTTTTGTCTCTTTTTACTTTTAAAAAAATTTCTTTTTGACCAAATATTTATTATACATAGAAACTTTTTCATCACTTCGATAGAATGATGAGCACACTAGTAACCCTCTGGTAGTATACAGGGTTTACTATCACAAGCGGTACCCTTTTCTCTAACAACTATTAAAGCCTCTTCAACTAAAAAGTAAAAGCAGTTATCGATAAAAAGTGTCTGAGACTAAGCAAAATCAGAGGAGTCATAACACTTCATTCACTTTCATATCGAAATTTCCTGTCGTGAATAACTTACTGGATTGATAGGTTTTATGGATGCAACAAATTACTATTACTCCTTTATTCAATTATTCTCCCTCCAGCTATGGGTAAATAGTAGGGCAGACTGATTTCTTCAGGCTTGGTGAGGCAAATAGTCTAGGAGAAGGAAAACATTGAATTCAAACCTGTTAAAATCTGCTTAAAATTTGACCTTGTGTCATATCCTGCCCGAGCGGAGGGGTTGGTAAATATGATAACCATTCACATACAAAGATGGTCAAAGCATTAAATAATCGAGAAAAATCGATTTAAAAAATAAATGCCAAGTGGCTGCAGATTTTATTGAAATAAAATGTATATATATATATATATTTATATATAGGTTTAAATTGATAAGATTTATTTTTGATGAATCTTTGCCACACTCATTGTCTCCCAAAGCATAAAAAGGACGCGAGTTCCAGTCTCAGTGAAATCTTATTCTTAAACCCTAATTTCAATGCGAACTGTATTGTGGCAGAAATCACAACTCAAATAACTTATGATAAAAATATACTTAATAATCGAGATAAATCCTGAGGAGTTGCCCGTGGTGTAATGGTTACCGTCGTAGGAAATGGACACGGCGACACGAGTTCAAATCCTGGACGAGACTGATTGCATTTCATATAGCACTAATACTCTTGGGAAAGGTATGAATTCAATTGTTCTCCCTCCAGCTATGGGTAAATAGTAGGGCAGACAGGGTTCTTCAGCCTTGGTGAGGCAACTAGTCTAGGAGAAGGTAAACTCTGAATTCAAACCTGTTAAACCTCGCTTAAAAATTGACCTTGTGTCATATCCTGCCCGAGGGGAGAGGTTTTCAGGTTTTCATATTATGCACAGAACATGTCTAACGAAGAATATACGGTTATATCTCTGCAGTGACTTATTTTTATATTTTACTATCAAGGAGAATGTCATGCTCGAGGGCGATTTGAAATAAGAATTTCATTTATGAAAAGACAGTGAAAAATTTCATCGAAGAACAGTTTTCAATCTCGTGTTCAAAGAACAATTACTGATAGAAAAAGAATTTTCAGCTAAACCAAAAAAGAAAAGGTTATAATTGTTCCATTTGGAATATTATGCAATCATATTCATTCCACAACACTGTTGAATTGAAAAATTGTAAGTCAAAATATGAATATGCATACGACGATATATATATATATATATATATATATATATATATATATATATATATATGTGCCATTTTATTATTGGTTAGAGATCTTTTTTTCAAATTTTGCTAATGTATCAGTTTTGCAAGAATAATATCCTGGTAACTTTTGGATTAGGAGATAATTAGCCTTTTTCATTTGTATATATATATATATATATATATATATATATATATATATATATGTGTGTGTGTGTGTGTGTGTGTGTGTGTGTGTGCGTTTGTATATGCGTCTCTGTGAGTGTGTATGTCTCTGTGTGTGTGTTTATTTTTCTTTAATCAAAGAATCACTGAGAGAGGATACATTTTTTTACATGATTTCATTGACCATGATGGCGAATCATAGTTTTAGTATGATTGATATCATAGCACTCAAAAATATTTAAACTTGTATTAAATGGTTAAACGAGGATTATCAAAGTCAAATCATAAGAAAATACAGCTTGGTCTTATAGAGTTCTCTGACTTTACTGTTTTCCCCACTATTCTGTCTTGCAATTCTGATTTAATTTTTAGAAATATATTGAGTAATAATTAGTAAACCAATTACAAAAGTCATTGGCCGTGTTTTTTTCTTCTTGTAGATGGAGCAATATTTGCATTATATCTAAAAGCACAAATGTATAATTTTTTTCATCTTCTGTGTTTTCTGGAGGGTTCCTTATTCGATACATAAGTTGGAATTATATGGATATATTGTTGCATCAATAGTAACTTTAAACATAATCGTATTACCAATGGAATATGTTTCAAGCTCAGTCATTTCTGACCAATTATAGTAGAAACTTTTGATAGCTTAGTACTTTAGTAAAGGATCATAATGAAGATTGTATTGCGTCATTATCGCAAAAAGGTAAGGCTTCTTTCTTCACCTTAGAATTATCATTCGACATTCCTTTTTTTTACCTGTTTATGGAAATGGACATCTCACGTCGGTGAAAAATCTTAATCTTTTAATTAAAACAACCAGGTGAGGATCAATCTCAGAGAACCGGTGATTTTATTTCTGATTGGTTTGGTTTCTTTGTTTAATGGCATATCAACCTTTGTAGGTTATTTAATGCCAAAGCCATTCTCCTAGAATAACAGTAGTGGTACTATTTAACCCATAGCTTGGGGGAGAAGGGGTTCATACCTTTCCCAAGGGTATTTGCCCGAAAGTGAACGTAATAGCGTGACTGGAGTACGAACTTGCTTACTACGATTCTGCAGTCTATCGCTTTAACCATTAAACCACGAGGACAACACCTTTATTTCTGATGGATTATTGTGTTTGGTTGGGAAAACGATATCATTCCTTAGAATTTTTTCGTCACATGCTGCAGTTATTTTCGTAGTTAAAATCAAAACATTTTATTTCGTTGTGTGGAAGTTGAAAAATTTATTATTTTATTCATTGAAAATTAAAATAATTTTTATCACTTGAAAATTATAATTTAAATCAATAATTTTTATTAAAGCAAATTACAGCATATAATTTGAACATTATAAAAATGTAACTCTTGATTTAAAAAATTTACAGCTGATAACCAGTTTCCAGGATCAGGGATGAAGCATTTTAGACTCTTGTGTAAAATATTATTATCCACAATTTTCGTCGATTATTATTATTGTGTATTCGTTTCACAAAAGGGTTTATGTTAAAAGAAATTTTATTTGTACAAAGCAAAGATTCTATTAACAATACCATTATTTTCTCATTCGGAAGCTGATAGGGTCATCAGTAACTCTATAATATTCTAGAAATTCAGAAATAATCTTATTCTGAATTGTTTTAATTGTCCATCGCTTCATTAAAAAATTGTTTTGAAACGAATATGGTTGGGTATCTCGATATGGTCCATTTAAGATAGAATATGATTTTAATAAGCTGGAGTGCACAGAGGGTGAAATTACTAGTTTACATTCATAGATCTCTTTCTAATAATTGATTTAAATACGCTGAATAAAGAAGACTATTTACCAGATAGCAAACATATATTGGAATGCCTAATTGGGTATGATGGTCACTAGTGATGTTTTATTCCCGTATGAACCGTTTTATTTCCTACAGATAATTTAAATGAACGAACGATCTGGCTTTCACCGAAAAAATCCGAATTACCAGAGATTTCGTAGAGCTAGAAATGAAAACATATCACGAAATTCAAAACTGGCCAGAGGTGACTGTCTGCTCTCCGCTAACGATTTTGGATTATTGTTTTGGTTTAGTAAATACAAAGGAAATAGCCCTTTTACTTGATTTGAATAATAGCTAACTTAAGATGTTTTTTTCATCGTTGGTGGATTGTGAAGAGATGTACATATAATGACTGAGTTTTGACGTCACAAGTTAGTTGGTGTTTGAACTGCAAAGGGAGCAGAGCGGCTCTTATTGAGAGAGTCAGAGGACACAAACAGTTTTGATTGCAGTCGACCCATATATATTCCCTATAAGCATCGGCTAGTCAGCTTATATTCGTACTCATTAGTGAAAAACTCAAACTTTTCTGCAAGTTACAAAAATTGACTTAAGACTGACACACATATAGCCAGTCCAGACGTTGTATTGTGTTTTGTATCACTATATAGGTCATAGTTGATTGTCTTTCGCTTAATATAATGTTTTTAACTGTTTATGTTTAATCAATTATCATAATTGTTCTTCCAGAGAAGGGACAGAATTTTCCTGTTCATTCGTCACCAGAGGAGATTACTACGGATTATCAGTTTGGAAAACAGCCGTTTCTTTGACCTACTAGAATCCCAGCGCGTTTTGAATATCAAACGAAACGATCCACGACTTAGCCTGTGCCATACGGTGATTTTCTAATTCTAAATGCCTCAGAGTACCGATAGCTGTGTAGAGGGTGAGATTTCACTATGGTGTTTTGATTGAGTTGCTAGTCAATAATAAATACCATGTGTTTGGAGTGAGATGGTTATGTTATATTAAGCGGGACCAGTGTACATGACCCCGGAGTAAGAACAGATTGAGCTTATATAAACATGGTGGGGGTGGGGGGGTTAACTAACATGATGGAGTCCAACATAGAAGTAAACGAATTCGAACACTAGACATGTTATTACTTTCAGCCCTAATTACATTTGAAAATGTATGAACCCTTATACGTCGAACTATGGATCAAATAGCGCCACTACTTTTTTTCGATGAAGATGACATTGGCATTAGATTAACCATGAAGGCTGATATGCCATTAAACAAAGAAACCAATCAAAACGAAACCAAACCAATCCACATTCCTGTAGCTTACGAACTGAAGGTTTACGATCAGATTGAAATAGAGATGTAAACCAGATTCACATGATCTCTAGAATTCTTGCCTCCCATCAGAAGCAGTTCAGGGTAATACACAAAAAACCCTTCACACCCCTCCGAAGTGGGGGATACAGTCAGTGTATTTTAAGCCTCGCCCACCGGTCGTTTGCTATGAAGAGTTTAAAGTTTATTATTCAGACATTTGACTGAACCAGGAATTCCACTCTTAAACAGGGTGACTATAACTATTGCCATTTTGAAGCATTAGGTGTGTTCTCATAAAAATATGAATTCTGTTCACCTTTAATAATAAAGTGATGGAGTACTAGAGGTGCGCACCTGTTACCACTGAAGGTAATAGAAACGCTTTGTTATCCAATGCTTCATTTGTTTCGTTCTTGTTTGACGTTGGGTTGAGATTCCTTTTCTCGTCTTTATGAATGTCTTGAAGGAATATGATATTTCTATTCAAAAGACTGCTTCAGT
>OY757919.1:4734583-4752201 GCA_963585895.1 Sepioteuthis lessoniana | reverse complement strand
CGGCTCGTTCCAGACTATGCAGTAGTGTCTCTGCTTGATTAGGCGTATTCGCTAGTATCGCCAGGTCATCAGCGTAGTCGGCGTCCGCGATTGTTTTTGCGGGGTACCTTTTGCTTCTTCTCTTAGTCAGCTCGAAGCCATTTTCTCTGATTTTGTCGATCGAAGTCCTAAGCACATAGTCTAGACAGATGATAAAGAGGTACGGGGCTAGTGTGTCTCCTTGTAGTACTCCTGCAACAATGTCCAGGCGTATATATATATATATATATATATTGTGATAGTTATATACACTTAGCATAACGTAGACACGGAGTCAACAGTGCTTGGAAAACAGCCAATTTCTTGCTAATAGCTTCACCAGAAGTGAAACTGACAGTTGCTAAGAAAAGTTGATAATGTCCACGGTATTTTGTGTGAATATATACGCTCTATCAATGATGTTTAGCACTCTTTAATTATATATAGACCAAATTACATATCAGCACGTATATATATATATATATATTGAAGTGAGCAGTCGAGTGCATATGTATGTATATGTGCGTGTATGTTTCAGTTGATATTTTTATCCTAGAACGTGTGAATATCAAGGAATAAGTTTGATGAAGGCATTCTTTATTTCATGTGTCTTTTCTTCAGAGCCGTTCATTACCCATCAAATAAACTATGAAGAAGTTTTCAACATTTAAGTGTAAAGAAGAAGTCGAACAAGAGAGCAATGGTTTTTCTTTGTTCTACGTTTCATTTCATAGAATTCTCAAGTTTATCATTAAAACATTTTCCCACTGAGACCAGAGAAGGATAATGATTGGTTTTAGACGACATGCATTTTCTGCCCTTTACACGCAGCTTCTAGTGACACATTTTTTCCAGCGCAATCCGTCCAAGGACAAAGTGATTATAAACTGATGTCTTCAAATTTTACAAGTAGGAACACAGAAGAAGGAATCAAAAGTAAAAGGTGTTTGTATAAAAGAGAAAACTATATATATAAGTGTGTGTGTGTGTGTGTGTGTGTATAAATATATATAGAGAGAGATGCGGATAGAGAGAGAGAGAGAGAGAGAGAGAGAGAGAGATTAGGAAAGAAAGTCAGGGAGAGAGATATTGGATTTCGGCCAAATAAAACGACTGGATGTATAAGATGACTTCCATAATTTCTAGTGAAAACGTTGGTTTTCGGCTATATTCGTCATATAAAACAACCCCTTCAAAGGGAGCCACTCAACTTATACAAGGTTATGTATGGTAGTTTTTCCACTTGATATTTTCTTTGGTCAAAAGCTTATCTCCTGCACCGACATATTCGTTACATAGATAGATGTAGAGGCAAATTTCTCTTAATATGCGGATTACCAAATAAATAAATTAATAAATAAATAACACATCCAACACCAATATATATATATATATATATATATATATATATATATATATATAAATATATATATTACACATTGCAGACTTCATATTTTACAAGTAAGAATTACTGAAAGAATAAAGAATAAAAGGTTTTTGCGTAAAAGGGAAAACATATATATTCGTGCACCACACACACACACACACACACACATATATATATATATATATATATATATGTATATAGCACAAAGAATGTGTGTTATATAATTGCAGAGGGATTTCGTTTTATATATCTTGCCTTTCGGTTTAGTTAGGCTGAGAACCTTTCGCTAAGTGCATGGGTTAGTGAGGTGCACACATTAAGTGCAGGTGCGGGGCGGATATGACAATCAGAGATGTCACAATAAAAACCCCAGATAGAAAATATACCGGGGACGTCATGCCTGGAAGCGCTGAGGATTTTGTAATTTGAAAAAAAAAACGGTTAGTTGAGATTTAAACTCCGAACGGAGAAGTTGAGATTCAACGCTAGAACAAGGTAGACGATTTTCGAGACCAGTTGGGGTCTACGAGATGGGCCGCAAGTGGTGGGGTTCAGATGGAAAAGTCAACATAGAAAGAAATTGTCTCTCACTCTCCTCATGTTGAAAAACCTTAAACTCAAAAAGGTAATAAAAAATTTCATACCTGAACCAATTTCGTGTATTTCGGGATCCCCTATGTAAATTTCACATATCTTGGTCGTATTTTTGGACGTAGATATGCTACATATGTCTTTCCCGTATATAAAGAGAAACAGAGACAAAGATGAAAGAGGGACAGAGAGAGGAAGACAAACGAACTGACTGAGTGAGGAAGAAAGAGGGGGAGAGATTAAGGTGTCTAGATGCATTGGTAAATCCCTGTCCATTGTTACGCTTCTGTTAGTCAAAATGAATTCGTTAACTGAATTCACTATTTCAGGTGTGCTCTCCATTGTGATCCTCTCTTTAATCTTGAATACTCTATGCAAATATTGTTTTGGCTAAAACATACTTCCCCATACACATCACATATACCTTTATAAATTGTTCGTAGCTTGCACTTCTCAACCATCAGAAATTTGATGACAGACCTCATGGAGATTTTTCTTTGAATTACCACAATTGACTAGCCCCTAAAACAAATATTCCTGTGATATTAAAATTATTTGTGCTCCAAACCAACACCAAAAAATGCAGTTTTCATTCATGAATTTTTCTCTTGTCCTCTTATTCTTCTGGTTATTTCTTATTCCTTTCATCAATGTTCGTTCGATGGTGTTCTCTTCAATTATTCCAAAATACTTGTAATTTTCTTATTCTCAAAGCTTTTTGAGGCTTTCTTGATTTTGCATTTCTATTCTTTCCGTTGTCTCCCTTTTCTTATTTTTCATTATCAGCATGATTGATTTTTCAAAGCCCAATTCTGTTCCTATATCCTAGATGTATATTCTTATTATTTGTATCGGGTTCTTTAGTTCTTTTTATATTTGAAAAATTCCTTAATATCATCCATGTACGTAATGTGATCAATCCTTTCTCGTGATTTTGTAAAATATTTGCTCATAATGCATTTCTTAATTATATAATTGAATGGTTAATTGCTATTTCAGCCGTACTCTCGATTCCTTACAATCTTTGCACCTACAGTAAACGAAGGCTGTGATAATATATATATATATATATATATATATATATATTAATGATTTTTGCAGCCTCTTTTGGCGGATATTTTTATGACATAATGACAGTAATCTCCTAAGGAGATGTACAATTCCGCAAACTGTAAAAATAAATATTGCATGAAGGTTGCAATGACCAGGTATCTACTTGATGTGTTTATCTAGTAACTTCTGTAGGTGTTTATCAGGTATATTTTAATAATAATAATAATAATAATAATAATAATAATAATAATAATAATTAATAAATAATAACTATGGAACATGCAGGTGACAATTATACCAATTGTGATTTGTGCTTTCTGGCACAGTAACTAAAGGATTATTAAAGGTCCAGGAGGACTTGGAAGTTGGCGGACGAGTGGAGACTATCCAAACGATAGAATTATTGAGAACAGCCAGAATACTGATAACAGTCCCGGAGAATTGAGGGGACTTGCTGTCACTCAAATCCCAGTCAAAAACGATCAGCTGGCGCTGATGTGAAAAACTCTAAAAGGAGTAAATAATAATAATAATAATAATAATAACAATAATGATAATAATAATATAAATGCACATACTTAGAATATACACTCTAATACACACAGTAAGGATATAGAGACAGGACATAAGAATAGAATTTGGCCTAGAAAAATGAGCAAAGTTTGTAATGAAAAATGGCAAACGCCATCTAACTGACGGAATGGAACTACCAAATCAAGACCAGATTAAAACGCTCGCAGAAAATGAAACCTGCAAATACTTGGGCATAATTTATTTACTTTTTCAGTTTCTACTTTCGATTTTTGGTTTGGTTTGTTTGGTTTTATGGCATATCAACCTCTGTAGGTTGTCAAAAATATTTCCATTTCAAAGTATTTAAGTAGTTATATGTAATAATTCAGTTAAGTGTAAATACAGTTTTAATGTCGAAAAACAGTTCAATTTGAAATAATTCAGTTAAGCATAAGCACGCAGTTTAAGTGTAAGTACGGTTTAATTGTCAAAAACGTTTCTATTTCAAGCTATTCAGTTTACTCAATTTATTTTAGCATAAGTATGCTGTTAGTTCTATTTAATCCACAGATAGGGCCCTATCAGGGGCTACCACTCCGGGCCAGAGTGGACCTGGGAGCGATGGCAATGAAGGGGTACTCCGCATTCCCCAAAGCTCCATCACTGCTGAAACCTCTCCATCAGATTGTTTAGTGTCATAAACAGGACCCTCATTAGGGGGGGGGGCTTACCCCTCTGCAGAGGTGCAGTCAGTGTATTCTACATCCCTAACTGACTGGGCAATTTAGACTTTTATCCAGTTTCCATTTCGAAGCAAAAGTAAAGTAGTTTTCATTTCTTTTATGATTGTTTTGGTTAAATCGATTGTTTTTCTGTCTTTCAGTGATAAACATTCATATTGTAGTGCTAGGTTATGTGCTGTTTTAGTTTTCAGATATTCTGAGATTTAGTTCGTGTAGAGGTTTCTTCTAGATTATATTCTTCACGATTTACCTAACCACATATTTCAAGTATCTCAATGGCAGAATCGCAGCCTTTCTTTGAAATCATCCTCGCTTGGTCATCAAGTTTTGGCTTGTATCAAATTTAAAAGATTCCGTCCTGATTTTGGTCATCCTTTATATTTTCGTCTTTGTGTAGTATCTTTTTAAAATAATAGAGTATTACATTTTTGCTATCTTCCCTTGTCTATTTTTCCTTTATTTTTTCTTAGATGCTGGGTTGCTTTGCTCTTCTTTTGTGTACGTTGAATAAGAAACAGCTAATATTCACATGATCCTGATCGAATCTTCATGCTGGCTATCAAAGAACACCTGCCGATCAAAACACTCAGATCCATTTTCTGAGTCCCACAGTAATTTGGATATGACATTTTTCATGGGTAGTATAATGTGGCTCTACAAGGCCCAGTGGTTGATTATTATCGATTCTTCTGTCACAGAGGTGATTTGGTACTAAAAAAATGAACAACCAGCCGTGAACTCCAAAAATTTCTGAAGATGCCAACGTCTTTGAAAATTCTATGTTTTAAGTTTGTTGAAGTTCAGCGCATATTTCTTATGATCGATTTTGACAAAACACATTGTAAAAATCCATTGATAACATATCTGTCCTTTATTTTAGGATTTACTGGAATTTCCTTGCACGTTCTAGAATTTAAATGTTCAACGTTTGTAGTGAACGCATTTTTTAAGTCAAATATTTATAATTGATCATAAAAAATTAGTAAATTTAGGAGTTTTTTCGCTTACTTGTGTAGAACATTAAGGATTAAACCAATGAACACATTTGATTTGATCTTTGATAAAATACAGTTTGAAATTATTCCTTAATAATATATTACATTCTTTTTTTTTAAATTACTGGAATTTCCGAATAAATCCCTAAATATTGTTTTCGTTGGGTTGGGTTTGGTTTTATGTCATATCAACCCTTCTAAATTATCTAATTCCAAATTCTCTTTATAAATATATATTAAATATATACAATTTGTAAACTCATTTTGTTGATAACATTTTTAAACGAAGCTGAGCTTGTTTTTTCTCCACGGTTAAATGGCTCCATCTATTCTTATCAGCCACGAATAATTCTACTTAGTATAAATCATTTGTTTGCGAACAGTTAAATGGTTTCAATTGTGTCTATCTGACACGTATAATTGTATTCAACATTAATCTGTCCCAATCGGCTCGGGCTGCAGAATACAACGACTGCGTCCCTGCAAAGGTGTAAGACTCCCCCAACAAGTGACCTGCATATGAAACTTAACAGTCTGCTAGTCAAGCTTCAGTAATGCTGGAGCTTTGGGGAATGCGGTGTATCCCTTCATTGCCATTGCTCCCAGGTCCACTCGGAGTGGCAGCATACGAAAGGGCCCTATCTATGGTTCACATAGAACTGTTTGATATTTAAACAGTGTAATTATGCTAAACTGAATTGGTTGAAATTGTACTGTTTTTACATTTAACGGTGTGTAAACAAATGACTGATTTATCTGCAAAATGTATTTAGAAATCATATATTTGATATATATGTATAAAATTTGATTCGTATATATACGATTATGTGTTATTTAAACACATAATCGTATACATACCATAAAACCAAATCAAACCAATCAACATTAATCATTTGTATTTTATTCTGCCGAATTATATTCAACACAATTCATGAATTCTAATGGTTCCTATTATTGTAATGTAATATCAATGATTCAATTCAAGCACACAGTTAAAGAGTTCCAAGTATTTCTATTTAGCACAAATAATACTCATAAGTGATGTACTCTTATGGACCCCCACACATGGCCGTGCAAAAGCAGGACGACTAGCACGAACATACATTCAGCAGCTATGTGAGGATACGGGATGTTGTCCTGAAGACCTACCTAGGGCGATGAACGATAGGGAGGAGTGGCGAGAGAGGGTCAGGGATATCCGTGCTACCAGCGCGACATGATGATGATGATGATGATGACAAATAATACTATTCAACATAACTTATGTGTTTGCACACAGTTAAATGGTTCCAACTATTGCTATGAACCATAAACAATTAAATTAGTCTTTTGTATACACACAGTTTATGGTCAGTGCTCTATCTCTAATGATTCAATACAACATAAGTAATTTGTTTGCACTCAGTCTCAATGGCAAACAGTTATATTTGATGCATTGATAGACCCTTATCAGGTGCTATCATTCAAGATCAGAGAGGACCTGGGAACAATGGGAATGAAGGGGTTCGCTTCATTCCTTCAAGCTCTAGGACTGGAGCCTCACCATCATATTATTTAGTGTTATATTAAGGATACTCGTCAGGATAGGAGGCTTACCACTTTGCAGAGGTGCAGTCGGTGTTATGTACAACCCCAGCCAACTGGACTCTTTTCCGTGTTAATATTTCAATGTTGTTGTTGATGTTGTTAAAAAGTATAGTTAAATTAAAGCATATGAGTATGCAGAATTTTTTATTATTAATAATAGTTAGAGACTATTATTAATAATAGCGAGACTTGTTTGAAAATATGTTCTGATTCATTACGTTAAACCTTACAATTCTATGAAAAAATTAGTTTGGCATTAAATAGCTCAATAGGTTTACATGATGTCAAACCAACCAATCATTTCGTAATTTCTAACAATATTCATTAAACTACATTAGCATTCAATAAAAAAGACAGTCCTCAGTTTTTAACTTTTAAAAATACAACAGAGGCTAGCACTTGTATAACAATCTACTGATGTGTATTCTACTGTAAGAAATTAGCTTTGAGTTTTGGGCGTTTTGTTATAGAACACCTAAAATTCTGTGGACACTGTTAACAAATCGATGTGATGAACTAATTTTCGACAAAGAAAGAATAGAATTACTAATCAAAGCATCGAACGTTAATAGCAAGAGAGGCAATTCTCTACCATTGACAAGATGAAAAGAACTTATTGTTGCCTATGTAATTTAAATTGGTCGTCTTGACATTTAGACGAAGCATTAAAGCAGTAATTACAAAGCATAAAAAAAGAAAAGACTGAAAGATGAATAAAAGAACTTCCAGACCAGTAGACAACATTCTTCATATATATTGCACCAGACCAATTAAGGCGAATAATGTACATGAAGATTTTCAAACAGAACACAACCACCCAAACCTCTCGGAGATATAAAGTCTGTCTCGAAATGAAACAACAATATTGTAGAAATTAACAAAGCTATTTTTTTCTACGATGTGACACGAGGCCGTATAAAATAGGATCTCAATGAGGCTCAAACTTACACATTAAGATTTGATAATCAATCTTGCTAACTATTACACCGCTTGAGGCGCTTAAAACAACAATATTTTAAGCCGGTTATGTTGAGGGGGGATTCTACTTGGTACCCAATCAAAGAATTGATTACAGAACCGTACTGATCATACATCCTTAAGAGGATTAATCTGTCGGCAATAAGATGTCTTCGACCAAGCTTCTGTGCAATGTATCATTTAGCGTTTAGAATCTTATTTCATTCAACGTATTTTATGAAGATGTCGCTTCATCTATACGTCACATCTGAATATAAATATCTAAGCTTTTTTTCCCAAAACTAAAACCTTCGTTGAAATGATAAGATTTTAAACAATGAGCAAGAATCAGCGTTAGGAAGAAGGAGTTGGCACATCTTTTTTTGCGGGGAGTAAGAGATGCTGTGAAAATTGCATGATGTCTCAACTGGAATAAATCCATGAGCGAAACTAGTTGCATTTCACATAGCTAATACCCTTGGAAAAATATGAATCCAACTGTTTCTTTGACAATTAGTAAATAGTAGGGCAGTCTTGTATTTTTTTACCTTGTTATGCCAAATGATCAAATAGAAGGAGAGCTTTGAATTCAAACCAGCTGTAATCTATTTTAAAATAGTTCTTACAACGCATTCTGCTAATGCTGGTGGAGTTGAGTACATACAGCACTGAAAGGAACGAACATAATATCGACTAAAGTAGACAATTCTTTTGCCGGTTATGAATGACACCATATTTTCTGGATAGACATGAAGAAACTTAAGGGTAAGAATGGGCGAAATAAAGAATAGGAATAAATGCACTATGTTCCTTCTTTGTTTTAATGCCATGTCAAACATTCGTGAGTATTTTAATGCCAAAGTCATCGTTGCAGAATAAACAGTAGTGTTACTAGTTAATCTATAGATACTCTTTGCGTAGTGAAATGGTTAGCAAGCTTTACTAGCAAACCTGGAAGAGTGAGTTGGGTGTCCCATTCATTTGGCCTTGTGCCACACCTAAGAAAAAAGCTTACTAAATGATTGCTAGTTAATCTATCGCTAGAGAGATAATAGAGTTCATACATTTTTTTAAAGGGTTTTAACCCGAAAGTAAATGTAATCACGTGACTGTGGTTCGAACTTGAAGTCTGGGACGTTAACATTTACGCCACGAGGACTCTATAAATTTGATCTGAGATGAAAAGTTACTAGACAAAACCACTAATTTTAAAGTATAACTGGTCAACAACTTATAGAAGATGGTGATGTTGTCTATACAGCAGTATTTATGTCTAAGAGAAAGTGCCAATTTGAACAAAAATTATAAATTCAGTCTATGTAGTTTTTGGTGAAACAATGAATTATGTAAGAGAAAAATCATCCATACTTTGCAGCTCCATGCGGCATTTAATTTTTCTCTAATTGAAAATTGGTGCCTTGGATAAGATATAAGTCTGTGGAGAGTATTAAATCGACACGACGATAGCAATTCACAAAAGATACAAAAAGATTAAGAGGTGCTTCGACCATTGAGAAAATCAATACAAATAATGTTTTTCATTTTAAATGGACAATTTCGGAGGAAATTAATGCAGCATTTATTCTTTCTGGTTAACATAGGAAATACAGCTAGAGAATTTTGAACTCTTCAGATGTACATATTTACCCGACCCCTCTTTTATTTGTTGGGTGCTACTGAAGGTTTTGAAATAGACATAGGGAATCTAAAAATACGAAACTTTACAAAATTGGTTCAGGTACGAAACTTTTTTTTTACCTTTGAGTTAAAGGTTATTCGACATGAGGAGAGAGAGAGACGCAATCTTTCTATGCTGACTGCTTTTACATCGTCAGCACTCAACCCAACCAACGCGCGGCGCCCGTAGCGCACAAAGATGTCTTGCGTCGCCCAGCTCTGAAAATCAACCCTCTTCTCCCGAGACGAGAACTCAACTAACTGCTTTTTCTTAAATCTCAGCCCACGCTTCCAGTGCGTGACGTCCCCCAAATACCCTGGTCTCAATTCCTATCTGGGATTTTTATTTTGACATCTCTGAATGGCACACCCTCTCCGCCCGCGCGTGAACACCTGCGTTAATGTTGCACCTAACTAACCCATGCGCTGAGCCGAAAGGTTCTCAGCCTAACTAAACCGAGAAACAAGATATATAAAACGAAATCCCTCGGCAATTATATTACAAAGGTCAACCCTTTATATGTAGGCATTGTATAGTAATACATTCTCCAAGATTCTTACTGCATACAGACTTGTAAACATAATTTTACAAAATATGAATGAATAAACAATCATATCAATGGCTGTGCAGTTGTGTTGCTGCTTTTATTTAATAAGCTTTTTTTAAGTCTGGAAGAAAACCCAAGGCTTCAGACTGCTTCCAGTTATATGTTTCTAAGAGACATGTTTTTTCACCCTTAACTTAAAACCAACAAATGATTGGTGAAAATGGGTTTCATTAGTTACTTAAACTCTATTGCTCTCAGTAAACAATTATTAGAAAAATAACCGTTAATAAATGTCTATGAATTATTAGTTTTTCGAACCGGAAATTATAGTTTAATTGTTTAAAATGGAATATGATTACAAACTTGAGGTTCTGTGCAAAGAAATAATAATCAACGAGAGAGAACAGACACAAAAATTATAATTGGTTCACTTTTAACGCTCCCCAAAGGATTGGAAACGGGGCTGGAAGCAATGGAAATCGAAGGATCAATCCACACGGTCTAAATAACAACATTGTTAAGAATTGCTAGAATTGTAAGAGGAGTCTCAGAAACCTGTGGAGATTTGTTGTCACATTAACTCCAATGAAAGGCCATCAAGTAACGCTAATGAAAGAAACTCAAAATTATTATTATCATTATTACTATTATTAGTATTATTATTATTATTATTATTATTTACTCGTTAGAGTTTTTCACATCAGCGTTAGCTGAATGTTTTCCATAGAGTTTAAGTGACAGCAAGTCTCTTCAAATTATTATTATTATTTTACTCTTTTGAGAGTTGCCCAGACGGCTTGGGCTGTAGAATACACCGACTGCACCTCTGCAGAAAGGTAAGACCCCACCTAACCAGTGATGATGGGGCTTTGGGGAATGCAGAGCTCCCCTTCATGGCCATTGCTCCCATGTCCACTCTCGCCCGGAGTGGTAGCACCTGATAGGGCCCTATATATGGATTAAATAGAACTAGACTGGATACTTATGCTAAATCGCAATGTTTGAATTAGACATTTTTGACTAAACTGAATACCTTGAAATAAAAAGTTTTTTGACAATTCAACTGTGCTTACATTTAAATTGCGAGCTTATGCTAAACTGAATTATTTGAAATGAAACTGTTTTTGACATTGAACCTGTACTTACACTAAACTGAATTGTTATATATTTAGAACTGTTTTAACGTTTTACTGTGTATACTAAACTGAATTAGCTGAATTAGAGCTGTTTGAATAAACTGAATAGCTTTAAATAGAATTGTTTGGATAGTAAAACTGTGGACTCATGCTAAGTTGAATTATTTGAAATAAAACTGATTATTTGTATAAAAATGGTTTTGGCCTTAACTAACCTACAAATGTTGATATGCCATAAAACCCAAGCAACCAACAAACCATCTTTTGAGAGTTTTTCACACCAATAGCACGTCACCTCATGTCTCTTAGAATCTATTCTGTAATCTGGTCGAGATTAGTAATGCTACTGTCAAAATGGTTTTTACTTGTAGATTTAGAAATCAGAAGACAAGAAGACACCATCCAGACTGCAGCATAAATAAGATTGAACAGAATACTACAAAGAGACCCTGACACTTGGAGAGATTTGCTGTCACACACACTCTAAGGAATATCCATCAGCTAACGTTGGTGTAAAAATTTCTCCAAGGAGTAAAATAATGATAAAAATGATAACAATAATTGTGATTATTTATAGATCAACACGTGCTTAACGAGTGTAAAAAGAGATGGATAAATCTAGCAATGGCCTGCATTGACTACAAAAAGGCGTACGATATGGTCCCCCAAGCTGTCTCAAAATGTATAAAATACTCCATCCAGTCGTACAGTTTATTGAGGAGACCATTGAAACCTGGAGAGTGGAACTGACAACAAGAGGAAAGAGCTTAGCAGAGGTAATGATCCAAAGAGATATATTCCTGGGAGATGCACTATCATTAATATACCATTAATATTTGTGTTTACCATCATGCTACTCAATCACATCCTTAAGAAATGCACAGCTAGATACAAACTCAGTTAATAGCCAGAAAAGATCAACCAGTTGATGGACATGGACGACATCAAACTGGTTGCCAAAAATGAAATAGAACTGGAAACCCTAATATAGACTGCGAGAATATACAGTCAATATATAGAAATGGAATTTGGCATAGAAAAATACGCCATGCTTGTAATGAAAAGAGGCAAACGACACATAAAGGAAGGAGTTGAACTACTTAATCGAGAAAAACTCAGAACGCTAGGAGAAAAGGAAAAATACAAATGCTTGGGAATATTGGAAGTTGACACCGTCCAGCAAGAGGAAATGAAAGAAAAAAATTAAAAAGAGTATCTCAGAAGAACCAGAAAACTACTCGAGACAAAACTCTATAGCATATAAATACCTGGGCTGTCGCCCTCGTAAGATACTCGGGGCCATTCTTGAAGTAGACCCGAAAAGAACTCAAACAAATGTATCAGAGAACAAGAGAACTAATAACCATTCATAAGGCATTGCTTCTCAGAGATGACGTTAAATGACGATATGTGTTAAGGAAAGAGGGAGGAAGAGAAATTACCAGCATTGAAAACAGCATTGATTCATCTATACAAAGACTCAAAGACTACCTAGAAATACGCGGAGGAAGAGTGATTACAGCCACCAGAAGCAATAATGACGACACGGGGATCAACAAACGACAATAATCAGAAAACAAAAGAGGGAAGAAAAACAACTCTAATAACGTTTTAAGCGACTACCAAGTAACAACTCACACGAGAAAACCTAGACGAGGCAAAGAAATGGAAACCATAAGAGAGTACCTGAATCTCTAATTATAGCAACACAAAACGTCAAAAGGACCAATCATTTCAAAGCGAGAATAGATAAAATGTAACTAAACAGCAGATGTAGGTTATATGGTGATAGAGACGAAACCATCAATCATATTACAAGCGAATACAGCAAATTATCACAGAAAGAATATAAGGTTTGGCACGAATGGGTCAGCAAGGTGATCCACTGGGAATTGTGCGACAAACTGAAGACTATATGAACAAATGTTATATGCTTGACCCAGAATCTCTTATAAGAAAACATCGTTTATGATTACGTCTATACTTGACCAACAATACACTGCAAGTCTTGTTCTTCTCACATGGATTGCTTGTGAGAAAGACAAAATAACCGTAAAGCCCCTCTTTTTATAGGGGGCTGCTTCTTCAAGTCTCTATTTTAAAACACCACTCAGCATTCTTGTATAATTCCAACCTACAACTTTCTCAAAGCGTTTCATTAATGTCAAATTGGGGCCACCGTAGAGTAATATTTTCATGAGGTCATTAATCTGTCAATTGCATTCCTTGCTTTCTCCATGCATATATCTGAACTAATGGCAATAAAAGAGTGATTCATCGATTCTGAGAGCTCCTTAACAGGTTCCTTAGCACTGGATGTAGCCTAGTGTCTTATTCAAGGGATCCTCCTTGGAGATGGGGTCATATTCTACAGGAAATGCAAACGGCCAGGCAGGAAAACTTAAATAAAGACAAAACAAACCGATGTTATATGAACAAACAACTGCCGTTAATATACCAATAGACATTTCAATAGGCTATTATTTTAAAAGATGTAAAAACAAAATTAAGATCAAATAAATATGATATCAATGACAGTTTATATAGAAGATCTCTTACATGGAAATATATTATATATATATATATATATATATATATATATATATATATATATATATATATATATATGTGTGTGTGTGTGTGTGTGTGTGTGTATTCATTCATGTATTACTTACTGAACTTAATTTCATTTATAAAAGTCAAGAGCAATTTTTTTTAGAATTTCATAAGAGTTAGAATTTGAAACGATTGTAGAATTCAATATTCCAACTGTTTTTAAATGCCTAAATCAACAGGTTTTATTTTCAAAATTCTCTTATATCTTTAAAAAGAAATGATCCTCGATAAAAAGCATTAATTTTCTTACGTGCAACAGAAAAGAAAAAACCCTATGAGAATTGTGGACATTTTGCATAAGTATAATTACTTAGATAAACTTTTAGTCATTCTGTAATATAATGGCCGAGGGATTTCGTTTTATGCCTATGGTTTTAGTTAGGCTGAGAACCTTTCGGCTCAGTGCATGGGTTACTTAGGTGCAACATTAACGCAGATGTTCACGCGCACGGACGGAGCGGACGTGTCACTCAGAGATGTCACAATAGCGCAGATGGGAAACGGGGCCAGAGAGTGCGGGTGACGATACGCACCGGAAGCGTGCGGAGGATTTGGGGGATTTTGAAGAAGTCACTTAGTTGAGTTCTGCCTCGGGAGATGACGGTCGGCTTTCGCTTGCTCACCGAAGCCAGGCCAGTGGCTTTGTGGCGGGTGCCACGCGTGTTGGTGGGGCAGATGGAAAAGTCATCATAGAAAGATTGTGCATCTCTCTTCTTTATGTCTAAACCTTTAACTCCATGGTATTAAAAAGTTTCGTACCTGAACTAAGAAGTCGTTTCGTGTTTTTCGTGTTTCGGGATTCCTATGTTCTATGTATATATGTTATGAACATTCTATGTACGTTTCACATATCCGTATCATGGGTGTGGTACAATTCTATAATATGCTGCACACTTTTATGCATCTTTAAGCATTCTTACATAGGTTTATTTTACTCATTATTCATGTTTCCTCTTTAAAAATAAACATAATACACACAAAAACAAACTAAGGTTAAAAGTATTAATAATGTTATTTGTTCAAATGATATCTGCATATTGCCTAGTCAGCTGGGGCTGTCGAATACACCGACTTCACCTCTGCAGAGGGGTAAGAGCTCACCCAATGAGTGTCCAAGATATGATGCCAAACAATCTGATGGTGAGGTTCCCGTGATGCTTGGGCTTTGGGGAATGCGGAGCACCCGTTCGTTGCCATTGTTCCCAGGTTCACTTTGGTCCGGGACGGTAGCACCTGATAGGGCCCGATCTATGGATTAAGTAGAACTAAACTGCATACTTATGCTGAACTGATTTGCTTGAATTAGAACTGTTTGACTTAACCTAATAGCTTGAAATAGAAATATTTTTGACTTCTAAACTGTGTATTTATGCTAAACTGAAATGCTTGAAATAGAACTGTTTTGACATTGAAACTGCGTACTTAAGCTGAACTGAATTATTTGAAATAAAAATATTTGCATGAAAATAGATTTGGCATTAAATAACCTACAAAGGCTGATATGCCATAAAACCCAACCAACCAACAACAACGAACAAATATATGTGCATAATCTTTTTAGAAAAGAAATTTTGAACATTTGTATTGGCTTTGGTTTTTTGTTTTAATTGGATATTGAACTTGGTCGCCTATCTAATGCCAAAGCCGTAGAAGAGCATCATTGATGCTATTTAAACAAAGAGAGGAGAGACAAGTCGGATTTTACTTATGCCAAGGTTATTTGACAGAACGAGAAAGTAAAAGCACGACGAGAAATCAAACTCACTCACATCGAGGCCGAAGTCTAACAGTTTAGACATTAATCAAAGGTTAACTTCCCCACAAAATAGTGTGAATTCAGAAGAAAAATAAAGATTATCTAATGAAATTATTTCAGAAAAACATTATATCACATACTGTGTTTTACAGGTTTTGTAAGTAATTTTTTATTCATATATTTTACACCCTCAACCTGAACATCTTTCAACAAATATAGGCATTCGAGAATTACAGCAGATTTGAGTAAATTGTAATATATATATATATATATATATATATATATATATATATATATATATATATATATATATATATATATATATATATATGTCCTCATTTTTCTGCTGAGAATATATGTATATGTGTATTTGTGTGCGTGCATGTGTGAGTATAAGTGTGTGGATGAATACGTATGCATATATTGTTTATACTTATTTGGTGCATATATATATATATATATATATATATATATATATATATATATATATATATATATATGACGATATTGTAGCGGGTACAGAATTTAATAAAAGCAATTAAAAGACCCAAAGTTTTATTTATCATAAATTTAAAAACATAAAAATCCTAAAAATAACAAGGCCGACAATGTAGGTCACCGGTTTCGTTCCACACTCAACAGAGCTATATCAAGGAAACTGTCATGTAAAATAATAATAAAAAACAATACCGGAAATATTCTGATGGAAAATGATATTGTATTGGAGTCTCTATCGAAATAATCTTAAGTCCTGGCAGACATTCCCTCCGTTTACATAATGTTTGTACAAACAGTCAATCTAATAGTTCAAATTGTTTTTACTTAAAGAAATTGTCGTTCAAATTGTTATTATTAATACAATAACATAATTTAGAAGAATTAAAAAGGTATCAATAAAAAATATTTAGGTTTTCCTTGGTTGGGTGGGACTAGTTAGAGATTTGCTAAGCAGATCTCACAAACTATACAGAGGTGTTATTTTGGAGTCAGTGTCCTGTTGGTCTGTAATATTAAACCTATTCTAACATCTATTTATAAAGATTTTTCCCCCTCATTATAATGGTTCTCTTGTTCACTTGTTTAGGTGTAGATGCCGTTTGCACTGCATAGGAAGAACTAACCAGAGGTTAGATGCTATAATTAAATACGTCTACAATGAAGATACGTTACTCTGTTGAAGGACCAACAGATAATCTTATGAATACATATTTCAATTGATAAAAATCTTTTGAATAATTGTGCCTGTACTGAGTTTTAGTTTTGTTCTCAATTCCGTGTCACACTATTCAGTTCATCTGTAAGTATTGGAGATCATTCTTATTTTGTCTGGTATTTCTGTAAACCGAGGGAATATCTGCGAGATCCTTCTGTATTTGCTAGGTCTTTCTGTAAAACGAGGGAATATCTGCTAGGTCTTTCTGTAAACCGAGGGAATATCTGCTAGGTCTTTCTGTAAATAGAGGGAATATCAGCTTGGTCTTTCTATAAACCGAGGGAATATCTGCTACATCTTTCTGTAAACCGAGGGAATATCTGCTTGGTCTTTTTGTAAACAGAGTGAATATCTGCTAGGTTTTTCTGTAAACAGAAGGAATATCTGCTAGGTTTTCTGTAAATCGAGGGAATATCAACTAGATCTTTCAGTAAACCGAAGAAATATCTGCTTGGCCTTTCTGTAAACCGAGGCAATATCTGCTAGATATTTCTGTAAACCGAGGAAATATCTGTTAGATATTTCTGTAAATCGAGGGAATATCTGCTATGTTTTCTGTAAATCGAGGGAATATCTGCTCGGTCTTTTTGTAAACCGATGAATATCTGCTAGGTCTTTCTGTAAAACGAGGGAATATCTGCAACGTCTTTCTGTAAACCGAGGGAATATCTGCTAGGTCTTTCTGTAAACCGAGAGAATATTTGCTCGGTCTTTTTGTAAACCGATGAATATCTGCGAGGTATATCTGTAAACCGACGGAATATCTGCGAGGTCTTAATATTATTTGATACTAGTCTCCAATCCAGTATTTTCCATTCCAAATATTTC